>OY751322.1:17161485-17487096 GCA_963564615.1 Rhorus exstirpatorius | reverse complement strand
GGTTAAATAAATCTCGTGAAATTCCAAGTGACTTGTGCAAAAACAAAAAACCAATCTCGAAATTTGTCCATGAACGTGTCAGAGTATAAAAATACAAGGGGTGAGAAAAATGGATTTTTCTTATTCACAAAAATTTCGATGCAACCCGAAAGTCGTAGGGAAGCTTCCCAGTTCGATGAGAAAAGCCCTCAAGCTCCAGGTGGAACTATAGACTGTACTATATATATATAGTACAGTCTATAGTATGTACTACATATATATAGTACATTCTGTACAGTCTGTACTATATATATATAGTACAGTCTATAGTATGTATATATATATATAGTACATACACACACGCGTGTGTGTGTGTATATATATATATATACGTATGGCAGAGGGGTGTGTTTTGTGGAACGCGAGCGGTTCATGTAAGAGAGATCCGCGAGCTTGAATTATTGAGGATGGCGTGCCCCGGAGGTTCTGCTAGCATCGCAGCAACTCCTCTTTCGCTATACACCAACCCCCGCAGTCTATACGGTATGTAACCTCTGTACGTCCAGTGTAAAAATAAAAAATATATAAAAAAACCCCCATAAAGAATCGAAAATGAAATTGATCCGAGCAGCTGATGGTCCATTTTTCATGGAATGCCCCATAGATTGTAAAAAATCGCTGACTAGCCTAATAAAGCATTGATTCCCGATCAAAAACCATCTCGACTCTCGCGAAATAGCTCATATACATAGAGGACATTCCGTGTCAACTCGACCGACCCTTTGTTCCCACTCGTTAATATTATTATGGAGAAGAAAAATTTGTCTGTCAATCGTGGAAAACCATAAAAGTCGAAAAAAAATTCGTTGCAAATTTCAGCAAAGGAATGTCACGCGTGGTTATCGAAAAATCATATATTCGTTCGAAAGTTTGTCTTTTTGAATTTTTAAAATATTTCTCATATACTTCCGTTCGCTGAACAATTTTTTTTCATCTCATCCCATTGCTCACGGAATTTCGAAAAAAAAAGTTTAAACTTCAAAATTCCTTTGGGGGGGATTCGAGAGCCTAAAGAAAAATCGCTTTTTTCCAACCTCCTTCCCTCTCTCCCTCTTTAAAAAAAAAAAGGCGTCAAAATAAAATAAATTCGAAAAAAATATCCCCTGATCATGCGATATCGGGAGGAATACCCGAAAAAAATAAATAATTGGAAAAAAAAACAATGAAGAATTTTAAATGCGATTGGTCGATTTTTCATGGAACGCCCCATATAAAGGGGACGAGTGTCGTGCAATTGTGCATCTATACCGCTGATGCATGCTCCCTTATACCTTCTCGTGCTGCCACGGAAAGAGATAGAGAGAGTTTTGTGCCGTCTCTCCGTGTATATATGTACACGTGTATAACTTGGATCACACACGCCGGTAATACCGCGACAGGTCGCCTCTATGTCTGCTCGGGCTTGTGCCCCGAAGGAGGCGGGAATGGCGTCTCGTCCGAGCGGCGTCCGCGGGCAACCCTCTTCACGAGTTTTTCCCTATCCATATCCCGGGGAGGGAGGCTCAAACTCTTATTTCTCGTCATATTAATTTTCTATATACATATATATATATATATATATATATATATATATATATATTAGGGTGTGCGGAAAAAAAAAACAATTTTTTTTTTCGGTTGCATCCACCAAAAAAAGTTGAAGTAAGGTAAAAAAAGAAGAATCCTAAAACGTGAGGTCAAAAAAAAATTATTTCGAACGGCGCATTGCATTTGAATATTTTCCATAAGAATAACACAGGAAAATATTGGGATTTCTGAATGTGGTAGTGCAACTCGTCAGAAAAAAATCACACAAAGATGTCATTAACATATTCTCATGGAGAATCGAATTCCCTACAAAAAAAAGTTCTTACGAAAAATTAGCTCGGAACAACCGTTCAAGTGGAATATAACGCGAATGAATATAGTGGAAATAACGCTGTCTGAAATTGAATTGATAGGAAAAAAAAAATAATTCAAAAGGCTGTAAAAATCGAATTTTTCGCTTTACGAAAAAACTTTTCGGGGGTTTTTTGTAGAGAATGTTCTGCTCTAACAACGTCGCTTTGATAGAAGCATATAACGGTTCATTAACAAAAAACGAAGAGCAGCTACAATATTTATTGGGCATAGTACAAAATTATCGATAGAAATACCCTAATTGCAACAAACAGACTCTTAAAAAAAGAAACGATGATTATTAAACATTATAATGTAAAAAAAAACCTATTCTATCTTATTAAACCAAATTCATTGAATAAAGCTTTTCGAAACACGATCAATGATGAACGTCGTTTCTTTTATATTTCTTGTTGTACTTGATTTTTTTTGTATAAGAGAAATATTTTGAGAACAATTTCATGCAAGTATGTTGGAGCAGAACATTCCCTACAAAAAACCCCCAAAAAGTTTTTTCGTAAAGCAAAAAATTCGATTTTTACAGCCTTTTGAATTATTTTTCTTCCTATCAATTCAATTTCAGACAGCGTTATTTCCACTATATTCATTCGCGTTATATTCCACTCGAACGGTTGTTTCGAGCTAATTTTTCGTAAGAACTTTTTTTGTAGGGAATTCGATTCTCCATGAGAATATGTTAATGACAACTTTGTGTGATTTTTTTCTGACGAGTTGCACTACCACATTCAGAAATCCCAATATTTTCCTGTGTTATTCTTATGGAAAATATTCAAATGCAATGCGCCGTTCGAAATAATTTTTTTTTGACCTCACGTTTTAGGATTCTTCTTTTTTTACCTTACTTCAACTTTTTTTGGTGGATGCAACCAAAAAAAAAAATTGTTTTTTTTTCCGCACACCCTAATATATATATATATATATATATATATATATATATGAATAAAACCATACGCCGAGCGAAATATCTCATTTGGCGTCCATACAGGAGCAACTTTTGCTCATTTATACCGAATATTTAACCCTTTAGCGGCTAGTGGGACACATAATAACGTCCCATCTACTTTGAAAAATCGTAACTTTCAGAAAAATAAACATATCGGCATCGTTAAGGTTGCATTTTGAAGCTCAAGGATGCATCTAATAATGAAAAATTCGGTGAACGCAAAGGTTGCACCCCTTCGGTTTTACACCCTGTCGAAAATTTTTAGAGTCGCGATCTCAGGTATGCGCTTTGAAATAACATGGAAAATTTTTAGCAAAAAGGTCCGTGCCAAAAATCACCCCTAACGGTAATAAATGATCTATAGCCACCCCTGGCAATGCTGATACGCCAAATAATGCACTTTTATTGATGCTCAGTTTATAAATTATTTTTGAAAACGCATGAAAACTTTGTAGCAAGAATATCCGAATGGAAAAACCTTCTATATTTTGGAAATGCGTCACAAAAAAAAATCGTAGCTCGATAGTTTTTTTTTTTTTTTTTTTTAATACCTGATCACGAACCGGCCAATTTGCTCGAAGACTCGAAATTTTCGAAAAAACGGATTTTTTTTTAAGTAAAAATTTACATTACGACAAAAATCACGAGACGCCATTTGTCACTCGAGGATAAAGTTTTCTCGCTGATTTTACATTAGCGAGGATTTAAGAGAGACTTCGGGTCATTTGGGCGATCGTCGCCAACTAATTGAGAAGCTCGTTATGCGCGAAGAGGGAAAAAAGCGATATTTCACCGAAACGAGACGAGAGATGAGCATAAAAAAAAAAAAATAAAGAGAGAAAAAGAGTGTTAAACTTTCGAGGAGTTTTATGGATGTCCTCATTAGAATTTGCTCTCATTTTCCTCAATTTATCCTCGTTTCGCCTTTCCCCGTGAATACGTAGTTTTTTTTTTAAATAGGTTAAATTTTCAAATTTTTGGTGATAATTTTTTTTTTTCAATTAAGGCTTACAAGAAAAAAGAAAACTTTAGGGAATCGCACACATCTCACTTTCATTTTACTTCAAACAATATTATTATTTTATTTATTGTAAATTTGACACTCTTTAATTTTTTTTTTAATTTCGAAATTTCAAAAAAATTTACGAAAAATCTTGAATAAATTTTGCCATTTCACATCACCTCAAGGTCTAAACTATAATTTTATCGTGTCTACGAACCGATCGATAAAATTGCTATCGGAATTATTAATAGAAATCGCGTAACAATGATCTGTCTTCGTGAAAAATGTGTGTGCGCGGTGTTGTATGAAGTGACAGAAAAATTGTCTTTCAACTTTTTTTTTTTTTTTTATCTTCCATGAAATAAACGTTCAGTTTTATCGTAATTGTATTGTGATACAATGGTAAAAATAAAAAAGAAGTCTCTCGGTTACCTCGAAAAATCAATACGCATAATAATACAGGACTATTAGAACGGTACAATCTCTATACATGGGTAATTTTACGTCAAATCGATCCGAAGACAAATAATTATGAAGATTAAAAAAAAAATTTTTTTATTTAGAAAAAAAGACTTATAATTAATTTTTATTTTTCAAAATTGTAAATTCCGTGTCGGTTTTTTTTCCCCCTTTATTTGGGATAAAAAATTTCACACGCAACCAGAAAAATCAACGAATTTAATTTTTTCTTTTAAACAAATTTATAAATAATTCTTTGCCATGATAGTCATTAAAAATCAACGCGTTCTCAACGTCTTTGGATAAGTTTGGCTTACATCATTACAATTAAAATATTGAATTTAAAATAACGTAAATGTTTATCAAAATTTACGTGTAATCGTTACAATATCGAAAATTTTAATTCACACGTGACATTATAAAATTAAAATTAATAAAAAAAAACGGTTAATCGATATTTTCGATCCCGATTGAAAACTCGAAAAACTTTGAGGAAGAGAAAAAAGATCGTAAAAAAAATATATATATATATTATATATACTCGGAACGCCCCATAGATGCATATGATTATAATTTTCCACAATTTGAAACACACGAGTGTCCCTTGTTTTTTTTTTTCCCTTCCCGTCCTCAATACGAAAAGTCTCTCTCGGTGCATAATTAACGGTGTGAGATAGACAGCGTGTGGAACGAGAGAAATGAATTCGTCATCGAGGTCGTGATTATATTATTCGTATATATAAGATAGAACTTATTTCAAGGGCCACACGTGAATTTTTCAGTCCGTCGTGCGGTGTAAATATCAAGGAACTTTTAAAAACTTTTTTTCTCGTAGAATTAAAAAGAAAAAAAAAAATCTAAACTTCTCGTCGTACGAATGTACGATATCTACATGTGTGTTTATGTGTGTCCCGAGAAAACACGAACGAGAAGCTTCGAAAACACGTTCCCTTCTTTCCCATATGCAATTTACGACGAGGTTCTATCGTCTTTTTTGTATTTCTCTTTATTTCTCTCTCTCTCTCTCTCTCTCTCTCTCTCTCTTTCTTTTTCTTTCTTTCTCTCTGACCCCCATCGAGCTATGTATACACAGTATAATGGACTCGTATGTAAGTATGTACGTCCATAGGTCGTACAACGAGCTATATACGTAAGTTATACTCGCAGGTCTATCGAACTTTAGTTCGCCATGGAAGAGACACACGCGTGTCTTCATATATGTATATATTACTATATATATATATTTATATATACATACGAGATGCTACGCTCGTCCTCTCTCTTTGTTCCTCGTCGATCATAGCTCAAACGAACTTTGTTGTCCCTTCCCATAGAGCTTGGGTGGAATTAGAAAAAAAAATAGCTGTGAATACAGTCAAATCTCGGGCACTGACTAACCCCGCGGGCACTTACGTCGGGCACTGCGAAGTCCACAGTGCCGTTACAATATAGGACCCCCCCCCCCCCCCCCCCCCAGAAACAAAAAACATTATAATTTCGATGATTTGAGGGTACCGATATACGTATGATACGGGCCTGGTGCTTTATCTCATTGGCTAGGTCTTTCGGTCAGTGCCCGAGGCTCGGTCAGTGTTCGAGGTCCGACTGTACATGGAAATTAGAAATCGTAGAGGGGGAAATCGATTTGAATAACGTTCGTGGTAATTTTTATCGAGAGATAAAAAAAAACGTTTTTTTTTTTCTTCAGGGTACCTGGGAGAGGGTACTTTTTTTTTTTTTTTTTTTTTTTTTTGGGGAAAATTTACACGTTAAAATTACGAAAAATTGTACGTCTAAATTGTAAATCTGTAATTTATGACGAATTAATTGTACAATGAAATTGCAGTTTGAAATTTTTAAGGGTTTTATGGATACATAAAAATTGCAATTAGTTATTTATGAGGGACAGTGACATTTTGCAATCGTAATTTTTTTTTTGATTTATCAGTGACAGGTGCATAATTGAAATCGCATTTAATAATTTACGTCTTACAATTGTAATGTATAATTGAACATTGTAATTTTTTAAATTCACAATTATCAATTATTCATTAAAATTATAATTTGTCATTTTCAAGGGACGATTACACGTTATTACCGTAATTCATTAATTTACAAGGGCTACTTACATAATAACATTTTAATTTGCAAAGCTCATTTATTTATTGAAATTTTAATATGCAAATTAACTGAGAACAATTTACGCATTGCACTGATAACAACGTACGATAAGGTTGTTACTCAAGTACAAAAGTACCTTGATTCAATATACTTAGTGAGCTGTGAAAGAAAAAAATTACTTTTCACGAAATACTTTGAAAAATGTGTAGACCAATTTTTTTTAACGCTTGAGAAAATTTACCAATGTAATTTTTTCAAAATATATCGAAATTATTTTCCAAACTATTTTTCGAACTAAGAGAAGTACTTTTTTCAATAAAATTTTTTTATTTTTTTTGATTAATTACGAATTTTTTGGTGTCACCAACTGCATATGCAGTCAGTAGAGGGTTCGTTTTAATGAATAAAAAAAAATTAAAAACAAAACATTTCTCCATCTGTGTATATGCAGATAGATTCAAGAAGTGCTTCGATCGTACAGAAGGTGGCTTGATAGAGCATATGTAGTCACTACCCTCAAGGTAGGGGATTACACTCGGTGGGTAGCTATCAAATATGCTCGGACAGATGCGTCGTCCCCACAGTAGTTTGCGATTCTTCTCTTCTAGCTATATTTCCTCACCATATATATATATATCAGGTGCACGAGTTGCGACACTGCCACTTTTCTTTGGCATCCACTCCCTCGCGAAAATCGCATATATAAGGGAAAAAGCCTCTCGCAGTGGCTACATGCTTTTTTTTTTAAATTATATTTCTCAACCTTTTTTTTTCCACTTTCCGTCTCTCCCTCATGGAGGACGTCGTAATTACAGAGAGCGAAAAACTTTACTATACATACAGGTATATTAAAGTGATTCATATTTGAGGTTATTATTGTTATTATCATGGTTATTATTGCTATAACAATGACAAAATAATAATTGCTATTATTGTTATCATTGCTATTGTTACTATTATTATTATTATTTTAATAATAAACTTTTCAAAAAATTGTTGAAAAAATAATACGGAAATTAAAAAAATCTTTTTTTTTTTGTCATATGTCCTTTTTTTTCGTGCCACTGACGATATTCGGTGCATGAAAATATCGAGTATCGACTTCTCTCAAACAAAAGGGCATTACTCACGTTACTGTAACATGTTAAATTGTCGTTTTCCATTGTCAGCCAGTCTAGGAAATATATGTCCATGATATTTTTACTCGTAAAAGACAAAACGGAGGGAGGGCACGATCGCAAAAAATTATGCAGTTAAGGGTGGATCGATGCTTGGCCGAACGTGGCTTCCGATAAAATATTGATGGTCCACGATCTGATACCCTCGCGCATCCGACTAGGTTGTTTTTTTTCCTCTCGAACTATTTACACACATGTGAGAAACTCTGAAAAAAAAACGATCGATTTTTTTTTTTAAATAAATGAGGCCTCGTCGATTTTAGACTTGACCGCACTTTTTGAGAAATCAACGAATTTTTAATTACTTAATTTTTATGTTTTGCAAGAAAAGGACGATGAAATTTTAATTTTTTAGCATTATCGTTATCGTAAAGAAGAAATCACGAAAATTGTTCATCAGAATTTAGTATTTTTTATCAGAAGAAAAATATTCTCGACTTTCAATCTACTCTCGACCTGAATTATTTTTTTCCAAAATCTCGTGGCGTTTTTATCGGTGGGAGTGGAGCATTAAATTTGACGAAAAAGTTTGAGAAAGTATCGAGGTCTTGGAGCGTTTTTTTTTTCACGAGAACCATCCGAGAACCCCATCGATTTAGTGGATGATTCCATCGTGATGTGTGACTTTCCTCCGATTAGTCAAATTTCTTTCCCAACGATCCATTCTCATCGCAGGAAAATTCTGTTCCCTCTGAATATCGTCGTATATGCTGCCGCCGCCATTTTGTAAAAGAGTTTTTTCGAAATATCTCAGGAAGTATCGTTCCTACGACAAAAATCATCGGGACCATTTTTGTACATCAGCGAATTTCCCACAACTATCATTCGTTACTTTTTTTTTGCAGAATCGTTATTTACCGAGTTACAGGGCTTTAAAGTTTTATTAAAAATCGGTTGCACAAAATGGCTCCTAAGCGATGAGTGTACATCGCACACCAAAAAACAACGAACTTTGCTACGCTCTAGCTTGGTAAATACGAATCCTACAGGAAAAATTTATTTATAAAAATCCTAGAACATTTTTCGCTCTACAAAAAAGGTTTTAAACATTTTTGCCGCTAGAACGAGGGTTCCCGAGATATTTTGAAAAAAAAAAACTTTTTTCCTAAATTGCGACTGAAGAGTAATTCCTCAGATTAAAATTAAACAAAAATACGTTTTCTTCCCCATTGTTCTTCGTGTATAGATATATATATATATATTTGTGTGCACATATATATACATTCGGCGAATCGGGAGAAATACACAAAGGCTAAAAACAGATAAGGGGTGGGGGGTATTGTAGTAGTGGGGATGACTCAAGTGGTTCAGGTACGGTGCTATAGACCTCGCAAAAGTGGAATAATATCGATCACATGGATATTGTTGATGCGAAAGGTAACCAAGGGTGACAATAGTAAAATTGTCCAATGGCGAGGCTCGCGGTGTCCGTACGAGCGTCCAATCGGCGTTAACCAAGCCATGGGACAACGGGAATAAAGAGTCGAGTTCGAGGCCACGGGGTATCACAAACGGTTACGCGCTTGATATCGCCACAACTCTCCGGGAATAGTAACTTCTTCTTCGCGTTCTCATCAGAAAAGTACTCTTGAAAAGTTAACACAAGTCCTCGCTCGTCTTCGTAACTTGAATCAATTTTTTTTCCTTAAAAAAGAAAAAAAAACGAAAAATTTCTCGAATCTCTCTTTTCGACTTTTTATTCACGTTTTTTTTTTGTTCAACGTATTTTTCCGAAATAATAAATCGCCATTTTTTCTTCGAATCTTCTACGTTTTTCGTTTTGGCCCCACGAACTGTGCGCGATAACGTGGAAGGAAAAAAAAAGGTTTTTTCTTCTCGGGCGAAAAAGAAAAAAGAAAAACCAGCGCAGCCTCGTTTCTGGCATCGATGCAGAATCGCGACGAGGTTCACGCTTCATTGTAAGATTTTGATCCTCGTAGAATTTTCGCACCCTTGTATCTTTTTTTTTTTTTCTTGCAATATGTGGGAGAGTTTTTCTGCTGTTCTTGTGTAGCACTTGTTAATCACTGATTGAAATTTCACGTCAACTTTCAATCGACACCACATTTTTTCGACCTGAAAATAACTAAAGTTTGACAAAAAAAAGTTGCCAATCATCTCAGAGGTTTGAGAAAAAAATTAATCGTGTATAAATAAATTAATTAATTAAAGTAATTAATTGATTTATCTTTATCTAAAAGCTTCATTGACATTTTTCTAACATAAACGTACGACACATTCATATTTTTCCTCCCATTCGAACTAATTATATTTGTAACTTTTTCGTATTAGCGAATAACGATTGTAACAAACATTGCTTATTGTTGTAAGATTTTTCATGCTCAAACAATTAAAATGTTGAGTATGATCATAAAGTGTAACGAATGCCAATGTACACGTCAAATGTAAAAAAAAATACTTGCCGAGTGGGGAAAAAAAGATATTCGAAAAATTGAGGGCTCCCGTTTCTCGTATCTACGCCCCTGGCACTTGACTCTGATTGGTCGAAGGGGCGCAGAGCCGATGGAGCATCAGTGAACCCGGAGTGCCCGAGTCCCGAGCTGTATCAGTGCACGGGTTTCGACTGTATGTACACTATGTACCTTTTTATGCCTCTTATAAAGATTCCCATTGATCCCTCGGAAATTGCCATTTCTTGGCAAACGTAATTTCGTTAATTTGTGTGCTATTTCTTTACTCCTCGTACTCAGCGATAACGAGAGACTTTAGGGCTTCATGTAATGTCCCCGTGTGTACATTACCGGCCAAAAGTCGTTAGTGGTTCGTTTTTTTTTTTTTCGCAGTTCCTCTCGTTAAATCGTAATTCAGTCGCTATAGGGTCAACACAAACACGTTCGCACTTGTTCGTGTATTTTTTCTCAACAGCCTTTTTTGGGTTTGGGTCCGATAATAAATTACATTGAACCGGGATATTCTCAGCCGAATTTATTCGCTGTGGTTAGCAATGTCAAATGAAATTTAAGACACTAGAATTATTGATAAAAATTCCCCATATAGTTATTTTTAATTTTCACTCATCGTTTGGGTTCGCTTGGAGATTTTTTGAAGCCAGAATAATGTCAGTCGGATTTTCGTGAAAATAATACAAAACTTTCGAACTTACTTCGAATTCACTAGACAGTGCTTAAATTCCCTAGGGAATCAAAGAAGCTCTTTGTGCAATGACGTTTAAGGAAGGTAAAACGTTTAACGATTTTCGAATAAAATTTCCTACATGGATAATATTGCAATTTTTAAGAACGAGGTGAAAGTCACTAGAAAAGTACTGAAATCTATGGAGAATTAAAAAATTCCCTATACCATGAATCTTTGGCGACGATAAAATTGTTGACAATTCAAATTGCGGTATCATTATTATTTCAAAGGCTAGATTCAAATTTTGCTTACCGGAACATGGAAATTCACTAGAATAAAGCCAAAATTCCCTAGAGAATTAAAAAAAAATCCCTATAAGATTGATTTTCACGAAATTGAATCTTTTTGAATGCGTACAATGTTCTGTGCAAAGTGCGTTGAAATTATAGTTTGAGACATCGTAAAAATTCACTAGAATAGTGCCAAAATTCCCTAGAGAGTTGGAGAATTATCTAAAAAATTAATTTGAACGAAATTAAATACTTTTAACTGCAATAAAATTTTCTGTATAAGGAATATTGAAATTATCTCCCAACGCAACGTAAAAAATCACTAGAACGGTAAAAACAATTACCTATAGTACTGAAAAAAATTCAGTCTATAGTAAATTATAACCTATACCATGAATCTTTGGCGACGATAAAACTGTTGACAACTCAAATTGCGGTAGCATTTTTATTGTAAAGGCTATAAGTTTATTAAATTTTCCAAATACGTATACTTTCATGAAATTAAAACAAAAATCAATGTTTTTTAAACAAATTCGTTAATACCTTTTAAATTTTTTTTTTTGATTTTTTTTTCCCTTGCAACTGTCCTACTTACAATTTGATACTTATTTTTGCTTAAAAATGTAGTCGTTGCTCCTTTCATGACGTACAATTTGTTCAAACGTTATAATTTTCACTTTTCGTTTCCTACATTTTCCCAGGAGAATGTAAATTACCGTCTATCGCGCAATTTTTCTTTACGAGAAAAATACATGCAATTCTACGTGTAGCTGAAACTTTCGCGATTCTCATTCTCGAGCATGACATATAATAGATACATATATATGCATAGAAGATCACTCTGAGAGGGCTTGGCAAAGATTTCAAGGTGCAAAAGTGGAATGATGTTGAAATTCGCATCGTTGGAATGCAACGAGCATAGGTTTTTTTTTTTTTTTTTTTAATAATAATAATCATTTTCAGTACTGCTAACGCTTTTCTGGCATATTTAGGCCCCAGGTCGCAAAAAAAAAATATCGAAGTAAAAGTTTTAAACGATTTTCGAACTCCACAATACTGGAAATGATTTTTTTTTAAACTTATTTTCGTTGCATTCCAGCGATGCAATTTTGCCTCGATTACTTTTTTCACCAGACCTCGTGCTTCGAAGTGAATTTATTATTTTTATACTCGAGCTTATCCGTAAAATTTTTGTTTTCGGTTTTATTTTAATTTAAAAAAAAAAGTGATTGAAATTTTAGGACAAAATTTCAATGTAATTTTCAGTTCTACGTTTATTTTTATCAAGGAGAAAAATAGAATTACATAAATTTCATTATCATTTATCGATGAAAAAAAATTCAATTTTTTTTCTTAATTTTTTTTTTTTCAGAAATACGAAATCGGCTAGTAACGTTTTTGACGTAAATCGCAGCGCGTCTTTGACGTTCCTGAGAGCTGTACTTAGCCGCCAGGCGGTAAGTCGATTCACATTGAGTTTGAATTTTTTTTTTGGCCGTTGAAACGAACAATAAACAATCGGGAGTATAAATGAAATTTTTTTTTATTTCAAAATCTGGTAGTTAAGGAAAAAAGACTTGGTACGTATTTTTTATTTTTTTTTTTCATTTGAATCAAAATTGCCGTTATTATAACAAATTGAAAAATATAACATTATGACGTCACACATGTTACGCTATATCTATATATATCAAAATCCGTGAAATTAAATTGCCTATAACAGGTGCATCTGTCATTTTTAATGAAAAATAAAAAAAAAGGTCCTCATTATTTTTACTTACTCTACATTATGCGCCCCAATGATTGAAAAAAAAAAAAATCATTCATACTCCAAATTGTTGCGTACCGGTGTAAATACTGGATTATTGTTTTTATTATTTTACCATTACAACATAAAATCATTTCAGTTGAAATAAATGTGGTAGAAAAAACGTTTTCGAGTTCGACACAGGTTTGAGTATAACCGTTCCCAAATTATTTGGTACAGGCGAAATCGATTGCAAAATGACTGAGTACCTTTGACGGTCTTTGAACGCAAAGATCTTTGTTCAATTTCAGTCTCCGAATTCAGACACTCAATATTATCCAAAAACTCAAGAGTTACATTTGTTAAATTGGGTAAAAGCCCCCAAAACAAGTTACCAAATGTAACTTTTGAGTTTTTGGAAAATATTGAGCATCTGAATTCAAAGACTGAAATCGAACAAAGATCTTTGCGTTCAAAGACCGTCAAAGGTACTCACAGTCATTTGCATTCGATTGCGCCTGTACCAAATAATTTGTGAACGCTTATTCTCAAATCTGCGTCGAACTCGATTCTTCAAGAGTGAATTTTTCCGAAAAAAAAAACGTCATTTTTTTAGCTTATTTATTTATAAATCTTATGCTGCAAACAATTATACCAATTAGACTGTATATTTATGGTCTTTCGTCATCGAAGTAACTGAAAAATGCAAAAAACCGGATCTGAATACGTTAAAAAGTAAATAAATTAGAAAAATTCAAGAAAATCGAAGCGGTAATGTGGGTTTACCGCCATGTTTCAAAGTTAAAGGGTGTGCAATTTGTCTAAATTGATTCGTATGATGATGTGATTTTTTTTTTCATATAGTACCAACAATGAACACTAAAATCTCGCAGTTACAGATTTAAAAAAAAAAATTATTACTCTTAGAATAAAATATATCCTGAGAATTTGGCCGAAACACGTGTATTTAAAAATCGGGAAATTCACCCTCGGGTGCGAGGGGTTGGAGTCTAGCTAAAAATATAAAAAAATTAGGGTATTTTTTTTTTTTTTTGAATTATTTGGAGCCGATTTGGGGGGCGTTTGATTAAAAATTCGTCCGAGCCCTAAATAAGGACCACCCTAATGTTTGTAAATTACCGATACGTCCCTTTGGCATTGATCCATCGATATGCTCCTGATCCAAATTTGCACCAAATCGTCTAAAATGTATACGAGGGACACGTTGGACATTGATGCATGTATGTTGGGGGTTGAAAAACCCCAGAGAGGGGTTGCGTGCATGCGCAGTAAAATTCACCACGTAGCATCGGGCCAAGTAGACTGAGAGCTTAGGAGGGGGGGGGGGGGGGGGGGGGGGAACGAATTCCACGAAGCGAGTTCAGTATCCGTCCGACCATCAGCTGATCGATATACTCGTCGGCACGCCAGAGCTTCGCGGTTTACAAAAAAGAAAAGAAAAAAAAAAAAAAAAAAAAAAAAAAAACCGTCGCCTCACGCACGCGTCCCCATCGAACGCGATCTTTTTCTCCATTCTCTCTTCTTTCTCTCTTTCAATGCTGGGCCTAGTAGTGTTTGCGTGACCGCGGGGTTTTTCTCGGTACTATAGTTTCTTTTTTTTTTTCCCCTTTCTCCGTCCCTTTTACTCGAGTGTGGCTTGATAAAAAAAAAAGAAAAAAAAAAACAAACATGCTCGTGTCATATCAGTCAACCGACAATTAGTGTCGTTGGTGCGCGATTGTTTTTTTTTTTCTCCCGTACAATTTTCGCCGATATGTGCAAATTTATGCGAGGCTCGTGCGTTAAAAATTTCTGACGAATCGTTTCGTGAGTTTAAAGTTGAACGTGAGGGGGGTGAAAAAAAAAAAAATTATCGTAATTTTTAAACTAAAGCGTGATTTTTAATTTTTCCTTGAAGTTAAAGATCATTTTTTTCGACATTTTACGCGACTTTAAATTATTTGAAAATTAAAAAAAAAAAAAAATAATATTGATGGACATGGAAATATTTTGAGTAAGTTAAAATTGAAAAAAAGAAAAATTATCGTGCCTGGTGTGCTTCGAACGATTGCAAAATTGTGCCAGTTTTCCAAGACTTGGAAATATCGTCGAGACCCTCCCCCCCCCCCCTCCCTTTTTCTTTTCTCGTCGCATCCCCCTCGAGTGTGCACACGTACATTCTTCAGGCTTGTTTTTTTTTTTTTGCCCCAGCCCAATTGCGCCGAGTATATAAGGAACTAGACGTCCCGAGGTACGTTCTTTTTTCTCTTGAGAGAGAGAGAGAAAGAGAAGAAGTTAACACCCTCGAGGCAATCCAGTTTTTTTTTCAACCCTCTGTTCGCTCTATTTCCAATTTTCATACGACGTCTTTATTTTTACAAACGTTTATTTTTTTCTTCGCGTCTATGCCAGTAGGAAACCCCCCCCCCCCCCATGCTTTTTGAAAAATCTAATCCGAAAACTTTGGTCGAGAATTTCTATTTTATTTTTCCTGATTATTACTTTTTCATTGCGCTGAAACGAGAACAATATTGGGTTGTGTTGAATCGAGCGAACGCAAAGAGACACCACGAGAAAAGGGACAAATTACCAAAATGATCTTTCGAACCTGTTAATTCAGTAGAAAGTATTTTCTGAATTATATTGTTATAAAGAATACGGTACCAGTAAAGTAACGCTACATTAATATTACGGTAATCCTGCTATGACAGTACAGTAACGGTAAAGTAACAATAAAGTAACAATAAAGTAACTGTCCGCGTAATAGTAGATTAACATAACATTAGGAGTGCAATGACGGTAGGGTAATAATTGTACGGTAACCGTATGGTAATAGTGTTTTAATAGTGCAGTAACCGCGGTATGAAAGTATAACAGTGAAGTAATAGTGTTTTAATTGTAGAATAACAGTAAAGTGACGGTAACGCAACGACAAAGGAACCATAAAGTGACTCTCCACAGTAAAAGTACGATAAAAGTGCCGCTGCATCACGGTAATAGTAAAATAACAATTGTGCAGCAATACAGTAATAAAGGCTGTGAAAATGGAGTAATAGTACAGTAACATTTTAGTGATAGCGCGGTAACAGTAAAGTAACAATAAAGTAACTCTCTTTCTCGTAACGGTGATATACGAGTATAATAACAGTGCAGTAATAGTGTTGTAATAGTGCAGTAATTGTAGAATAACAGTACGGTAACAGTAACGCAACGACAATGTAACCATAAAGTGACTCTCAGCAGTAACAGTGCGAAGTAACAGTAGAGTAATAACAGTACGGCTATGGTGTACTAATAGTATAGTATTGCAGTAAAGTAACATTGCATTAATGATATGGTAACGGTAAAACAATCCTACAGTAATTGTGCAATAGCAGTACAGTAAAAGTCAAGTTACATCACAGTATGTAATAGTAAAATAACATTGGAGCAGCAAAATTAATACATTAATAGTAAACAGTACGGTAATAGTAACAGTACGGTAATAGTAAACAGTACAGTAATAGTAATGTTGTTAATACAAGTTATATCACAATAATAGTACAATAACAGTGGAATAGCAGTCAATATGTGATACTGTAACAATTGAGAAAATAGGATGAGTAGTAAAAAGTACATTAACAGTACGGTAACGTTAGGGTAATAACGGTACAGTAAAAGCCAAGTTACATCGCAGTAATAGTAAAATAACAGTGGGGCAGTAATACGGTAATAATGTTGCGGAAATCAAGTAATAGTACAGTAGCATCGTGGTGATAATGCGCTAACGGTAAAGTAACAATAGAGCAACTATCCAGTAACAGTGGATCAATATAACACTAACAGTGCATAAACAATAGGGTAATAACAGTACAATAGATGTATGGTAATAGTATTTTAATGCAGTAACGGTGGTATAACAGTGCGGTAATTATAGAGTAACAATGCAGTAACATTGCAGCAATGGTATCGTAAAAGTAAAGCAAACAGCAATTGTGGAATAATAGTAATCTATTTAATACAAGTTATGGCACAAGAATAGTTTAATAATAGTGGCGCAGCAGTCGAGTAATACCGTAAAAATTGAGAAAATAGTTTGAATAGTAAAAAGTACATTAACAGTACGGTAACGTTAGGGTAATAACGGTACAGTAAAAGCCAAGTTACATCGCAGTAATAGTAAAATAACAGTGGGGCAGTAATACGGTAATAATGTTGCGGAAATCAAGTAATAGTACAGTAGCATCGTGGTGATAATACGCTAACGGTAAAGTAACAATAGAGCAACTATCCAGTAACAGTGGATCAATATAACACTAACAGTGCATAAACAATAGGGTAATAACAGTACAACAGATGTATGGTAATAGTATTTTAATGCAGTAACGGTGGTATAACAGTGCGGTAATCATAGAGTAACAATGCAATAACATTGCAGCAATGGTATCGTAAAAGTAAAACAAACAGCAATTGTGGAATAATGGTAATCTTATTAATACAAGTTATGGCACAATAATAGTACAATAATAGTGGAGCAGCAGTCGAGTGATACCGTAAAAATTGAGAAAATAGCACAAATAGTAAAAGCAAAGTAACTCTCCGGTAAAAGTGTACTAACGTTACATTAACAGTTCGGTAACGTTAGGGTAATAACGGTACAGTGACCGTACGGTAATAGTGTTGCGATAGTACAATAACAGTCGTATAACAGTGCAGCAACAATGCAGTAACCTTGGAGTAACATTCAAGCGATGCGGTAACCGTAAAGTAACGGTAATACAAGTAATAATGCGGTAACGTTATATATAAACGTCAAATTTACGCTACGGTAATAATCCAGTATTCCTCTAGCAACGATGAAGCAACAGAGTAATATTACAGTTACATTGTGATAATAGTACAGTAACTCTGCGGTAATAGTGATAGTAACAGTATCAGTGAATACGGTAACGGGTGCGATAACAGTTCAGTAATACCACCGATAACGGTCAAGTAAACGTACAATAACCGTTACGGTAACGCCAGCGGTAAACGTTTACAGTAAAATTACCGTACGGTAATTAAGCAATTGAATCCATTGAATATTATTGTTAATCGGTCAAAGATATTTATGGACGATGAGATTTATATAGACTGATGGATACACGAAGTTTTCCTTCGTAGCGTTTAAATTTCATATTTTGTAATGTCCCACGGTAACTTTGAGTCACGTGTAATACGTACTCGTTGACTCGCCTCGGATTACATCTCGTGGCTTTGTAATCACTCACAGGCACATACAATATAAATATATACATATATTTCTTTCCGCGAAGCTGAAAGCGAGATTTACACGAAGCCTGAATTCGTGTTATGATGACGGATTCGTTTTTGTTTTTCTCCGCTCACTCGTGCCTCAGCTCCCTTCATCTTGTAAACGAAGCCTGTGCGTCACACCGCAGTGCGGTAGTCCAGTCACGCATTGTTCACCATCATTATCCTTCACTGCCCTCGTTTGCGTCTTCTCGTCCCTCTCCCTCCCTTTCTCCTCTCCTACAATTCGCTTTGTCACCGAGCGTTTAATTTCTCACAACGGAGAAATCGATGCGCGGATAGATAGGCGGAAACTCCGCTGGGACGTACAATGCATCATGTATCTCTGTGATAATAAATCTCTCTGAAAACTAATACTGAATTATGGTGAATTCGGGCTCGAACGATTGCTGTCCTCTAGTAAAAGACATTGAACTCACAACTCGAGAAAAAAATCATATATATATATATATATATATATATATATATATACATTATACATATATACGAGAAAAAAAAATCATTAAAGCTCAGAAATACATTGCCGCATATTGCCATACATGAAAAAGCTTTCCCCAAGCTGGATAGTGCACTTTTGGAGAACATTTTGCTTCTCTCTCTCAGTGCCACTCAACGTACACATATGTCAAAGTCGTATACGGGCATTCACGCTTCTCAATGTTTTCCTACTTTTATTTATTTATATGTAGAAATTTTTGAATTGACAGTTTTAACTTTGTAAATAGTTTTGAAATTTTCGCTTTCTGGCATTCAAAAAATTATTTCCTCACTCGAGAGACTCGAGGATGTTAATTATCGACATTGTTGATGTTGAAAATATGCCATAAATGATTTTTCATTCCTTTCATTATTATTATTATTACAGTTATTAACGCTTGTTGACGAAAGAAGATTTATAATATTTACATTGAAAAATAATAATTGTCATACACCTTAAATTCTACTATCACGAAAATGTTTTTAAAATATAAAAAACAGTGGGTTATACGTTATATTTCATTACTCCTGTCGAAAGAATGGATAGTAGAACGAATTTCATATTCTATTACCAAAATATTAGGCATTGACCCATTGCTTGTTGAGATGGAGAGTGTTTGGTTAGAACGCATTCAGTTGAAACTTGTTTCGTTAAAAATTTTTTAACTGGAACGTATTTAGTCGAAACTCATTGAGTTGGAACGCGTTTAGTTGAAAAGTGTTTAGTCGGGACGTGTTTAGTCGGGACGTGTTTAGTTGAAACTAATTTAGTTGCAATGTGTTTAGTTGGAACGTGCTTAGTTAGAACGCGTTTAATTGGAACGTGTTTATTTAAAACGTGTAGTTGAAACTTAGTTAAATTGTGTTCAGTTGAAACTTTTTAAAGCGGAATGCGTTTAGTTCAAGCGTGTTTAGTCGGGACGCGTTTAGTTGAAACCAATTTAGTTGGAACATGTCTAGTTGGAACGTGCTTAGTTAGAACGTGTTTAGTTGGAATGTGCTTAGTTGCAACGTGTTTAGTTGAAACGTGTTTGGTTGAAACTTATTTAGTTGGAACGTGTTTAGTTGAGATTTATTTAGTTAAATCGTGTTCAGTTGAAACTTTTTGAATTGGAACGCGTTTAGTTGAAACGTGTTTAGTTGAAACCAATTTAGTTGCAACGTGTTTAGTTGGAACTTATCCAGTTGAAACGTGCTTAGTTGAAACTTATTTGGTTGGAACGTGTTTAGTTGACACTTATTTAGTTGGAATGTGTTTAGCATAAACTTACTTAAATCGTGTTCAGTTGAAACTTTTTAAATGGGAACCCGCTTGGTTTAAACGTGTTTAGTCGGAACGTGTTCAATTGAAACGTGTGCAGTTGGCATGTTAATATTTGGAACATGCTCGGTTGTAATCTGTTTAGTTGGAACGTGTCGGAGAAGAAGACGTTTTTAGTTTGAACGTGCATCCAATCGTTGACGCGTCACTTCTCCTCGCGTTCAGTTGGTTTCGCGTAGAATTCATCTGTACTGAGTTGCTTTTCTACGCTTGGCATCTTTGTACAATTGAAATCTGTCGAACTGAGCCACTGACAAATATTCCACAATGAGTTGAATTCCATCGTGCATGAAAAAAAAAAAAAATACATAAACAATGAAACAAGTTTAAAAACAATCGACGTTCCAACACAATTAGTTATTTTCCCTTTTTTTCTAATTCGGCCGTTAGCCAGCTAAGCACCATGTTCCGGAGAGACCTTCGCGTGCCACCTCTCGCGAGAGATGGCTGACGATGAGTGGTGGGAAAAATATGTTTTGCCTAGTAAACGACGAGGAAGAAGTAGAAGGAGCAGCAGTAGTAGCAGTTGGAGGAGGAAGAAGTTAGTCCGGTTGTGTATGTGTGTGCGCGAGGTTTTATCTCGGGCGAGGTTCCCTCGCAAACTCCGTCACACTTCGTCTTCTTACGTTGCTACTCCGACTCTATAAAACGCTCTGCATCAGAGAATTCTCGATCTATCTCTTTCTTTCCCTCGCGAATCTTTCAATCCGCTATAGCTTTTTCGCATCGTATCACGGGAGGATCATCCCAAGTTCAAACAAAGTTTTTCCATACCGTGTTTGCTCAGCTTCGTGGGATTTTTTTTTTTTTTTCCCCCGTTAGAAATCGTTACGGAAGGATCACGAAAATTCAAACGTTTGTACAAATTTTTCCTCCGTTTATTAATTCAATCAAATTTTTTAAATTACATTCATATTTTTAAATCATTCACTCGGAGAAAAAAAAAAAAAAGAAAAGAGTCGTAATCGATGTGAAGCTTTTAATCGACTATGAGGAATTTGAAAAGTGTCCTTGGAAATAGTTCGAGGGACTTTACTACACCCATGGATTAATGAAGTGGAGTTTTGAGAAAAAAAAGTGCTGTGCTATTTTTTAGAGTGAAACAGTTTATTAATTTATTTTTTGTTTTTTGTTTTTATTCGTTGAAATCCAGTGTCGTGATGACGATAGTGATAACTGAATAGTGGTTAATCTTATCCATTATGGATAATTGGGTCCAATTGCATCATCAATTACGAAAATAATGATTGTAATTTCATTGTCCCGATCAATATAACGAATGTTGGATCGAACTTGAGCGTTTATTAACAAAATAATGGACAATTTTAACAAACTTCATTACGAAAAAGTAATAATTTAACAGTTAAATTCCAATAATGCCATAAAAATAATCGATAATTAACCAATTTCCATTATCATTTAACAGAATAATGGATAATGGATCAATTTCCATTGTCCGTTATCAAAAAATTGGATAACTACGAAAATTCAATTATTCATAATTGTAACAATGGACGATACAATTTACATTGTACATGTAATTATAGGATTATTGGCAAGTCTGATTAACTCGTTTGATTGAAATACAAAATCAATTTCGTCGTGCTTATTCAATTATGAAATATTACAGGCTCAAGTGAATCTATTTTTTTTTTTTTTCGAAAAAAAAATAAAAATATTAAGTTTAAAAAATTTTTTGGGCAATTTTTAAAATTCAATTCAACTTTTTTTAGGAATTTTTTAAATTTAATTTCATGAGATCCGGACAAAATGATGATAAATATCGAGAAACTCGTGTCTACGCTTCGTAAACGTTCAATTGCACCGGATGTGCAGTGACCTACCGTAACCATTATACATATATATGAGTGAAATTAACATCCTCCACGTTTTTCTCTCATTCTCTCTCGTTTTGGCCCTCATCCTATCCTCTCTCTCTCTCTCTCTTTAAAGTATTTAAGAACATATATATCTCTCTCTCTCTCTCGCTCTCCCTTCCACTGTCTCGAAGCCTTCGTCAAGCTCGAAACTCGTGTTCTGCGTGGGCGTTAAACGATTCCTACACCTGTCAGTTTCACATTATATCTCTGGTAATGCAACGGTACTAAATTTTACGAGGACACAGTTTAGGGAAAGAGAGAGAGAGAGAGAGATTTAGTGATAGCGTTGTGTCTCCAATGAAATAGTTGGGAGATCTTTGAGGGAACGAAAAAGTTTAACCAAAAAAAAAAATGTCCCCTTTTTCATTCATCGTCACAAGAATACGTGAATGAAAATACGATTGTTAAATTTACCAACGAAAAATTTGATCCGATAAAAATTTCAGAAATTCGTTATGTGACAAAAAAATAAAAAAATCAGCAAAAGTTATTGACAAAATTGTTCAAACAAAGTTATTTCAACAAATCAGCGGTAAAAGTTTTTTTGCCATAGAAAATTAATTCAATAACAAATCGACGATATTGAAGATGATCGAAACATTTATTATCAATAATAATAATAATGCGAAAAAGTTGTTGACAAATTGAAAAAAGAAGATTGTTCAACAAATAATCGGTAAACTTTTTTTTTGTCATATAAAATAAATTTGTTGATTTTTTTTCCAAACTTTTTGCTCTTTGCAAAAAAAAGCAAAATTTGTCGAAAGTTCGAACGTGCGAAGTAGAAAATTTTTCGAATTTATTTTATTAATATAATTATATCTTTAATTTAATTCAAATAATAATTTTTATTTTATATAAATATTTTTTTTAAGGTGGATCTAATTAACTTTAATTGGTTCTAATCATTTTGATTAATTTCAATAATTTTTTTTTTTCGTTCTATTTCGAATAAATTTGTATCGACTGGAACAATAATCGATCGTTGAATTCTGCACATTTCGTAGCTGCAAGATGAGATAAGCTTTGGCGTTTTCGTTCAATTGCAATGATTTATCGCTTTAATTTTATCTCAACGCACACACACACATCACGTGAGATATTTTCTCGAGTGCTCTGCCTCTATTCTCAGACAGCTCTCTCTCTCTCTCTCTCTCGCTCGTTCTCTCATACGTCACAAGCCACAGCTGTGGATCGATCATTGCCCCATGCATATTTCCGTTGCTCTGAATAAACGCACAGAGAGAAGAAAACAAAAAAAAAGCCTCAAAACCATTCGAAACATCCATTGCGTTCATTAATTTAGAAAAAAAAATCAATTGGTCACCTGATTAATAAAATTCAAAGTTTTCTGTCTCGTAAAAAAGATTCAATTCCAAGTTGTGACACGTAATATGAAATTTTTTTTTTTTTTTGTTATTTTCGATATTTGTGAAATTTTTATTTTTCCACATCTCTAATATTATTTCATTTCGAAATTAATTGAAAAAAAATTCAAATTCTCGGGGTTTAAAAAATTCGGATTTCATGAAATTTTCGATTTTTTGAAATTTTGTCATCATTTTTATCAATTTTATCATACAAATAATTCAATATTCAGGTCCATCGGGGTTTTAAACTGAGAAATAATAATTTTTTTTTTTTTTTTTTTTTTTTCTTCCAGGACGTACGGCCAGTCCATCCGAGAGGTTAGAGAAAACGCGAGCACCATTACTGGTAAGCTGCTCTTTTCTTGGCTTATTTTATGTGTGTATGTATGTACTCGTTTTTTCTCTCGTGAGTGCAACGAGAGAGAACTCGTGAGTAACGCAATATATTAATTCCGAATAAGCAGCGCACGCTTCGAGAATGCAAGGGGTTTTCCATTTCCGACGAATTTCCTATTGAACGTTTAAAAAAAAAAAAAAAATACATAAAAAATAGATTGAAGAATTTTTTTCGATCTATTTTTAATAATAATAAAAAGTTGAAAATAAGTTGATACTTGCAATTTTTTTCGCGCCTCTCGTAAAATTCCATGAAATTGCACATTGCACGGTCGTGGCGTTGACTGAAATTTTTTTTTTTTTTAATTTTCAAAAAATTGTACAAAATCTGAACGAACTAGTCGATTTTGATGAAACTGGACAGAGACCTGTGAGTAATATTCACGAAATATCGGGATATTTTTCTTTAACATATGTTTTTTTTTTAATATTTTTAATAATAATAATAACAATATACGATATAATTATAACAATAGCGCGTATTTGAAACTATCGCTGGCAGCACGTGGGGCATTCACATGCTCAAGCTAAAAAATGTCCTTAATACGTGAGGCATTTCACGCCAACTCGATAAACTTTTTTCCCTGATCCCTTTCGATTCGAGCCCTGATTTTTGTTTTTTTTTTCTATATTGTTGGATCTGCTTAGAAAGACACTTTGATTTTTCTTTCGATTTTTCTGACCACCTTTTTTTTCTACGAATTAATCATTTTTATTATTTCACGACAAGGGTTTAAAGGTCGCGAGTATAAAAAACCATGAAATTCTTCTCTTCAATTTTAAGAGTCCCTGCAGCGAGAAAAATAGATAGAGAGAGTTAGTGAGTGAGTGAGTGAGTGAGTGAGTGAGTGAGTGAGTGAGTAAAAAAGCATTTTAGAATTTATGGAGCTTGTAAAATGGCTATAGGTTGGTGAGTCTTGGTAGTCTTCTCTTTCTTCTCCATAGCCATTAATAGACAGTTCCTTGTTCCGCGAGTCCCTCGGGGAATTCACCCCTCTTCGATTTTTTTTTGTTCCTCCTCTCGTACAACGTTCCTCGTGTTATTTTTCTCGATATTAAAAATTTGTGAATTACACGTTTCGACACTAACGTCTCCATTTTTATTCAAAATATATTTTAAAAAACCAAGAATTAAATAAAAACTGGAATTTGATAAAAAAAAAGTTTTCGAATGACCTTTAATTGACGTCGCGTGATCAATTTGGATTCAGTTTTTGTTTTGTTTAATAGTATAGTACAGTATGCGAGTATATTATACTACACTACGATACTATAGTATATCAGTGTAGTATATAGTATATCTTATATAATATACAACTGTACTATAATACACTACACTACACTACTGCTACTACTAGGCGATACACTACTATAATATAGTGCACTATACTAGTTTAGTATTCTATAATATAGTACGACACTATACTTATAGTATAGTACAGTATACGAGTATACTATACTGCACTACTATTACTACTAGTCGATACACTACTATGCTATATTACACCGATATTGTATATAGTATATACTATATACTATGCTACTATACTATAATATAGTATCCTAGTATACTACACTAGTATAGTTTTCTATAACATATACTACACTATACTATATAGTATACTAGTATACTATACCGCAATACTATTGCTACTAGGCGATACACTACTATACTGTGGTACACTAGTATCATATATAGTATATACTATATACTATACTACTATACTATGCTAGTATAGTATTCTATAACATACTTCACTACTATATAGTATACGAGTACATTATACCGCACTACTATTACTACTAGGCGATGCACTACTATACTATACTAGTATCGTATTCTATAACATATACTAAACTATACTATATAGTATTCGTGTATACTACACCACACTACTATTACTACTAGGTGATACATTACTATATTATCATATACTAGTATACTAAACTAGTATAGTATTCTATAATATATATTACACCATACTATATATAGTATACTATATATATATATATATATATATATATATATATATATATGTGTGTGTACTATATATATGTGTACTATAGTATACTAGTAGACTATACTAGTATAGTCTACTAGTATATATACTACAGTATACTGTATAGTATACTATAGCATGCCATATAAAATTATACGTATGTACAATTATCGCAATTTTTCTCATCGATGGTAGACACGATGGACTTTGTGGCGCCGCACGCCACGCTTTTTTGTAACCCCAGACTCACCGACAATCATTTTTCCAACCCTCCAGCCCTTTCTCGCTGTCCGCTCAATCTCTACCCCCACTGTTTTCTCTTCAATTCACCCTTCCCATACTCTCTACACCAGGGAATTCTCTCCACCTATCATTTTGTTCATTCTATCTTCGATGTTCACATACACACATACACACACATATACACGATTCATCACAGGGAAAAAAAACTTTATCACGCACTTTGTTACCTTATTATTGTGATTATCGTTGCTCTCGTATCAAAAATATATTTACTCATACGTTCCCAGTCAAATTTGAGATTTGATAAGAATTCAGAGCACTTTGCAATGGAATGAAAAGCTGAAAGAGCGAAAAAAAGCAACCATTTTGGGAATGTTAAAAATTCCGATTTTGAACAATAACAATGCCGAAAAGTCATTAACAAATTGGTTGAGCAAAAAAGAAACGTTGCCGAACGAATCGTCAGAGCTTTTTATTTTATTTTTTGATCGAATGAGGTCGTTGCTTTTTTCGAATCCGTGTAAATTTTTTTTTACCATTTTTTGGGGGGGGGGGGGGGGGTTTTAATTCCTGTTATCGAAATTTTTCACGAGACTTTTACGTACGAAATTCTTCGTTCAATGACCCGGAAACTCTTTCAGTGCAACATGCAAACTTTCCACGAAAACATATAAAAAATTCAAGCCATCATCCACTTATCGAAATTTCATAAAAAAAAAAATTAAAAATTCAAAAATGAGTGACAATTCGAGAAAAAAAAATTCACAAGTTTTCGAAAAAAAATCAACAAATTCCATTTGTACGAAAAAAAAAATCGAAATTTTATTTTAAACTTATTCATATTATTAAAAAACTAATATTGTTAATAATTATTATTATTATTATTATAGTTCATTATTCCAATTATTTTTTTGAAAATCAATTAAATTCAATTGCAAAACCGTTTTATTTATTATGAATTTTTTATCTTAAAAACCAAATCATTTTTAAGAGCTATAAAAAGAATTTTTTTAATTAAAAGAAAAAAATTGTTGCACCTTGGCCTGAGTTTCTAATTATTCGAATTCTCGTGACGAGCAAACTTAAAATTACAGCCCCAAACAACGTTTAATTTAACTCACAATAGGGGTGGTCGTGTATACGAAAACGAGGAGAGAGAGAGAGAGAGAGAAAAAGTGTAAAAAAAAAATCATGAATTTATTCTGCCTGTCTCGTTGGAGACTCTCGTCGTTTCCAGTTTCCCTGGTCTGGCCTGTCACATGTTGCAACAACAGACTCTTCTCTCCTTCTCTGCATCCCTCTCCCCTTTCTCCTCTCCCCTCTCCCTGATGTAACATTGGAGAGAAATGACGGAGAGAGCAAAATACTCAACCAAAAAAAAAACTGAAACAGGGTTGAAAAAAAAGGTTTGAAAAAAAAAAAAAAAAAATTACTACGTCGGAGGCAACAAATTATTAACGTCGCGTGCGCTCGCGATATGGCAGCAGGATAAATCGATAGCGAGCTTCCGGTTGGCGCTTCGCGTGTTTTTTTTTTTTCTCTTTTTCTCGTATCTCCCTTGTCGCGATGTTTATATTATACTTTTTAAATTTATTTTCTCGTCTTTCTGGTCCTTTCATTTTTTCTTTCTTTTCGTCCAATTTCGAGCAAAAACCTTTTTTTTATTGTCTACATTCACTACTTTTCCGAATTTTAATGTTTTTTTTTTTTTTTTTCGACCAAATTTGATATTATTAAAAATAATTACAAATTTCTTCGGACCATTCTCTCTTTCTCAATGAGAAATTTTACAGAATTTGTTTCTACGGATCATTTGTTGGAAAAAAAATTTTTTATAGAAAATTACCAACCGATTTGCCATGACGAAAAATCAATTACGAAAAATTGACAAATTTTTCCAAAATCTTGAATCATATTTTCGAAGTTATCGTACAATTTTATTATAATTGAATAAAATAATCTAAAATTTATCACGCAATTTTTTTTCGTTACACGACTCGTTGTTATTAAAAATAATTACAAAGTTTTGCAAAATCATTTTTCCTTTCCTCTTAAAAATATTTAGAAAATTATTTACATGGATCGAGATTGGAGCGTTTATTTTTAAAAAGCAAAAAAAAAAAAAAAATTGTAAAAATGGCCTCAACTCCTTTGATCCTTCACAGAACTCGTCGCAGGCCTTTTTTTAAATTTAAAATTGTTTTGATTCATTTTTTAAAAATTTTTGTATCCTTTCATCCACCAAGCTTGCCTGAGGAAATCTTCTCCTGTCTGTCGAGCTCGCCAGGCACGTTAATTAAAATTAATTGTTCGGCTTAATTTCATTTTTAATTTTCTCTTTTTCGGTTTCTCGAATCCATTTCGAGAGAGGTCGAAAAAAAAAAAAAAAAAAAATACATAAACATGAGAGAAATCGTTGCATGGCCAACGACCGAATTTTTCCTCTCGTGCACTCTCCAATATTTTTGACGAGTATTGTTTCTCGTAACGAAAAATCAAATTTGCCAGCACTTTATGCTCCATCAGGGTAAAAATATGAAGCGTCACGTTTTTTTTGCGATAAAACGAAATATAGTCACGTTTTTTCGCGATAAAAAAAAAATGGGGCGTCACGTTTTTTGCGATAAAAAAAATCTTTTTTTTTTTTTAATCAATATAAAACGACAATTTTTTTTCAATTTTTGTTCTATGTTGACAAAAAATTTTATGGTTACGCATATGGAAAACGTGGAAAAACTCAGGGAATTTAGAAAGCTGTTTAGAATTTTTACAGAATTTACTTTTTGCCGGAATTACGAAAAATGAAACCAACTTTAAGAAAAAAAAAAAACTGAAAAGTATAAAAATAAATATTTTTATATATTTTTAATATTTATATTATTCTTAATTGTATACAACGAAAGTTACGTCAGTGCCAAACAATGAAAATTTCAAAAACTAAAAACTAATTTACTCCAAAGCTAAAGCTTAATCTAAAGTTACGCTTCTGTATTCGATTTGTCGATACGCAACTACAAAATTATAATTGTAGATAAGTGTTTTAATTTATTTTTAATTTATTGGCGCCGACATAAAAATTTCTTTACATTAATAACATTAATAAATTTATGCGCGAGATTCACGAAACAGTGCAATTAAAAATTCAATTTAGTAAATCTCGATCCATGCTTTACTCATCTAACCTAAAATCAATTAATTTGTATAAATAAATTTCTCGTAATTGAAATATCATCTTTTATTTATCCTTAATCAGAAAAATTGGATTTATTGGCTTCAGATAATAATAATGACAACAATAATAATAGAAAAAAAATGATAATAAATTAAAAGAATTCTCCATTAGTGAATCTTGTTTTGTGATTGTATCGAAGAAACAATTCACGGCTACAATGTGAACTGTCTGTCAAACCCAACCAAAATTTCATCGCCATTAAAAGCTCGAATCACAAGTTCACTTTCCCCAGCAGTTGTAATTTCAACGAAATAAGCGAATGCACGCGTATAAAATTTACCGTAGCACCGTTGAAGCTAATTGCCGATGTACGTGGGACAAAACCGTTGTCAAACAAACGTTAACCATGGGCTTTTATATTTGGCTTGAGTGGAGTCGCGAACGAACGAGAATTAGAGGAACACTGTAACATGGCCAATTACCCTTTGATCGCTTTATCAACGCCCCGCAAAGCCTTTGAATAACTTTTCCCATCGTTCACGAAATAAATGAAAAAAGATAAAGGAATAAAAGCAAAAACAAAAAAGTTGCAATGGTCGCGAGTAAGAATACAATGGCGAAAGCGAAAAAAAAAAAATGAATATGAAAAATCTGGGTATGAAAAACTAAAAAATTGGAAATAAACTATTATGATTACAAAAAACAACAATTTATAACGAATGTTGGTAAAATAGAAAAAATTACGTGAGAAAAGCTGCATGACGATTGATCCCACGACCTAGCATGCCCGAAAAAACAAAATAGTACTAAAAAATATGCCGTGACAAAAAAAAAAATATATGCACGAAGAAATCTTCCAGATAAAGAGCCACTGTCAAAGGAAACGTGTAATAAACAATGCTAAGAGAGAAAATTTGACAAATTAATTGATGAACGTTAATTAATTGACGATTGTACCGTAATGGTACAGTAAAAATTCAGTCACTGTACAGTAATAGTACGTTAATAGGGAAGTAATAGTTTAGTAACAGTAACAGTGCAGTAAAACTATAGGGAAATTACACTAACAATTTAGTAATAATTCAATAACAGACAAGTACGATAACAGTTGCATGACAATTCAGTAACGACACAAACCCCTGCAGTAAAAATGTAGTAACATTACAGGAAGAATTCGGTAACAGTACGAAAAACAGTACGGTAAGAATGCAGTTACGAATACGGAAACAGTGACCGTGCAGCACAAATACAGTAATACCAAAGAAACAGTACAGTAACTGTGCAGTAAAAATACTGTAACTATAAAGTAACGGTACAAAAAAATCGGAGCAAGGATACAGTAAAAATTCAGTAACAGGTCAAAAATAGTACAGTAACAATGCAGTTGCAATACAAGAACAGTAAAGTGCAGCACAAATACAGTAATACTACAGTAACGGTACAAAAACAATACAGTAATCGTACGTTGACAATTCAAAAACGGTGCGGTAATCGTACACCAGCGATACAGTAACAATTCAGTAACAGTACGAAAAATAATGCAGTAAACAGTACGAAAAATAATCCAGTAACAGTGCAGTTACGACATAGAAATAGTACCGCGAAGCTCAAGTACAGTAATGCCAAAGAAGTTGTACAGTAACTGTGCATTAATAGAGGATTAAAAATGCAGGAACAGTACAGTAAAACAGTTCAGTAACGGTAAAAATACATCGCGGTAATGATACAGTAACAGGTCAAAAGCATACTACAGTAACAATACGGAAACCGTACAGTAACAGTACAAAAGCAATACAGTAACCGTACGCTAACAATTCAGAAATGGCACGTAAGTGTGCAGTAAACGTGCAGTAAAATTGCAGTCAAGATACAGTAACGGTGCAGTAATTGTACACCAGCGGCACAGTAATAATGCAGTAATATTACGGAAACCGTACCTTAAGCCCGCAGTAAATGTACAATAACAGTACAGTAACCATGCAGTAACAAATACAGTAACGGTAAAAAAAACATCACAGAAACATGACGGTAAATGTGCAGTAAAGATACAGTAACGGTACATTAATAACAGTGCAGTACCAATTCTTTAACAGTACAAAAACAGTAAATTAACAATGCAGTAACAGTACAGAAACAGTACAGTAACCGTAAAGATACAGTAACGGTAAAGATAAAGTAACGGTAAAGATACAGTAACAGTAAAAAAAATATTGCAGTAAAAATTCAGAAACATGACAGTGAATGTGCAGTAAACATTGCGACAAAGATACAGTAACGGTACACTCACAGTACAGTTAAAATTCAGTTATAGTACAAAAATGAACAATAAAGTAATAATGCAGTAAGAATTCAATTAAAAATTCAATGACAGTGCCGTAAGAATACCGTAAAAGTATGTTAACAATGCAATAAAAATTTGATAACAATTCAGCAGCATCGCGGTAATAATGCGGTAACATTAATAACAGTTCAGTACCAATTCTTTAACAGTACAAAAACAGTAAATTAACAATGCAGTAACAGTACAGTAACTGTGCAGATACAGTAACTGTGCAGATACAGTAACCGTAAAGATACAGTAACGGTAAAGATACAGTAACGGTAAAGTAACAGTAAAAAAAATATTGCAGTAAAAATTCAGAAACATGACAGTGAATGTGGAGTAAACATTGCGACAGTGATACAGTAACGGTACACTCACAGTACAGTTAAAATTCAGTTATAGTACAAAAATGAACAATAAAGTAATGATGCAGTAAGAATTCAATTAAAAATTCAATGACAGTGCCGTAAGAATACCGTAAAAGTATGTTAACAATGCAATAAAAATTTGATAACAATTCAGCAGTATCGCGGTAATAATGCGGTAACAGTGCGTTGATAATAGTTCAGTTTATTCAGTGACCGGATACAGTAACAGCGAAGTAACGAATTTTTACATTACTGTTTTTTGCAATTGTTACTGTACCGTAATTTTTCCGCGCTATAATCCCCCCCACCATTCCGTTACCAAATTATCACTAGCAATACAGTAACTGTACGATTACAGTGCGTCAATAATTTTATGACGAGATTCAATGACACAACATTGCAAGATGAGTTACCAACAACCGCAGCTGTGAATTGCAGTCGCAGCACATTAAGAATGCCGGTCTCTCTTCGATATTGGAAAAATTAAATTAACAAATAGATCCCAATACTTATGCGTCCCAACTAAATATTACCGTGGAATATGTGAAAATTAACGATACGAAAAATTGAAGATTTAAGAAAAATTCTTGGACTCGATCGAACTCTTTGAGAACAGAAACAAAAATTATACGACTTACGTGAAAAAGTAATGAAAAAAAAAAATTTTTAATTTTCATTTCCCTCGTAATGAATTGCAGAAATAATGAAGCGAGAGGCTGACGCCGGAGGTATGGCAGGGGGTCCTCAGAGTCCTCATAAACGCTACCGTCAGGGTGACGATGAACTACGACTACTCATCCCGAGCAAGGTACGTCACACGATGAATTAATTTTCATTACCATTTGCCCGCCTTTTTGTTTTTTTTTTTTTCATTGAATTTTAAATTTTAACCAAAATGCACCCAAAAAAACAACAACAACAAGCTTTTGGGAATCTTTGCTCGAAATTTTTGAGTTTCGAGAAAATATCCATTGAATTATTTACCACAGTGAAAAAAAAAACCCCCGATGTATAGGATCCTAGAAATGTCGAGAAAAAGTTGAAATTCCGTTTGCCAAATTGCAAAAAAAAAAAAATAAATAAATAAAGAAACAATTCGGCTTACTTAAGATCCTCTCTCCTCGACTTCCGGTCATTTTCGAAGTGCCTTATTTAACTGCCACAAAACTTGACACATCGTGACAAAATTCGCGATATCCTCCGAGTCTACTCGCGGGCTTTTCAAAACTTCCCCAATGTGTCAAAATCTGACGAAAAAGACGGTGAGAGGAAAAAAAAATTCAAATTTTCAAAATCAAATTCTCGAAATATATTTTGCTGCCTTTTGGATCGGAAATTTGCCGCTGATTACGAATCTCATTGAGATTTTTTCGTAAACTGAAAAATTCGTTGTCAAGAGACGCGAGGAGTGCGCAGACGTTTTTTTTTACTCGCGTAACGTCAATAAAACGCTCGAGAAGTTAACGCAATTGCGAATTTATCGTAAAAGGATAACGCGCGCGAACGAAAGTAATTATCGAACACCGGAAGTTGTCGAGTAATTTTGCCATAGCTCGCGCAATTCTGGTTTGAATATATATATATATATATATATATATATATATATATATATATATATATAGACTTGGGCGTCACGGATCCTTTGCATCCGTTGTACTACTTCCGGTCATTGTGAATGAACCGAAGGAGCGAACGACCTGAACGCCTTTCACGCAACTCTTGTCTCGTTCTTTCGCATGTATTTCCTTTGTTTTCGTTCTCTATCTTTCTTTCTTTCACTGTTTGCCATTCGGAAAATCTTGAAGATCTTCCGAAACGATTTCCCCGCGAAATAGCATCCTCGTCAAATGTGAAACTTTCCACGTTTAAAAAAAAAGTTGCTACACTCGATTCAGTTTTTTTTCTCTCTCTCTCTCTCTTCCTCGCTCCGTTTCTCATTCTACGTTCATTTCGCAATTGTCCTTTTTTTTTTCCCTCCCTTCTCGAACCCAAGTCTCGATATTTATCTGATTTTCTCACTTCGCGCCATCCCTATCGTGGTCAATCTCATGGCTTTCTATTTTATTTTTTACTCATTTTTTCTCCATCGGGCTTCTTCGGTTGTTCGTAAACGACGAATGGTTTTTCGATCCATGGAAAAAGCAAAAAAATTATGATTTTTTTTTTAAATATTCAACGACGTAATCAAATATTGAATACAATTTTTCTTTTTTTTTCGAATAATTGAGAATTGCAGTATTTTTTTTCCGCAATAAACATCAATGCAGAGAAAAAAAAAGAAAATTATTTGAGAAAAAAAAAACGTGCATCGGAGTAAATTTTCCAACGTCCCGAATATTTTCCCTGTATCATCCGCGGGGAGGATCGTCGTGAGTTATAGCTCTGCACGAAATTCGTTGACTCGCCGAATTTCATTCATCCAGCCGAGTACCATTTCATTCATTGAGCACCCAAAACGTGTTTGGGCACCGAGCCCATAAACGAAGGAGAAAGAAGAAGAGAAGAAAAAAAACAACGAAATAGCGACAGAAGCTCCGGCTGTTGGGACAGAACGATAAAATAGAGAAGAAAAAAAAAGAAAAATAAAAAAAAAAAATTAATTAGAATAATTGAGACCAAGGGAGACTCGAGTCTCTCTTTTGTATGTGGAGTAGTCAGGTTACTAGTACGTTATATATATATATATATAGACGTACATTATAGAAGATAACGAGGCCACTATTGTTCCCTGGCACGCGATTCATCGCTAGAGTACGAAGAACGAGAGAGAAAATAAATAAAAAGCACAAAACCATTGAACACACCGAGTTCACTTATATCGCGGACCCTGCAAACAATATTCTTTTCCCTCGGTGATGTCATCGTCGTCGTTGTCGCGGAATTCTAGGACTCTCACTCGTAGAATAAGAAAATCTCATTACCATTTATAATCTTTTCATTGTATTGCTCGCTCGGGTCTATAATATTTTTGTAAAAAAAAAAATCCCTTGATACACCGAGTACTCGACTATCAAGATCCTCAATAATTCATCAAAAAGCTTAAAAAAAAAAAAAAAATTATTTCAATGAAACAATCTATTTGGCGTTTGAAAGAACTTGCGGCATAGTAATTGAGTGGTATTGCCTAAATTGTCAAATTGAGAAAAAGTATTGGCTCAACCAATACACACATCCAAAATGAGTATTGGCTAAATCGAATGAACATTAGCCGAACCCAATGTTAATTTCTAAATCCTCAGAGTATTGGCTCGTGCAATATTGGTATTTCCGTATCCAAATTAGGCATTGTTTCATCCAATACTAACGACAGAATCCGTTGAGTATTGGCTTGTCCAATCGTATTTCGGACAATTTAAAAAGGATTTTCTCTGTCAATGAACATGGGAAATCCAACAGGAAATCCAACTCAGCCAGCAGCTTTGTGCAAATCTAGTGAGTATTGGCTCAGCCAATGGTATTGCGGAAATCCAACGAAAATTTTCTACCCCGGGAATATTGTCCCGATTGAACAAGCAATGGCTCGCCCATTAGTATTCCGGCAATCCAACAAGTATTTTCCCATCCAAATAGTATTGCGGATTTTCTATGAATATTGGCTCAGCCAATAGTATTGCGAAAATCAAATGAGCATTAGCTCAGCCAATGGTATTGCGGATATTCTATGAATATTGGCTCAGCCAATAGTATTGCGAAAATCAAATGAGTATTGGCTAAGCCAATGATATTGCGGAAATCCAACGAAAATTTGCTACCCCAGAAATATTGTCCAAATTGAACAAGCAATGACTCGCCCATTAGTATTCCGGCAATCCAACAAGTATTTGCCCAGCCAAATAGTATTGCCGATATTCTATGAATATTGGCTCAGCCAATAGTATTGCGAAAATCGAATGTGTATTGGCTCAGCAAATAGTATTGCGGGAATCCAATGAGTATTGGCTCCGCAAATAGTATTGCGGAAATCCAATGAGTATTGGCTCAGCCGATGGTATTGCGGAAATCCAATGAGTATTGGCTTGGCTAATGGTATTTCGGGAATCCATTGAGTATTGGCTCGGTCAATGGTATTTTGGGAATCCATTGAGTATTTTTATCAGCCAAATGGTATTATGGAGATTCAATGATTATTGGCTCAGCCAATAGTATTGGCTCATTTCAGCAACTATCGATTTGCTCAATAATCTTATACATTTTCATAAAATTTTATTAGCTGCCTCGTTGTAATCGTTCAAATTCAACGTGTACTCGTTCATTCGAAACTATTGTCAATAATCCGTTGAGTATTGGCTCGTCCATTGCCATTTCGGCAATACCTAAAAGTATTTGATTAGCCAATAAAAATCGAAAATCCGACAAATATCGATTCAGCAAATAAAAGTATGGCGTAAAATTCCATAGCAATGTCATTTCGGTTTATTCATGCCCCAATGGTTTATTGGCTCATTTAAGAAATATATTTGCCGTTCGCACATCCACGAGTATTGCGCCATTTCGATAAAAGATATTCCGGGCGTTTCTTTCTTTCTTCCTTATGGGCATCTCCCGTAGACTCCATCATCATCGTACATGCTTCTCAGCTATCCCACATATTATGTTGTTGCGCGTAGATCAGCGACGAGCCCTACCCCAGAGATAGTGGTCTTGCAATAATTTTCGCAATAAATCCCAGCTGCACAATACGACAAGTGCAATACCTCACGCCTATTTTACGATACGTTTTCTCTCTCTCTCTCTCTCTCTTTTTCTCTGTCTCTGTCTCTTATGGGAGAGCACCTGGTCTATTTACCTTTCTCGACTCGATTCAAGGACGTTTTCTCGCAATACAGTCGATCGCCTGCCTCTCATAGTACTTGAAGCACTACTCTGCCTCCAAGTAGGGTACGTTACGTTCCTCCGGCATTCCTCGATGTGTGCCTGTGCTCTCTAAGCATATTTCTTGGTTTGCTATATATATGTATATATATGTGTTACGTATGTGTGCATGTATGTATTTATTTATATAAGCTAAAAACAACAAGCAGGAGCAGCGACAAGTGACTGGCCCCGTTTAATTGCAAAAGGCCTCGCTGGCTTGAATTAACAAGTGGTTTAGGCGAGGCACGATGACGTCTCCCCCCCCCCCCCCTTCCCCATTTATCCATAGAACGAATGCCTGTCTCCCGTAACTATTATTGCATAAAATCATTGATTTCGATAAGTGTGCATTTATGGATATGAGTGCGTGTGTCTTGAGGCAAGGACACGACGCAACACTAAAAATTTTATTCCTCGTGTCGATTTAATCGCCCTTACTCAGCATTGTTATTATTATTATTGTTATATTTATTTTACTTCTCTGACGTATCTATGTGTGAGCTCGTTATTCTTGAAACTTGCGTGACGAATATCAAAATATTCGTATTTCAGTGTACACATTTTTTTTTTTAATATACCCATTTATACAATTCGTCATATCAAAATATACAAATATTATAATTATAATTGCTTGAAAAAATCGTAAAATATGAATCTATAAAAATGTTTCCAAATTACGAAGATGCAATTGAAAATAAATGTTCTGAGAATAAATTTTACATCAAACGTTCCCATATATCTTATTGTTCATACGTATAAATATTAAAGTATAAAAATTATAATTATAATTATAATTATAAAAAAAAAAAATTTACAAAATACGTCACATTAAATTTCGGAAATATCGACAAGGAAAAATATCATATACGAAATGAAATTGTCAAATATTATTGTCAAATAATTGTAAAATATTGAAATGGCTGAGTAAATATCGAATTTTACGAAAAATAAAAATATTTCAATATTTCAAATATTGAACTTAACTTTCAAATATTTGTCAAATTCGTCTCGATATTTTCCGTTCGTTGTGTGTATCCAGTGAGAGGCAAACAAAAAAATTGAAAGAAAGAAAAAAAAAAAAAAACCGGTGTAAGTATCTCTGAAACGCGTGGGAATATTATGAGCTCGAGGTCTCAATGAGACCCGTTGAGATATGCGTTAGATTTTTTTTTATTTTTTTTTTAAGCATACACGATCCAAGAGCAAGGATATTTGTATCAAAGGAGCGAGCATTTTAAGAGCTGTATACAAGTCTCTTAATTATGTCAGATTCATTTCGTAATTATGCGTTCGTATCGCGTAATCGTTTTCATACGACCCTCGTAGAGAGTAGGAGGGAGAGAAATTTATTTAATCCGAGCAGCAGTTTGACGTGAAACGTGAGAAATAATTTTCAAAGCCCGTTTGTCAGGGTCAAAGTGATGAAAAAGTTTGAATGAAAAATCACGAGAAATGAACGAAAGACGATGAAAGAAAAGTAATCTTCTCTATCCGCTGAAGTTTATATATATATATATATATTCCTTCAAATGTCTACATTCGGGACAGGAAAGGAGCTTTAGTCGAGTATAACGAGACTGCACTGAATATACTGCGTGGTCGAAAGAGAAATAATTTTCTCAAATTCGTTGTGTCGTCTGGGTAAATTAAAATTAGTAAAATTATACGAAATGTGTTTTTAAAACGTTTGAAAAATTTCGAATGGCGGAATTAATTGAAAAATTACACGAAAAAAAATTAAAATAAAACCCGGAATTACGAATGTAAAAGTTTACAGAATTTTAAAGTTGTGCTTTTATTTTTTTATTTTTGGTACAAATTTCCTGCCATAATTTCAAGTTTGGTTAAGAAATTCAAATAATAAATAATAAAAAAAAAACTTTCCGTATTAAATAATTTTTTAATTATTTTGAATTTTAAAAAATTTATCATGAAAAAAAATTAAGTTAAAATCCTGCAAGTATAGTGTAGAAATTTCACAATCGTAGTGTTCAAGGGTCTTGCATAATTGTGTGCACTCGATGTGTTTACCACGACGACTAAACGCCGATCTCGCAATTTTCTCTCGCTTTTTATTCGTTCAGGCTCTTTCGGGATCTTATACCGGCGAAAATAAGTGAAATAGGAGGGGAAAAAAAAAAGCAGGATCTCGATTAATTCGTTCTCCGAAGACGAGAGAGTTATGTGCGAGAGAGAGAGAAAAGGTGAGAGATGTGAAAAGATATATGGGAGAGAAAAAAATACTTGAGGCTCGTTTAATTCAGAGGCGCGGACTCGAAGAATGCAGTCGACGCGTTCCGGAGTGTCGCGTAATGCTGGGACTTGAGACGGAGCTCTGTTATGTCACCGGACTCACGAAGTGACCGAACGAAGGGGAACGAAAAAAAAAAAATTCAATTCTGGCTCCGTTATTAAATTTTCTTTGTGGTATTTTTAAAACGCGCTTTTTTTAATTATTAAAAAAAAGTATACGAATGATTATTTATTTATTTATTTATTTACTTATTTACTTACCTCTTCGTTGGTGCGACGAATTTGACCAAAAGTTCCCAAACTTTACACGACATTGTTTTTTTTTTTTTTTACTATTTTATCGACAATCCATATTCGAGAGTTTTTTGAGTCACTGAATCCAAATTTGACGTAAAAATTTCGAAATTCAAAATCAGAGACTCAATGTTGCGGACGAAAATGCAAAAAGTAACCAGATTTGAATGCTGCGACTGCCAAATATTTTTTTACATCGCGTCCCGGAGCACCGTAAATTAATACGGTATTCTGATTTTCCAAATTTTCAAAATTTGACATATCTCGAAAACGGTTAGAGATACGCAAAAATTGATTGATTTTTCGGGGGTTTTCTAAAGGGGGGGAGGTGCTCGAGCACACGGAACGAACCCAGTACTCGAGTTTTCAAAATTTTGGAAAATTAAAGTTGAAATTTTTTTGAGATATCTTCGGATGATATTTCGACGATTCGCTAAGAATAAGGATATCTTCAAGCACACCGTATCAAAGTATTGGATATTTTTTGAGTTTAGGTCCGCCGTTCTGTGACAGCCATTTTTTATTTTCAAATTTTTACTTCAAATTCGGATTTAGCGACCCCAAAAAACCTCCGAGTGTACAAGCAGATTTCCATACTGTTGAAGTATCGTATAATATTTTTTGGATTTTCTTTCTGCCATATCGCATCAGCTATTCTGAATTTTTCAATTTTGACTTCAAATTCGATTTCGCTTACTCAAAAAAATCCCCGAATGTAGCTGGATTTTCAATTTGGATTCCCCGATCGCGAACGATGGGGGAGGGGAAAAAAATGAAGAATTTATGAGCCCATTCTACTCGCAGGATTTGAAAAATAAAAAATTTCCAAATTTTTGGCAAATTTAATCCGGAGTATATTATAGAGATACATTTTTCGTGGCAAAAAAGTTTCAGCTTGATTGCTCGAAGTGTAAAAAGTTTACTCAAGTTCGAGCTTTTCAAATTTTTATTTTTTTTTATTTTCTAAATTTCATAAAATTTGAACGCTCTCGTCGATTTTCGCCAAATTTGACATCAAGTACCATTTATCCTTACTCAACCTACGGTAACGAGTTTGAGCACCGTTGCTCAGGCTAAAAATTCAAAAATCCCACAAAACCCGATTACCTTTCTCGAAACTCGTCAAATTCACTGAAAAATATTCCCCAAAGCTGGTTTTGTTCGCCAAAAAAAAATCCAACATTTAAATCTCTCGGCAAAAAAAAGAAATTTGCCCACCAGAGATGTCCGGAAAACAAATCTCCATTGACGATCGATCGATAGCTGACCAAATGTTTTTTTTTTTTTTTTTTTTCTTTTTTTTTTCCCCCTCATTTTCGGTTGCAGGTCGCCGGTTCGATAATCGGCAAAGGCGGCCAAAACATCACGAAGCTTCGTAGTCAGGTGAGCTCCTCGGACGATTCGCCGATCAAACGAACCAAATAATTTTCTATTCGCGCATATCTCTTTTTCTCGGTTGTTTTTTTTTTTTTTTTTTATAATTTTTTTTTGTATCGTAATTCTTCGTTTCTCGGCGTCTCTCAACCTCTTCCATTGCCTTTCTCCTCGCGTTGCTCTTGATTCGTTCAATTTACACGTTGACACTTTTGTTTATTTTTTCTTCTCGTAACAACGATAATTGGCTAAATACAAAAAATCGATTTTTGGAAATTTTTTTTTTTTAATTACACACGTCCAAGGGTTACATGGAAGAGGATTGATGGAGAAACATTTCGAGAATTATGTTTTAAAAAGCGAAAAGAGCATAAACTCAAAATTTCGTTTAAAAAAAAAAAAAAAAAAAAAAATACAATTTTCGTTTCATATTTTCAAAATTCAATTCCAAAAAAAATAAATTGCGAAAAAAACAAAAGAAAAAAAAAACGTCCGAACTCAAAAACTTCGTGGAAAAAAACTTGAAATTTTGAATAACTTCAGTTTCGTAGTCTCAAAATTAATTTCGAAAATGAAAAATTCTAGTCGCTTCAAAAAAAAAAAAAAAAAAAAAAAAGATATATCAGATTTTTTTTTTTCGAATTATTATTAAGGTTTAATTTTAAGACGAAAAAAAAAAAAAATGCTATTATGAAATATTCGTTAAAAAAGAAAAAAAAAAAAAAAAGAAAAAAAAAATCTTCGGTTGTCTAACTTGGTTGATGGTTTGTGCCCTGGCCCTGCCCCGACCCCGCGGCGTTGCCCCCCTGGCCTGTGCCCTGGTGTGTCGTGTGTGCCCCGCCGTCGGTTGTTCCGCCCGGTCCACACAATACGATTGCCTTGCCGACCACGACAACAACATATCCTGGGGGAATACGATCGAACGCGGTGCCGATCTGTGGAACTTAAAAAAAAAAAAAAAAAAAAAATTAAAAAAAAAAAAAAATAATCCACCGATCTTCGAAAAATGTGGACTCTGTCTCCGCGTGTGTCAAAACACACCCGAACACGCAAATATCAACCCGAATATCGCAAATCAACAATCGACCAACGACCTTCGAACGTCAATGAACCAAAAATCGACCAACCATCAACAACTGGCCCGACAGTACAAAGCCTCAATCATTGTACCCGATTGCCCCGGACCCGAACGGTAAATGCCAACACCAAATACTTAATGTCTTAACTCTCATCTCTCTCTCTCATCTCTCTCTCTCTCTCTCTCTTGCTCTCTAGCTCTCTGCCTATTTTTTTTTTTCTAATTAAAAAAAAAAAGAATCATAATCACTCATTTCTGACTATTTGTCTCTAATTGGGATCCAGAAATCTAATGATTAATCATGTCGCAACTAAATTACGTTTTTTTTTTTTTCGTTTTTATTCTTTTTTTTTTTTTTATTATTTAATTATAATTCAGTCTGCGGATTTTTCGGTTGTTTTTTTTTTTTCTTCTTCTTTCGTTTCGTCTCATTTTATCGTCGCGCTCATTCGCCAATTTTTTGTTTTCGTTCCTTCTCACGATTTGAGGAAAACAAAAAGTTCAAAAAAAAAAAAAACATTGTTTTTTTATTTTATTTTTCCTAATTTTGAGTTTTCAATTTTTTGTATTATTATTTTGTTTCTCTCTCACTTCTCTCTCTCTCTCTCTCTCTCTCTCTCTCTCTCTCTCTCTCTCTCTCGTTTCTCTTTTTCTCTATTTGCTATCTCAAGCCCGTCCGGGACTATGCGGACAGTCCCGCAGGATATTAGAATAAAAAAAAAAAAGTAAATAAATAAATCATAACGTCGAGATCGTTGAAAGAAAGAAAAAAAAAAAAAAATTACATAAAAAAAATTTGTTTCGAGACATTGCGACACTGACACTAATTTTCATCTCGATAAATATATCTTGTGTATATATATATATATATATTTGATCAATTGGAGCCGAGACGCTGCCGCGTCTCTTGATATCTTTATATTTAAAAAAAAAAAAAAAAAAATTAATTCCAACAAAACACAATTCACTCCGCCCTGGCGAATTATACATATGTATAATATTGTAGAATACATCCACCATTGTCCTGAGCCCCGATGACGCCCGATAGGATTCATCGATCGATAATCATCGATCCGCAATTAATTTTTTTTTTTTTTTCTTTTTCCTCAACACCAATTAACGAAAATTTTCAGCAAGGACGACGACTTTTTTTTTTGTCTCGTTTTCCTGCTCTTTCAGATTTTTTTTTTTCTTCCTCACGCCGAGAAGGCTGCGCGGTTTCCGGCTCGTCGTAAACCGGAAATTAACAAAAATGTTAATTTAAAAAAAAAAAAAAAAAAAAAAAAACACTTGCCAATTTCGATAATCCGTTTTGACGCATCCGGGAGCTTTCCCTCTCCCTCTCCATCCCCCTGCGTCGTGAAAAAAAAAAAAAAAATTCCATAGGGGTTGAAAAAAATCCACAGGGGGTTGAAAAAAAATCCACAGGGGTTGAAAGAAAAAATTTGAGACAGTTGAAAGAAGTGTGATAGTTCGTTTTATCCCGATCCCGCGAATGGACCATCCCGAGCAAAAAAAAAAAAAACAACCCTCGTCGTTACCACCCCTGAGGCAACGCCTTGCCACCCTTAAAAAAAAAAAAAATCAAACTTCGAATTTCACGAAGAGTGTGCGTGGGTGTGTGCGCGTGTGCACAGGAAAAAAAAAAAAAGCTCGCAAAAAAGCTTTATCCCGGGTAACATCCGCGGATGTGTACTCGCCATTTTGCCTGATCTCACCAAAACAACCCCTTTTCAGATTTCCCACGAGAGAACGCTGAATCGTTCCCTCTTATCCCCATTCTCTCCCTCTCCATCTTTTCCTCGTTTTATCTCTTAAAAAAACATATATATATATATATATATATATATATATGTATACATACATACATACATATATACATATCTATATATATATATGTATGTATGTATAATATGTATATGTATGTATGTATTTTTTCATCCTTTGCTCATTTTTCATCCCCCTTGCTCGTTTCGTGGCATTCGATATATATTTTCCATTAAAATATTCCTGCAATTCACTTTATTTTATTTTATTTTTTTTCTTTTTGAAAATCGAATTATACGAAAGTGAATTTTTTTAAAATATCAATTGAGAAATTTATTTGAAATTAATGATAATTAATTTGAGCAATTTGAATGATTCGATCGTCATGTTAATCGAATTTATTATTATAAGTTATTGAATTTCATTTTTTTTTTCTTCTTTTCTCCGAAAAATTTATCTTAAATAAGATTTGAAAAAAAAAAAAATTGCCACGAAACGAAAAAAGAAAAAAATATTCACGGGGTCCTCGGGAGGGGAGAATTCGTTCGAATTTTTTCGCTTGTAAATAATTTTCCCACGAGAACAATAATGACAGTAATAATTGCGAGCATCGAAAGATCCGATTGTCAAGTATCGTGATACTTGGGCAAGAGTTAATGACTCGGCTGAACGATAATAATGATGATTCGTCGAATGCTTGGGAAAAAAAAATGTGTATATTTTTATAAAAAAAAAATTGACTTTTCCATAGAATTTTTTTTTTAAATTAACTTTTCGTTTTTTTTTTTTTTTTTTTTGTTTTTTTTCGTCTTTCACGAAAATTCGTATAACACGCGGAGTGTTTCTGTTTTTAGGGTCCTGACTATCAGCTCGGATCTCGATACTGTCCTGCAGGTGGTGAACAAGGTCGTGCCTAATTTGGAGGAGGTGAGTCCCATGCGATGGGAAAATTTTCGTGTTTCTTTTTTTTGAAGATTTTTTTTTTTTCCCTCCTTCACGACCGAGCAAAATTTTTTTTTTTTTTATTATCCACTGAAAAAGGACTCCGAAACGTCATTGCAGAATGGCTCCAAGCATGGAAACGACGAGATCGACGTGCGCATGCTCGTTCATCAGAGCCAGGCTGGCTGCATTATCGGCAAGGGAGGACTCAAGATCAAGGAACTTCGCGAGGTAAGTTTTTGAATTTTTTTTTTTTTTTTTTCTTTTTTCTGCTCCTATCGACCTTCGTATCGTACTTTTGGGACATTGGCTATTCCAACCCGGAGTCTGAAATTTTTTTTGGATATTTGACAAAATTGATGTTTTTTTTTTTATTTTCGTTTTTGGGGGATTTATTTGGTGAAAAAAAACCCGAAAATTTTAAATTTTTTGAAAAAACAAGAGATCGGGGCTTCGAAAAAGACGTGGTAGTGCCATTCGGCGATGTCGCCGAATTTACATTTCGATTCACGAGGTCTCTCTCGTATATCTTTTACGTTCTCCATCGCTTATTCCGCTGTTACAAAGGTTTTTTTTTTTTTCCTTTCGTGCTGTTTCCTGCCCGACTTTATTGATTCCTCGCACGACATCGGTTTCTCCTCGGTCCTCCTATCCTCTCTCTCTCTCTCTCTCTCTCTCTCTCTCTTTGTCTTCGTGTTTCCGGTTTTATCGTACGAAATGAACATCGAAAGAATTCTATTTTCTCGAAATTCTCGAATATTATAATATTCGATAATTCTCGAATTTACACAATTTAATATAAAGCAGCTCAAAAGTGCTTTTAATATAAAGCACTTTTAAGCTAAAACGGTTGCAAATGAGCACTTGATAGGGCTTTAGATCTCGAATAAATCACAATTTTTCGGGTATCATTTTTTTCTTTTCTTAAATCTCCAACAGTATCCGTCCGCATAAATATAGCATCGAAATAAATATATATATATATATTCGCACTCACGCGTTTAGGCGCATAAATAACACTTGTATGTATAACGAAGAAGCTTTTGCGAGAGCAAAAAAAAAAAGATTTACACCGTTCCCGAGAAAGAGAGATGTATTTTCTTTGTTCTCCTTCCATCCGGTGTAAGAAAGTGTCTGACGGAAGGCGGTTAGTATAATGTCGGATGATTTTCATCCTCGTACTCTTCCAATCTCTCCGTATCTCTCTCTCTCTCTCTCTCTCTCTCTCTCTCTCTCCCCCTCGATTTAAATTTTTATCCTTTTCTCTCCTCGATCTTCCTTCAGGACTTTCTCGTGCGAATTTTCAGACTCTCCGACAGCGATAAACCCTCTTCCTCTCTTATTTTCTCTGCCGGGACACTTTGAACTCGAGGCATCCCTCTAATGGTCTTCCAATGTCTCGCCGGAGAGAACGAGAGAAGGCAAGAGAGCGAGAGGCAATGGAGAATAAAAATATTGGCGAGGTTAGAAAACGTCGGAATATTCGATAAAATTTCTAAAAGCTGAAATTCAAACACGACGTTTCAATGCTGCTGTTGCCTCTCATCGAACAGACTTTCTTTTTTTTTTTTTTTTTTTTTTTTTTCTCTTCTTTCTTTCCTCCATTACGAGACTAATTTGTACGAAATTTTGTAAGGAACATACGAAGGAAAAAAAAATAATTATTATCAATGGTCGATGAAGGGTGTTCAGTGCGCAGCAATAGAAGAAAAAAATTTTTATCTTAACATCCGATCGACTTTCTTTGGTGCGCGGTGAAGAAATAAATGCTCGATATCAAAATTCAATCAGTTTGTTCAGTTGCGCAGCAAAGAAAAAAGTGCCGAGCTTCAACATTCAATGCACTTTGTTCGGTGCGCAGCAAAAAAAAAAAATGCCAAATTACAAAATTCAATGCACTTTGATCGCTGCGCAGCAAAAAAAAAAATGCTAAATCTCAATATTCAATGCACTTTGTCCAGTGCGCAGCGAAGAAAAAATGCTGAATCTCAATATTCAATGCACTTTGTTCAGTACGCAGCGAAGAAAAAAATTCTGAATCTCAACATTCAATGCACTTTGCTCTATGCGCAGTGAAGAAAAAATGCTGAATCTCAATATTCAATGCACTTTGTTCGGTGCGCAGCGAAGAAAAAATGCTAAATCTCAATATTCAATGCACTTTGTCCAGTGCGCAGCGAAGAAAAAATGCTGAATCTCAATATTCAATCCACTTTGTTCAGTGCGCAGCGAAGAAAAAATGCTGAATCTCAATATTCAATGCACTTTGTTCTATGCGCAGTGAAGAAAAAAATTCTGAATCTCAACATTCAATGCACTTTTTTCGGTGCGCAGCGAAGAAAAAATGCTGAATTACAAAATTCAATGCACTTTGTTAGGTGCGCAGCGAAGAAAAAATGCTGAATCTCAATATTCAATGCACTTTATTCGGTGCGCAGCGAAGAAAAAATCCTGAATTACAAAATTCAATGCACTTTGTTCGGTGCGCAGTGAAGAAAAAAAATACTGAATCTCAATATTCAATGCACTTTCTTCTTTGCGCAGCGAAGAAAAAATGCTGAATCTCAATATTCAATGCACTTTATTCGGTGCGCAGCAAAGAAAAAATGCCGAATTACGAAATTCAATGCACTTTGTTAGGTGCGCAGCGAAGAAAAAATGCTGAATTACAAAATTTAATGCACTTTATTCGGTGCGCAGCGAAGGAAAAATGCTGAATTACAAAATTTAATGCACTTTATTCGGTGCGCAGCGAAGAAAAAATGCTGAATCCCAATATTCAATGCACTTCATTCGGTGCGTAGCGAAGAAAAAATGCTGAATTACAAAATTCAATGCACTTTGTTAGGTGCGCAGCGAAGAAAAAATGCTGAATTACAAAATTCAATGCACTTTGTTAGGTGAGCAGCGAAGAAAAAATGCTGAATCCCAATATTCAATGCACTTTATTCGGTGCGCAGCGTAGAAAAAAAATTATGAATCCCAACCGTTAATGCACTTTGTTCGATGCGCAGCGTAGAATAAAAATTATGAATCCCAACCGTTAATGCAATTTGTTCGATGCGCAGCGACGAACAAAAAAATTCTGAATCTCAACAATCGGTGCACTTTGTCGATGGGAAAAAAGAAAAACGACCAAATTACATAGTTATTAATACAGGATTGGATTAAACGCGATGCCTCTCGACTTTAGTAAAAGTTTTATATTCTCATGATCGTGAATCAATAAAAATCATGATTGGCCGCATAAATATTTTGAATTATTTCACTTTTCTGGAATAAAACATTAACACGAATTTTTCTTGCCAATTTTTCTTAATATTTCGTTGAAATGGAAGAAAAAAAAAAAAAAGTTAACATATGCTCGATATATGCGTGAAAGACCGATTATTACGTGAAACGTGCAATCCAGAATTAGCACGTGACCAATTTTCTTTTTTTTTCCCTCGTACTCGATTCCCTGTACGTATTAAGTGGGACCGGAACTCGACGGGCACTGCCTTCTCGCATACATTATCCCTGCCAGGTGAGTCGAGAGAGAAAGAGAGAAAATAGCCCAACCGAAATTCAATAGGAACACACAGAGACATCCTGTCGACTTTTTTTTTTTTTTTTTTTTTTTTGTCCCTCATTTTTTTTTTCTCATACAGCACGCACTCGTTTCTCGTGCGGTCAGTTTTTGCTATCGTACGTTTTTTTTTTACCCCATGTATCGTAAAACCTTCAATTACCCGAACGATCCAGCCCTTTCATTTAGAATTTTTTTTTTTTCTTCTTATTAATTCTTATTTAACCCCATTCCCCCCATACAGTCGTATCAATGTAATCGAAAAAGCCCTTGTACAAACGTTAAAAAAAAAAAGAAGAAACTCTGTCAACTGTTTTTTTTTTCTTTTCGTTACTTCAAGCACAATGAAACGACGGTTGTTCGCGAATTGTTTCGTGCAACGTACCTTCTTCTTCCGGTAATAATGCGAGTAATAATATTTTACAGAATTAACATGGTCTTTGCGATTTTTGGAAAATTATTTGATTCTGGAAGAAAAAAATAATGGAACTGTGCCGTGTTGGGGATTTTTGAGAAAAAAAAAAATGGTTAATCGAGTTTCATGATTCATTCGAGAGAATACAAAATTAAAATAGTGCTGAGATCCGTTGGCAATTTTTTTTTTCTTTTTTAATTAAATGGGTAATTGAATTGAATGTAAAATTGAAAATGAATCAGAGCCTCCCGGCTTTGATTGGACTCGAGGTCGATTTTTTTAGAACAAAAAATTAATAATGGATAATTGGATCCATTTTCGATATTATTGTTATTATTTTTATTTATTTTTAAAAAATGTGCAATAATCCTCGAGTCCATTTTTTTTTCTTCTCAATTTTCTTGTCACAATGCAGCTGAGCCTTTTTATCCATTATCGAAAGAAGAAAAATTTCATTTGATCTCCATTGTTCATCGAAATTGTCAATTTTTGGAAATTTTGGTTTCAATCTTCCAGTGAAATTGTCCCTGTAAAAAAAACAATGGAGAATTGAACTTTGAAACAACAAAGGAATCTCGTCCGTATTTCATTATTCGGTTTCGAAAAAAAAAAAAATGGACGATCGCGCTTTTAAAAAAAATGGACAATCCGAAAATTGAAAATGGAATTGTCGATCCTCCATTGCTTTTTTGAACAATATTGGGCGCGAATTCCATTAGAAAAAAAAGAACATTGTTCGTCTCTGAAATAAAAAAAAAATTGCAATTCCACTCTGAAGAATAAAAAATGGACCTGTCTATTTTCAATTATTTGTTTTTGGAAAAAAAAAACTATTGTGTTAAAAAAATGGACTCGATTTCCATTTTTTTTCCATTTTACAAAAATTTCCATTTTTTTTCAATTCCATTTTCCATTTTACTAAAATTTCCATTTTTTCTCAATTCCATTTTACATTTTACAAAAATTTCCATTTTTTTTTTCAATTCCATTTTCCATTTTACAAAAATTTCCATTTTTTTTTTCAATTCCATTTTCCATTTTACAAAAATTTCCATTTTTTTTTTCAATTCCATTTTCCATTTTTCAATTCCATTTTCCATTTTACAAAAATTTCCATTTTTTTTTTCAATTCCATTTTCCATTTGACAAAAATTTCCATTTTTTCAAATTCCATTCTCCATTTTACAAAAATGGCATTTCACTTTTATAAATAAAGCAAGATGGAAATTTAATTTGAAAAAAAAAAACTGCTAAATGGAATAGAAAAAAAAAATGAAACTCACGAGTTCAAATTGAAAAGAGAATAGAATTAATGCAGCACCAACAACAACGCATAAAACAACGAGGTAGTGAAGGAAAACAAAAACAAAAAAAAAAAATAGACCGTCCCGAAAGGGAAGGAAAAACAAGCTCGACGCGCCCCATTATATTTCAATTAGCGCGAGTGGAAGTTTCGTAAGCGCCACGAAAATGCGATTCGAGGACGAGAATATACTCTCTCTCTCTCTCTCTCTTCCTCTCTCTCGTTCGACCACTTTTCCCCCAACCCCTTTTTTCTTGAATAAATAGTAAAACACACATACACACAAGTGAGTGAGAGAGAGGTAAAGATAGAGAGAGAGAGAGAGAGAGAGAGAGAGGAAAACGTGTTTGTTACGTGGGGTTAAGTTTTGAGATGGATATAAATTTTCGTCCAAGTAAACGGCGCCAGGAAAACGCGTACGTTGCCCTATTCTCTCTAGAAAAATTTTGCCACCGAAAGTCCTATTTTTTTCCCTCCTCTATCTTGTAAATTTCTTGCCAATTCGACAAAATGTCTCTTTTGTCCTGATTTTTTTATTTTTAATTTTTTTTTTTTTCACTAAATCAATTATTTATTTGTATTATCTTGTTGAATTTTTGCAATTTATTTAAATCGTGGGAAAAATAAAAATTCTCAGTCCAAATGAAATTTCGAGTACATGGAAACCAAGGTCGATTTTTCGTGGAATTCCCTATATATATAAATATATAAATATAAAGATGCAGATATAGGGATCGATAAGGTGCAGGAATGAGTCCTGGCTGAGTTCACTTAAACGTGACGGGATAAGCTTGAGGGAGATTCGAGAAAAAATGGAAAAAAAAATTTGACAAGTCTTCGACTTCCGGTCGCCCGTGAAATCCAGTTATCGGCTTCGCGTGTCACAAAAATTAGCCAAATTTCTCAATTTAATTGTAGGAAAAAAAAATAGAAACAGAAAAAAAATTAATTAACTGCAGCTCAATTATTCCTCGAATTATGTCATATTAATTGTCGAAACAATGATTAGCCGGGGGTGCACTTTTGTTGGGGAGTAGAAATAAAAATTGTGTGCTTCTTTTTTTTTTTTTTTAATTGATTCGATATTTAATTAATTACGAGAAATTTTGTACTTCGGTAAATCAATTATTAATTTTTTTCTTATTTCGATTATTTCGCATGAAAAATATCTCAAAATTCTAAACTGGATTAAAGAAAAACCGATTCTATTGTTCAAGGAAATACTCAAAACACTTATACATTTTTTTCTATAATTCTTAAAATAATAATTTTAATTAATTAATTAATCAGTAATTTTCCAAATTGTCGTGAAATTTACGCGCGAGGGGAAAAAAAAAATCGTAAATTTCGAGATTTTGAGTCGTCTAACTTTTTTTTATTTTTTTTTATTTTTCTCTCTCCCGCGCTTGTAAGGGCTGAAATGCACTCGAGTCCCGTGCGACTTTACGCGGCAGGACGAAATTAATTTTGCAAAAAAAAAAAAAAATGGTTTTTTCCGCTAGTTCTCGTTGTAGATCGGTGGCTGTTGATCCCCCTCCCCCTCAGACCATCCTCCGAGTATAATTACGAGCACGCGACATAAACTCCCTCTTTTTTGTCGACGAGAGAGAGAGAGAGAGAGAGAGAAAGAGCCGGCGAGGACCCCACACGGCGACGAGAATGAAAACATTCCAGACGTGTTTAACTTCCTTCCCTTTAACAATTTTTAATGCAAAAACGAGGCGTGAAAAAAAAAAATTCTTTGTATTTTATAATTATAAGAAAAAAAAAAACAAACAATCCCGAAATTAACGAGCAATTTATAAAAAAAAAATGAGCAAAATCTCATCGTAGCTGGAGCAATTAAAATTTTTTAAATACAATTAATTTCGAATAATAATAATAATAATAATAATAATGTCCTTTCGTATTGTCGTGGCTCTCGGGCAGCTCGAAGCTTTTTTTTTATTTCGTCGACTCGTTTTCTCGCTCTCGTGGATGTAAACAAACTGGCCAGAGTCAAAAACAAAAGAGAGAGAGAGAGAGAGATAAGAGTATTATAGAGGTCGAGTTCTAAGTCGAGTTAGCCCTAGCCCCGGTACACAGGTCGTTGAGGACGCGGATCAATATCGACAGCCATATTGCTAAAGCATCCGGGGCGCGTTCGTATCGCACTTTCTCCATTTCTCCACATCTCATTCTCCGCACAGGTTAAACAAGTCCATGATCTCTCATTTAACGAGAAATATTCATAGCCTTACGGATCAACAAATGAGCCGGTCGGGGGAGACAAAGAAACGAGAAAAAGAACGAAAGTTGTAATTTTTTTTTTCATTTTGTCTCGGCGCCCGGGGTTCCGGTTTCGTAAAGAAAATCAAATGCGAACAATTTTCGATTCGATTGGTCAGAGATCGAGAAACGTTTGACCCGGGGCCTCCTAGCGGCCAGTTCGAGCAACTTCGAGGTACTTAGCGAAAGTATTGCCGTAAACGAGTTTGATTTATCTCCCTGTTACATCCAAATTAAATTGGTATATTAATTTTTTTTTTTTTCGCCCATTACACTTTACACGCGTAGCTTGCAATCTATGACGCGCAGTTAAACAATTGAAAATTGCAATTGCAATTTTTAACGGACAATTCAAGTATATTGCAATTATAATTTACGAGAAAACAGCCGCACGATACAAATCCAATTGGCAAATTATAACGGTCAGTTAAATAATTACAATTTTACTTGGTAATTTTTAAAGAACAGTTGAAATTGTACGTTATAAATCATAATTATCATTTGCACATTACAATTGTGAGTATAATTATAGTCCTAGCGGGCAGAAAGACCGGACATGTGATCGACTATTCTGGGGGATAAAATTTTTGGAGCCCTTTAGATCCATTTGTCCCTTGAGTCATTTCAACTCGGTTAACCTCAAAACCGTTGGATACTTTTTTTTTTTTTTTTTTTTTTACGTAAATATATCGTATGATTGCATAACCCTTAATTGAGTTTCATAATTAATATAATTTCATTGCGTACGGAAATAATTGTCAGCTACGAAAAATTAATGAGAGATCGAGACACTGCCATGGGAATTTTCTGGTGATCTAATATATGAATATATATATATATATATATACATATATATATAGATATAGATACTCTATATATATATAGATAGATAGATATAGATATATAGATATAGATATAGATATAGATATAGATATAGAGAGAGATATATAGATATAGATATATAGATATAGATATATAGATATAGATATATAGATATAGATACAGATATAGATATAGAGAGAGATATAGAGAGAGAAAAAAGAGCTAGCGTGAGTGGAGGGGGAAGTAGCGTGTGATCACATGACGTTTACCCTGACATATGTCTGTTGCTATGGGGGGGTTGGCGCTGCTGTTGCTTTACGCCGGACGTCTCTCTCGCTCTCTCTCTCTTTCTCTTCTTCTCGCGTTCGTTGCGGCGGGGCACGCAAACCCCCGAACAGGTGCTCATCGGACCGGATAACGGACGCTAAGAGACAGCTGCCACGCCAGGTGTAGGGGCCTCGAAGAAAGAGAAACCGAGTTCAAAATTACGTTTTTTCCCCCCGCGGTTTCTTCGGCAAATATATACGCAAGACCAACCGGTCGAATATTTATCAAGGATTCCCCGGGTGCCCTATACGCGCGAATAGAGAGAAATTTTTGTCATTTTTAATTTTACCCCCCAATTAACAATAAACTTCTATAGTTATGAAGCAAAGTTTTAATTAACATTTTTTTAATTAAAAAAAAATGACTGCTGACACTCGGAAGCGTCGAAAATCGATTTCAATCGTTTTTTTGTCCAATTTTTTTATTTTTTATTTTCGTAAGTTTTATTGTAAATCAAGGACCTGTTATTTTGTCGATAATTTCGAGAAAAAAAAGATGTAAGTAATCAAAGTTCTTACGGAAGTTTGGGTCAGACGTGGATTTATTCGATAAAATAAGATTTCGTGAAAATTAAATTAAAAAAGTAATTTTAAAAAATTAATTGGTCTGTGACTGAAAAAAAATTCAAAAAATACCCCCGAATAAAATAGGGCTTCTCAAATTTCCGAAAAAGCCGGGGAAAAATTTAGTTGGAATTTTTTTCAAAAGAATATTGAAGAAAAAAAAAAAAACAATTCCGAATTTTCGGTCGAAAAAAAAAAAAAAAAAAAAATGCCTCGTCCTCTCGGGGCTCGTGACTTCTTTTCCCCATTCTCGCGCACCGGAAATACCGAGGGAGGAACGAGAACACCGGTTCATACGTTCCTCAGCAATTGGAGAGAGGGAATATTTCTCTCTCTCTCTCTCTCTCTCTCTCTTTCGGGTTTTCACCCCCACGAAGGTGTCCCACGCGGGGTTGAAACTCGGTGGTCCGCGATCGCTCGAGTCGTACTCCTCAGTTTACAATCGACAGACCGAGCGAACGGTCCTCCGACTCTCCTCGCTCGTCTTCCTTAACTTTCGCAGTTCGATATATTTTTTTTTTCTATTTTTTTTTTTTTCGTAATTCATTCACACCTTTGAACATTTAATTTTCCTATTTTAAATTAATAAATTTTTATTAAAATTACGAGAATATTAATTAATTAATTAATTAATTGATTGATTAATTAAAAATGAATTAAAATTCTTCAAACTTTCCTGATTGTTTTTCGTTCCCTTTCCTTTACATTATCTCTCTCTCTTTCTCTCTTTCTTGCGAAAGATGTTTTTGAAGTTTAATTCAACGATCCTCGATGGATTTAACGCGAGTGAAATTGGAAACTATCGGTGGTTCTCCAGTGTGAAGATTCTGCAAAAGCGAGCTCTTTCAGCTCGCTCAATCGTGGGGTGAGTTTTCGAGATAATTGATATCGGATTTCCTCTCGACTCATCCGGTTTTGACTTGTTTGCCCTGAAAAGTTTCCCCAAACTTCTTACCCCCCCCCCCCCCCCCTCGTCATAAACGAATCGATCGAACGACGTTCCCCCTACTTTTTTTTTTTTTCTCCCCCAAGAATATTCCATCGAGGCAATTATTTTCGCGAACGAAGATCGACAGTGTTTGAAAAAAAAAAAAGAAAAAAAAAAAGGACTTTGGCAAAAAATAAATTTACCAAAATGACTTTATAATAAATTTACCAAAGTGACTTCGCTCCGTGCTCATTCTTATCGCGGTCCTTGAATCTAAAAAATGCCATTTTGCTTCATCGAGCTACGATTTTTTTTCCAATTTTATCACAAATTTTCAAAATCCCAGCATTGTCACTTTCGGTGACCCATTTTTTTTTTTCGACGATTCTTCAAAGTGCCTCGCACTTTCATGAAAATTGAGTAAGCGTGACGAATCGCGAGTTCATTATTCGAGTCCACTCGCGGCGTTCTCAAAACTCACCGTATCGGCCTCGAACGCACCGCGGGTTGACGATTTACGGGCATTTGAAAAAAAAAAAAGTTTCCATTTTTTTTTTTTTTTTTTACGAAAAATGGGAATTTCTTTTGGTTCCGATCAGTTGGCAAATCTTGCGAATCCTTTGGGGATCGAAAATTTTCCGCTGATTATCGAGCCAGGGGGAATTTTCAAATCCAGGACTCGAAATTTTTAAAATTGAAAATTTTGCTATATATATATATTTTTTTTTCTTTATTTTGTAGTCTTTTATTTACCGTGAGTGTTCGATACGTCGAATTTGAACTTTCAGTTGGAATTAGCGCTCGATTAAAATATACGTTGATCAAATACAAAAAATGACAAGTCGTTGATTAGAAGAAAAAAAAATCGATCGAATTAATGATAATTAATATTTTTCTTCGTTGAATCTTTTTTTTTTTCCACTGCCCTTGTACTCGTCTCTTGATTTTTCCTGCCATTTATCCTCATCTTATCGTTCTCAAGCTCTGTTTGTTAAAAAGCTTTTAGCGTTATTAATGTCAGCAAGGAGACGGACTAGTCGACGTTATCAAGTGCATGGTTGCAGTAAGCAAAAAAAAAAACCCCCCATCCGTGTATATTTTTCTCCGGCAAAGCCCGCCGCTTCTTGCATTTGGCTCCTGTGGGAATACGATTTTTTTTTTGTTTTTTTTTTTTCACTTCAGGTACGGTCTTCGAATTAAAAAAAAATTGAGAGAAAAATGAAATTATTACGAACGAAAGCTCGGAGAGCTTTAATCTATTGAATAACAATAGATTCGTTGATTATTTAATTATTCACAATTAAATTGTTATTCGACAATTTAATTGTATTTCTTCAAGACTCATTTTTATTTAAAAAAAAAAAAAAAAGAACCATCTGAGATAATTCGATCCTAATTGGAGTGTCTTAACTGACGATATTCCGGGGTCGAGCGTCCTTTCAGAGAAAAACGTCTCTTCCACTTTGAGCGATTTTTTTTTTCCGCGGCTTCCCGCGATAGAGCTATGATAAATGTTTAAGGGCTACTAACAAGCTTAACGTCGATTCCCTCGGGTCTCGTTTTGTCTAGCTTATTTTCCTCTTCCAATTTTCAGCCTCCACCTTTTCCCTCCACCTTTCAGCCCTTATTCGAACTTTTCTTTGCTCTCCTGCCTCCATACTCCTTTTTTTTCACCCCCCCAAGAGTACCACGGCAAAGAGTAACAGGAAAAAAAAAAGAGCTTTGGGCCATCGAAGCACGTGAATCGAATTTACAAAGATTTAAAAAAAAATATCTCTTTGAAAGCTTGAAAGGTTTCCGCGCCGATTTTTCATCTCTAGTCAAAAACAGAGATTACAAAAAAACAAAAAACGTTTAAACACGTTGCAACTGAGCGCGCTGTAATTATTCATGCACCAACCGAACACGTTTCAACTGTGTACGTTTTGACGGTAAAAATTTCGATCGAACACACGTTCATATCTCCAAACGTTCAATGTCAACACCTTTGAAATCCTCGCGCGTTTCTACTGCAGACATTTCTATTTCATACGTTTAAACTCCGCGCGTTTCAAGTCTACACGTCTCGATCTAGCACGTTCTACACCCAAACGTTGCCGCTCTGCACGTTCGAAAGCTACACGTTACAGCTGTATGCACGTACCGACTCGACATGTTCGAACTACCCTCGTTACGACTGTACGCGTTTCATGTAAACATGTTCCAACTCTAAATTCTACACGTTACGAATTAACAATTTTGAACTTTACACGATTCAACCAAAGACCCTTTAACAAAACACGTTTCGGCTTGACGCGTTTAAACTGTACACGTTTCAACTCTAGACGCTTCAATTCTACACCTTTCAACTCTGAAACAATTCTACGCGGCATAATTCAATTCTACACGGTTCAACCGTATACATTTCAATTCTACGCGTTTCATTTTTTGTAGTTCAATTCTACACGTTACAATTCTACGCGTTTCAATTTTGCGTACTTCAATTCTACACGTTTCAATTCTACGCGTTCCAATTTTGCGTGCTTCAATTCTACACATTTCAATTCTACATGCCCCAGTCCCACACCTTTCAATTCTACACGATTCGATTTTGCGCGTTTCGATTCTACACCTTTCAATTCTGCGCGATTCAATTCTACACGTTTTAACTCTGCGCGTTTCAATTCTACACGTTTAAACTCTACTCGATTCAACTAAAGAAGTTCCAACTCTACACGTTTTAACTAAAGGCACATTAACCAAACGCGTTTCAACTCTACATATATCAATTCTACACGTTTCAATTCTGCGCGCTTCAATTTTGCGCGCTTCAATTCTACAAATTTCAATTTTGCGCGCTTCAATTCTACACATTTCAATTCTACATGGTCAACCCTACACGTTTCAATTCTACACTATTCGATTTTGCACGTTTCAACTCTACGCCTTTTAATTCTACGCGATTCAATTCTACGCGTTTCAATTCTACACGTTTCAGCCCTGCGAGTTTCAATTCGTCACGTTTAAACTCTACACGATTCAATTAAAGAAGTTCCAACTCTACGCGTTTCAACTAAAGACACTTTAACCAAACGCGTTTCAACTCTACATATATCAATTCTACACGTTTCAACTTTACGCATGTTAATTAAACACGTTTAGACACTACACGCTTCATCTCTACCTTTTTTTTTTAAGCTTCGAGCGTTTCAACTCGACACGATTAATCCGTAGACGTTACAAACTCTGCATGCCCCAATACACGTGCACACGGTAAATTTCTTTACCACGTGTAGCAGCGGTCGGTCAAGTTATTATGCTTCATCGTGTGCATCGAAAATATGTGTTGTGCACAGTTTGAACGTGCACAGTTGCCCGACAACGCGTTGCGGCGCGAATATTTAATGTTCCAATGGCCATTGCACTCTTTGCCGTATGAACTGTTGGATTAGGTTTGGATTTTATTGAATAGTATTTTTTTTTTTTTTTTCTTATAAAAACTTGAAGCAATTTTACGTTTAAAACAAAAACGTGCAAGATGTACGTACCCCGTCGCTTGTTTCGGAGGTATACATTTTCCAAAAATCTACATTTGGTAAAATTTAGAAAAATCATGTTCGAGTCGGCTTGAAAATATTCCATAGAAATATATAATGTAGGTATATATATTTATATATTGTATATATATTTATATTTACCAAGCTCTCGAAATTTTGGAGCATTCATCGGACACGTGTTGCCTCGCACGACCACATATCCTTCCTGTCAAACGCCCCATCTGTTTCGTCCTTCTCCCTCTCCTCGGTCCCCTCCACTTGAATATCCCGCGTGTTACCACTTCCGGCTCACTCCACTCTTGTTTTCCGAAACCGCGAAGCCCCCCCTCCCCAACCGTGGAATTTTTTTTTTTTTTCTATAATGAATTCTCAACTTTATTGAAAATATCGATTAATACATTTGAATAATTGCAAATGCAGGGAAATAACTGTAATTGCAATTGCAGGGATGATAAAATTATTCGTCGATAAATCGGGGGGGAAAACAAACTTTTTTTTTTGAACCAACTTTATTAAAATTTTTTTTTTAAATTATTATCAGAAAAAATTGGACTGAAATGAAAATTTCATGAATAATAATAATAACAATGATGTGCAATAATAATCGCGAGTTTTGTCGCCACAAAAAATGTTCATCACTCTCCTCGTGAGTGAATTCGTCGTCCGACTCGGTTCATTCCGCGTTCGAATATTCGCTTCGGATCGACTTTTTTTTTATTTTTCAAGCATCCCCAACCTTCATAACGAAACTTTTGTCTGCGTTGTTAAATTTTCTCGCTCCAGTTGTGCCCCTCGCACGAATCGTCTCATTTCTCATCTTATATTATACATCGCACGTGTACCAATCAGTAATTAACGAGGCGTTCTTTCGCTCGAGCAATTCTCGATCTATCACGAAAGAATAGCTTGTAGCTTTTTTTTTTTTTTTTTTCTTCCAATTACCGATGAGATTAAATTTTTACTTGTCCCGATTTGTGAACAAAATTTTTTTTTAAATTAAAAAAAATTAACGAACTCTCAAAAATTCTATGGAAATTATAATCGAATCCCCGAGAGCAATTAAAAACGTGGAATGGGAACGATCTCTCAAGGTCGAATAAAACAGACAAATAAAAAAATTCGTTTTAATTTAAAAAAAAAAAAAATTGAACATTTTATTCATAAAATTGTCTTATAAATCTACATGGACACATCGGGGAATTTATACAAATTTATTCATGAGCAAAGCAACGAAAAGAGGGGGAGAGATAAGGGAGCAAAATGAGAGTCCACGAGCCAAGCTCGAAAACACGTTTCAGGGATTTAAAGAGCTTTCCCCCCCCATTTTCTTCGAGTGTGTCACGATTTTTTTAATAATAATAAAAAAAATAAAAAAAATTCGATCCGTGGATTATCGAAAACGACCGAGATACAATCTCCGTTAGCAAACAACGTGAGCCCGGAATACATTTTGCGAAAATACATTTTCGCGATTTTTCCAATTTTGGAAAAAAAAAAAAAAAAGAAAATCTACGATAAATTTTGTCGTAATTTTTTCGAGCTAAATTCTACTTTTTTTTTTCTCGCACATTAGTCAATTTTTTCCGACAGGAATGTATGAAAAAAAAAAAAAAAACAAATCGATTTGTCGATAAAAAATATTTTTCGTTCTTAAAGATCGAAATTTATGTCGACATGAACGTTTTTTTTTTTTTTTTTTTTTTTTTGCAGTCGATACGTCTTTAATTGTACAGGACACGTATTTTATTCGGGAGGGAATATAATGACAACAATAATGAATTATTGAAAATATAAAATTGCCAGGAGAATAGCGATGATTCCACCGATGATTAGAAAAAATGGCACACCGGTGCCCTTGACGTGTTTATCATTGTCCCTCGAGTCGTCCCTACCAGCGATCCAGCCCTTTCGCGGCTTCGTGTTATTTCTCTCGGACTCGACGATCTCCCCGATCAAGTATTTTTCCATAATCGCGAATGCATCTGCCGAGTGTCCGACGTCGTCGAAATCGTCGGACGCGTCGTTGTTCGCGTGATCCCTGAGCACCTCCTCGCCACCGGGATGCTCGTTGAGAAATGACGTCACGTTGTAAACTTTGTCGTGAATAATAAATCTCGTGACGTCTTTTTCGCTATTACGAATCTCGTCACGAGTAAACTGCTTCAGACCCATTTTTTTTTTTTTTTTTTTTTTCAGAGTTTATTTGATTTGATTATTTTTTAAAATTTTTATTTCCGTTATCAGATTATTTTTCCTTGTTTTTTGTAATCTCTTTTTTCTTCGATTTATTCGTTTTGGGGTTGTTTTTTTTTTTCCGGTTATCGTACTTCCGGTCGAGTTTTCCTTCCCCCTCGAATTTTTGATCTTAGAAATCTGAAAGACAATCGAACGATTAGTTGTCGAGAAGGATTGCGAAGAAAGGGGAAAAAAAATAAATAGTCGTGAAGTTAATCTAGGGATTTTGTGGATATGGATAGGGACTTGAAAGTCCCTATGCATTTTCCTATGGGAACGAAATTTTCTAGCCAAAAATTTTTAGTTTCCTTGCAGCCATTTGTGCGTGATTGAAAATTTCTAGGGACGTGTTCTAGGGAAGTTTACAGATATCTCTTCCCCATTCCCACTTTATAATTTCCCTAGATCATTTTTCGTTCGTTATTTTATTTAATGTCAGTTCAACGTCACTACAGTCGAGATATGAAATTTCTCTGTGCAGGGAACTTTTATTTCTTGCAATAAAATTACTCGAAATTACGAGAATCCAAAATATACTTTCTTCAAAGTTCCTGGTAAATATTCTAGGGAGATTTTCCGAGGAAATTTCCCCCGGGAAATTTCATATTCTCGTTAATATATGCAATTAGTGTATTTTTTTTTTGAAGGAAAACAAATAGTTTGAACGTTGCTTAGGGAATTTTTGCGGATTTTTCTAAGTTACGAATTCCCTAGGGACAGTTTCGACAGTCGCGTCGGGACCATATTAATTTCGAGCCAACGGAATGAACTTTGCGATCTTGAAATTCTTCTCATAGGGAATTTTAAATATTCAAATCAAATTCTCCTCGTAGGCAATTTTTTATATTCAAATTAAATTCTCATCCAGAATTTTAAATCTTCAAATTGAATTCTCCTCATGGGGAATTTTGAATATTCAAATTAAATTCTCATAGAGAATGTTAAATCTTCAAATTAAATTCTCATAAGGAATTTTAAATATTTAAATTAAATTCTCCGCATAGGGAATTTTAAATCTTCAAACTAAATTTTCCTCATAGGGAATTTTAAATATTCAAATTAAATTCTCCTCATAGAGAATTTTAAATATTAAAATTAAATTCTCCTCATAGGGAATTTTAAATACTCAAATTAAATTCTCCTCATAGGGAATTTTAAATATTTAAATTAAATTATCCTTATAGGGAATTTTGAATATTCAAATTAAATTCTCATAGGGAATTTTAAATGTTCAAATTAAATTCTCCTCATATAGAATTTTAAAACTTCAAATTAAATTCTTCTCATAGGGAATTTTAGATCTTCAAGTTAAATTCCCTACATAGGGAAATATTTTCCAGCTCGGTATAAAATTTTTTTTTCTTTTCTAATTCTCGTGACATGCTAGGGAAGTTTTCGAGACTCATTTCCCCTATACAGGGAATATTTGATCAACCCAAGCCGTGAAAAAGATTTTTTTTTAATACTCACGACGTATTCTAGGAAATTTTTCTAGGGAATTTCCCTAGGGAATTTTTCACGGTCTTATTTATTTTTATTATACAATCCCAAAATCACTGGAAAGAATTTCGGACCCTGAAATTCTACGTTACAAATTTTGATCCTCCGAATAAAATTCTATGTGTGGAAATATTAAAAAAAAAAAAAAAAAAAAAAAAAAACCATTCAATTTTCCCAGGAAATTCAAAAAAGTCCCTAGGACACGTGTCTCGACGTTTTCAAAATTTCCCCGGGGAATTTTTCACGTTTCTCTTGCATCAGTAAAAAGTCACTAGAATTTACTTTCCCGATTTTTAAAATCTTCGTCTAGGAATTTTTCGATTCGAGTCATCACGACATCGCGAATTGTCGATTAAAAGCCTCGAAAAAAAAATATAAATTCTTGTAAATTCCAAAAAAAACGAGAAACCTTGACAATCCATTTGTATTTTTATTTCCATATTTTTTTTATAATTATGAAAGGAAAAAAAAAAACCTCGAAATTTCGCATCATCGTTCGCAGCAACGAAATATTTTCTATGTTATTTATTTATCCGTTATTCCGTGAAGCGAATTTTTTTTTTTATTCGTATCAAAGCTTTCATTACTGCATCGCGAGTTACGTGCAAAGTCCTTGCGCACGTTTAGTGACGTGGCAAAAATTCGTGCTGGCCACTCTGATAGTTGTCACGCAAGTGCGGGGGGGGGGGGGGGGGGGGGAACTCTCGTTTAGTCGCCATATTGAGGTTTCCGCGTCGTATCGCGTCGACTCGTCGAGCTGACATTAATGCTCGATATTTATCGGTTAAAGCCTTGGAAGTATTCGCAGAAAAAAAAAATCCATGTAATTTACATCAGCGAGTAACGAGTCCATTTTTTCCCCCTCGATCACTTCTCGATAATAATGAGAAAAAAAAAAATCCATTTTTCTCGAACATACTCGCAAAAAAAAAACAACTTCTCCAGTACGTTAATTAACGAATTTAATTATTTTTTCGTCAATTTTTTTTTTTCCCCGTCATAACATTTGCCCGAGTTACGTTTTTCCATTGAAATTTCATGAATTTTAATAATCCTCATATCCAAGCTCAATTTTATGAATCTGCCAACTCGATGTTACGCAAAAGCCACGTGTTGCGTAAAAAAATAATTGAATCTTTTTATATTTTTTACAATAATTAACAAATTAACCCATAAAATTTTTACTGAGTAAAAAAAATGTCTATCGCTAATGAGTTCGATTAATTATTCAAATGCATTATTGAATTGTTAATTAACGATTTTAATGATTCAAAAAATTGAATCAATCGATTGGACAGCGAAAAACGATTGCTCAATCGATCAATTTAATCGATCATGTTTTTCGTCTTGTCGAATTAACGAGACTGCCAATTTACATTCTGATTTTTTTTTTTCCCCACTATTGTTTATTGTTTTTTTTTTTTTTTTTTTTTTCACGTCGAACAGACACAGTTCACTCGGTTCTACTCACCGTGAAAAAAAAAAAAGGAAAGATCACGATTTTTTTTTTAATTCCACAAGTTTTACTTTTATCAATCGATATTATTGGAGATTGAAAAAAAAAAAATGGAAGAAGTAAAGAAAAAAAAAATTATTATTTCGCTGTCGAGATGCGTTTGCACGTTACTGGGTGTATATCGACTACTGGCTGCCACTGGAAACGAGTTTGGTTATATTTATCCTGTTTGCCATCTTCTCGGCCTTGTCCACTTGCCCCCACTTTCCTTCTTCCCCGTCGATGTAATTTGCAGAACACCGAGGCTTTGGCACAAACGCTTCTCGTACTCGACGATTTCTTGCGTCTCGAACAATTTGTCCCCCCCCCATAATTGTCGTGTACGACGTACATAAAGAATTTTGTACGTCTTATAATATATAATTATAATATATAATTACAATTATAATTGTAATATATAATTATAATTATAATTATAATTATAATTATAATTATAATATATAATTATAATTATAATCTATAATTACAATTATAATTGTAATATATAATTATAATTATAATTATAATTATAATATATAATTATAATTATAATATATAATTATAATTATAATTATAATATATAATTATAATTCTCACACGAGCGAGGAAAATTTTGTTTTTCGTAAGAGAGCATTAAAAAAAAAAAAAAATTATTGTAATTTTGAGGAAAGAAAAAGCATTGAATCATCGATAAATTGATTTTTTTTTTTTTAATCAATCGATTTAATTAAATATTAATTGAATCGATTCAATATTAATTTAACTAATCTTAAATTAATTAAATTAATTGCTTAAATTGATGAATTTTTATTCAATTTTCCGAATGAATTTTCGTCAGATTCATTGACACCGAATTTTCATAAAAATAATAATTAAAAATTCAATCAACGTTACCGCGAAACAAAGTCCCCGGGGAAATGAAGAGATCTCCGAGCGAATTACGAAATTGATTTTTCTTTTGTCAGTTTTTTTTTTTTTTTTTTTTGGTCACCAAATTTGTGATACAAAATTAATTGTCGATGAAAAAAGACAAAAATAAATATCGTTTTCAGCTGCAGTAAATATAGCGAATGAAAAAAAAAAGTTTTAAGAACGACGTTATCTTGTTATTGAGTTACTGCGTTATCTACGATTCATTCTCTCTTTCTCTCTCTCGGCTGATGAGAAAATAATATTTTTTTTCCCTGAAAAACGGTATACAATGACAAAGAACGTTGATTGGATGGATAGTCACGATCTCGTATAGAGAATTTATCAAAAATTCTCTGTATGGGAAAATTTTCAAATTTTTTTATCCAAACAGGTATTTTCCTGAAGGAAATTTAATTATTTTGGAAAAAATTCATCTATATAATGAATTGAATGATATTTACCCATACAAGGAATTGAATTCTCGAAATTATCGAAAGAAATGTAGCTCTGAAAATTTCCCTAGGCTCATTTCTTCGAAAATCTTAAAATTTCCCTAGGGATATTTCCCGAAGTTTCATTTATTCAAAATTCTGCATTAAAACCACTAAAATTCAAATCATGACCTTCAAAGCCCTTTGTCTAGGGAATTTTTGCTCCCCCGGGTCACTAAATTTTCTCGAGACTTAAATTCTAGGGTTTTTTTTTAAATTCCTTGAGACTAGAATTTATTTCATGTTCCCAAAAAAATATCTTCACAGAGAGAATTTCATTCCCTCGCGCCGGACTTTCGTACATGTCCTAGAGAATTTTTGATAAATTCCCTAGGAAAGCTTTTACAATTATTTCAAAATAAAAAAAAATCGATCTAGGGAATTTACATTTTTGACACAATTCACCGTACGGGAAATTCCAGTTCTTTTCGCGCACTAACAAATATTTGAAAAAAAAAATCGATCGTACATGCCCTAGGGAATTTTTCAGTATTTCCTCAGAGAAATTCCTGCTGTGACATTGAACTTTCGTTTCTTCCTGAGTTTCTCGTATTTTTTTTTTTTTTTTTTTTTTGCTTTAAACTGTCGTTGCACTATGAACCACTCGTGTCTCAAAAAAAAAGTATTTCTTTATTCAGCCCGAGTTTATGAAATATCCCGGAGGACGATATGATATTGCATAGCGTCACGGATCGTTCTCCTTTTTGTACGAGAAGCGCGAGCCTCAAACGAGTCGATTGTCCGTGACGACAGGTCGACGAAGGCTCTTGCCCGATACCAGAAATATATTAGAACGGAGACGATAAAGTAAAAGAAAAAAAAAAAAAAAAAAAAAAAAAAAAAGAAAAAAGCCACTCTTTTATTTTCGAGACAGCTCCGGCCCGAGACGAGCCAGAGCCTTATATTGAATTCGCTTGAGAACTTCTCCCATAATGCCAAGAGCTGAAGCGAGGATTTTTTTTTGTTTTTTTCATCCAGAAATTCCAGACTCCCCAATCGTATTATTATCGATCGGGAATCGTGGAATTATAATTTTTTGTTTCCTCCTATAAGTACGCGATCCTCAATTTGCCAGTCATCGGTTTCAATGACTCTCGTGTGTCAAGGAACAAAAAAAAAAAAAAAAAAAAGTGTGCAACAAAAAAACGATTAAATAATCATAATAGCAAGAATACAAAGTTTCCTTTTGGCAGATTTTTGTTAAAAAAAAAAATCAATATTGTCAACAATTGTTTTTTTGTTTAAAAAATTTTTTTAGAAAATTTGTATATATATTTATATATTTATTTTCGTAATTTTTTTTTTTTATTGGGCTCGCAGAAATTTTTATTACTTAACGGAATGATTATTCGTCGTTTCAATCAATCGCGATGATGTTTAAATGTTTTTTTTCGCTATTTACGAATTTTTTTTTTTTTTTTTCAAAAACGAAATATCAGTTTTTAAGAAATCAAAAAAATTGGTGTGAATTTTTTTTTTTTTTAATATCAAGCCTCAATGGAGAGTAATAAAATGATAATAATAATAATAATAATAATAATAAACGTAAAAAATGTCACTATTGACTGAAACGACCTGCGCAGCTCTCCTATCATTGTCACCTATCTTTATAAAAAATCCTCTCCAGCCTCGAGATTAGCGATAGGAGTATTTTTAACGCAGACGACATTGCACTCGTACACAGAAATTCCGGTATCCCATTGAGAATATTTCTTCAAGTGTCACTCAACCTCTGTCGGTATAGCTGACGAAAATTTATTATGAAAAAAAATCGATAAAAATTGATCATCCGAGCGTCTCTATGTTCCATTTTCAATTTCTAATTGTAAAATTTGAAATTTTTCGTAATTAAAAAAAAAAAAACCAACTTGGCCAAACCACACTCCGAGTACGTTTTTTTTTCCAATTTTTATTAATTTTTTTTTTTTTCCAATTAATTTCTGTATTAATTCATCGACGTTTTTACGAAAATTTTCATAAAATCAATCTCACTGACACGATTTCCATAGAAGAAACTTTTTTTTTTTTACAATTTTTCACGTCAAAAATGTTATTTATGAAAAAAAAAAAAAAAAGTGCATTAATTTCGAAATAAAAAAAATTAAACCGATCAAAGGTAATTGAAACGTTTTTTTTTTTTTTTTTTTTTAATTCTTTTTTAAAAAATTTTATTTATTTTTACTTTTCGATGGAAAATCACGTTTAAATTTGTGAAATTTTTTTTTTTTTTTTTTTTTTTTTTTTTGTAATCAGAGAAAATAATAAAAAATAATTGCATAAACGAGGGCACCGAGACCGATAAATACCGGTAGATAGGGGGATGAATTTTTTTTCGGCGCTTCGTAGACCCAATCGTCGTCGTCCACCGTTGGCTCGCGTTTTTTCATCGACGCAACGGGCGCTCTGCCGTCGTTGATCGTATCCGCGACACGTCCAATTTGAAATGTCTCGCGCAATTGTATCGCCTCCTCGCTGTGGCCAATCTCATTGAAACAAAATGTACCGTCCTGACCGGCAAGTTTCACGAGTACCTCCTCGCCCCCGGGATGTTTCATGAGAAAATCCGTCAAATTGTAAACTTTATCGTCCATCGTCATCCAAAGATCTTTCTCGCTGTCGTGCATCGAAACTTCGCTCGGAGAATAAAGTTGCTCCATTTTTTTTTTTTTTTTAAATTTTTTTTTAAATTTTTCTCAATGATCCAATCTGTATTTAGAAATTTTTGTTTTCATTAATTAATTTTTTTTAGAATTTTACGATTGACAATTTTTTTACCCCTGGTCTGTTGGACGAAAAAAAAGTTTCGCGATATTTTGGAAAAATGTGATTTTGCGGGGGAAAACAAAAAGTTTGAAAATAAAACGATAAAACATTTTTTTAAAGTACGAAATTACGGAGAAAATTGTTGTTGAATGTAAAAAATTTGACAATGATCACTCTTTTTTTTTTTTTGAGTATATTCATAATTTGTAAAGAAAAATCGATAATTATTTGGGATAATGTGCAATTACACGTGTAGCTTGAATTTATAATTAATTGTGATAAACGTGATCATGATTATAAAAGAAATTAAATTTGAAAAGTTGCGAAACTGCATGACACTTTTAACTAGTCGAATTTTCGAACAAACGATTACTTAACCGGAAGTAAAATTGGCAATACTTGTAAAATTTTATTTAAAAAATTAACAATAAACATTGCAACGGCACGGAAAAGCTTGAATCCCTTGAAAGTTTATCGAGATCGATTTGTCAATGGAATTTTACGATAAAAAAAAAGTTTACAATAATAATGACGATAATAATAATAATAATAATAATAATAATAATAATAATAATAATAATAATAATAATGTACCTGTGGCTCAGTATAATTCGTTTTCCTTGGTATTCTCACTGGAATCCCCAACAATTTTTTTCGACTCTTTAATTAACTTGATTTTTAATTTACCCTCTTTTCACTATGTCCTCAAATATCGTAGATCTCTCTCTCTCTTTTTTTTTCTAATAAAATTATCGTTTATTTTCGTTGTAAAAAAAATTTTTATTGCCCTTTTTGCGCACTTGATTCCCCCTTTACCAACAAATCGGAGATTTTTTTTTTTTTTCTTCTTCTTTCGAACGACTCTTATCTCATTCACGATCAATCGTGACTGACGATGAGTAGGAATTCTACTGAAACGTTCCTGAGCGAATTCAATGAGAATTCGATACGCCAACGATCGTGACCCGTTCGTTCAACGTATTAAGAGAGTACACAGCGGTTTCCCCCCTCTCATTGATTTTCATAAAAATTCATCGAACTTTGCGTTTATGCATGACTATTGTTTTTTCTGGGACGAGACCTCTCGGTTTTTTTTTTTTTTTTTTCGCGACGGTCTTCATTTGCACAGAATGGAATTTACCATTTTGGCTCTATGAATTTTTCTCATTCAGTCATAAAAGTGTGTATCCAAATACGTCTTTTTTTTTTTTTTTTTTTTTTTATCTTTAAAGTAAATATTTTATCTCGAAATTTTATCTGACCGATACAATTTTATTTTAAAATGTATCCGGTAGTTACTTTTGAATGTTCCTGCGGACACATTTTGCGGATAATTACGAGAAACCTGATCACAAGAGCCAGTACAATTTTTACTATTTTTTCCCCCCCCGAAATTTCTCGTATGCACATTTTTATTGAAATAAATAATTTGACATTATCTGGATAATTTTTTTTTTTATCCCAGAATTCGCACGAAGATAAATTTTTATCCGCGGATGAATCTGAAGACAAATTTTGTGCGTAATTTTGAGAAATTTGATTATACAAAGTCCAAAAAAAAAAAATTAATCAATATTGCGCAGAGGGAGTAAAAAATTAAATTAAATTGGTATTAAATTATCGTAGAACGAATATATACGCTCGAGAACTAAGAGCGAAATGCACCCCATAGTCGTATATATAATAATAATAATAATAATAATAATAATAACCACATCAAACACTCTGGGTGTTGCGCGACAAGTCTCGTCCTTTGATTAAGCAGTTCAAAGGAAACCGCGAGTGTCAGTGCGCCACAGTCTCGTTTTACCTGTCTATAATGTTTTCGAAGCTTCCGGTCACGGATGATATATATATATTTTCCATCGTGCGTCTATCCCTTTCCCTCGTCATTCGTGTCGCGTCTCGGAAAACGATCGACGAAAATTCGATCCACCGTTATACTAACGTATACTTTGTTTATATAATTCAGTGAAATTAATTCATTTGGATACTTTATTTGTCACAAGCGGTAACATTGGTACAAGTAGCCAAATTTTTTTTTTTTGTCGTTAGGATTTTAAAAAGTCTCCGAAGGAAAATTATTCGCGATAGGAATGCATATATGTCAGCCCATGATGCGAAAGGTCGTTTACGAGCTATACAATTTTTTTTTTAATGATAAAATTTCAGTCGCAATGGTTTTTTTTGCCCCCCACCATTACAGAAAACCGGTGCGAGAATCAAAATATACTCGAACTGCTGTCCTCACAGCACCGATCGCGTCATCAGTATATGCGGCAAACCGGCGACATGCATGGAATGCATCAGGGAACTGGTTGCCACCATAAAAACGGTTAGTAGTACTGAGAAAATAAAATTTTCGTTCAAATGAATTTGAAAAGCTTTCCATTTACTCGAATGTCTCCCGGTCCTTCTTTTACTCCAGTCGAATGTCCAAAGTCCCGAACCCAAAGCCCAAAATGCAAAAGCTCTCAAAAAATTCGAGGCGTCTCGCATAATTGCGTGAAAAACCCAACCCAAACGGATTCGATCGTTTAAAAAAAAAAAAAAATGGACGACTCTGCGCAGACTCGTTGAAAAGACCAACGCAAACAGAGGGGCCAGCCTTTTCGGATTGAAAATCCCTTATGCGAGGCACCTCCGGTTGCATGCAATGAGTGAAATATTTTCTAGAGATACGTTTTTTTTTTTCCCCTTTTTTTTTCTGTCAATTGACAGTCGCCCCTGAAGGGCGTCAACAATCCATACGATCCGCACAATTACGACGATTATTATGCCGAGGAGTACGGCGGTTACGGTAGCGGCGAGGGCCAAGGTAAGCCGGGCGGTTTCGGTGGACCGGGTGGCGGACGCGGAGGTAACGCCGGTGGTGGCGGCGGAGGCGGCGGTGGCGGCGGTGGAAGCGGAAACGGCGGTGGCATGCCGCCGCGTCGAGACGCGCGCGGCAGCGGACCTCCCGACATGAACAGAGCATTTCCACCGCCGCCGAGGGGCGGACCGAGAGGCGGAGGAATGTCCGGACCACCGGATCGCGGCTACGGAGGTGGCAATGCGCGCGGTGGCAACGGTGGCGGAGGCGGCGGTAGCGGCAGCAATTACGACGGGGGCCGTGGAAGCGGAGGTTACACCGGAAATCGCGGTGGACCACCGCCCTACGGGGGTGGAAATTACAACGGTTCGTTATATCCGAAATTTTTTGTTTGTTTGTTCGTATTTTTTTATATATATTTACATGACTTCTCCCCCCCCCCCCCCTCGTATTAATTGCAGTACGGTAATAGCGATGATAAAAGTAACGTTAGAATGAGATTAACGGTACCGTAAGTGGCACTTGCAGTAAAATAATTCTCACGATAAGGTAATAGTGACACTGCGAGGTGGCATAAACACTTATATCATAGCAACCGCTATGGTAAACTAGCACTGACAGTTGACGGTACGATGACAGTTACGGAAAAGTGACTTTGAGATTACACGAATGCTCGTAGCAATGGTAACGGTTATAGTTACGCTCGTAGTGACACTCGCGTTACAATGGGCGTTGACAATCTCGTGGAACTTTGAATAAAATGAAATATTGCTTGAATAACGGTAAAAGTGACACGGCGAGCTGACATTGAATATTTATAGTAATGGTAACAATTTTATTGCACTTTTGGTACAATGAAAGTTGAAACATAATGGCACTTGGATTAAAATAGTGCTCGGGGTAAGGTAAAGTAGTAACACTGCGAGATAAAAAATACTCGTAAACGGTTTTAGTAAACTATTATCGACACTTACGGTACAATGACAGTTATGGTACAATGACGGTTGACAATATCGTGAAACTTATATTGCTTGAATAACGGTAAAAGTGACACAGCGAGCTAACATTGAATATTTATAGTAATAATAACAATTTTATTGCACTTTTAATCGCACTTTTGGTACAATGAAATTTGAAATATAATGGCACTTGCACTAAAAAAGTGCTCACGGTAAGTTAAAGTAGTAACACTGCGAGATAATAAATACTCGTAAACGGTTTTAGTAAACTATTATCGACACTTACGGTACAATGACAGTTATGGTACAATGACGGTTGACAATATCGTGAAACTTATATTGCTTGAATAACGGTAAAAGTGACACAGCGAGCTAACATTGAATATTTATAGTAATGATAACAATTTTATTGCACTTTTAATCACACTTTTGATCCAATGAAATTTGAAATATAATGGCACTTGCACTAAAAAAGTGCTCGGGGTAAGTTAAAGTAGTAACACTGCGGGATAAAAAATACTCGTAAACGGTTTTAGTAAACTATTATCGACACTTACGGTACAATGACAGTTATGGTACAATGACAGTTGACAATATCGTGAAACTTATATTGCTTGAATAACGGTAAAAGTGACACAGCGAGCTAACATTGAATATTTATAGTAATGATAACAATTTTATTGCACTTTTAATCACACTTTTGGTCCAATGAAATTTGAAATATAATGGCACTTGCACTAAAAAAGTGCTCACGGTAAGTTAAAGTAGTAACACTGCGGGATAAAAAATACTCGTAAACGGTTTTAGTAAACTATTATCGACACTTACGGTACAATGACAGTTATGGTACAATGACAGTTGACAATATCGTGAAACTTATATTGCTTGAATAACGGTAAAAGTGACACAGCGAGCTAACATTGAATATTTATAGTAATAATAACAATTTTATTGCACTTTTAATCGCACTTTTGGTACAATGAAATTTGAAATATAATGGCACTTGCACTAAAAAAGTGCTCACGGTAAGTTAAAGTAGTAACACTGCGAGATAATAAATACTCGTAAACGGTTTTAGTAAACTATTATCGACACTTACGGTACAATGACAGTTATGGTACAATGACGGTTGACAATATCGTGAAACTTATATTGCTTGAATAACGGTAAAAGTGACACAGCGAGCTAACATTGAATATTTATAGTAATGATAACAATTTTATTGCACTTTTAATCACACTTTTGGTCCAATGAAATTTGAAATATAATGGCACTTGCACTAAAAAAGTGCTCGGGGTAAGTTAAAGTAGTAACACTGCGGGATAAAAAATACTCGTAAACGGTTTTAGTAAACTATTATCGACACTTACGGTACAATGACAGTTATGGTACAATGACAGTTGACAATATCGTGAAACTTATATCGCTTGAATAACGGTAAAAGTGACACAGCGAGCTAACATTGAATATTTATAGTAATGATAACAATTTTATTGCACTTTTAATCACACTTTTGGTCCAATGAAATTTGAAATATAATGGCACTTGGACTAAAATAGTGCTCGGGGTAAGGTAAAGTAGTAACACTGCGAGATAATAAATACTCGTAAACGGTTTTAGTAAACTATTATCGACACTTACGGTACAATGACAGTTATGGTACAATGACGGTTGACAATATCGTGAAACTTATATTGCTTGAATAACGGTAAAAGTGACACAGCGAGCTAACATTGAATATTTATAGTAATGATAACAATTTTATTGCACTTTTAATCACACTTTTGGTCCAATGAAATTTGAAATATAATGGCACTTGGACTAAAAAAGTGCTCGGGGTAAGTTAAAGTAGTAACACTGCGGGATAATAAATACTCGTAAACGGTTTTAGTAAACTATTATCGACACTTACGGTACAATGACAGTTATGGTACAATGACGGTTGACAATATCGTGAAACTTATATCGCTTGAATAACGGTAAAAGTGACACAGCGAGCTAACATTGAATATTTATAGTAATGATAACAATTTTATTGCACTTTTAATCACACTTTTGGTCCAATGAAATTTGAAATATAATGGCACTTGCACTAAAAAAGTGCTCACGGTAAGTTAAAGTAGTAACACTGCGAGATAATAAATACTCGTAAACGGTTTTAGTAAACTATTATTGACACTTACGGTACAATGACAGTTATGGTACAATGACGGTTGACAATATCGTGAAACTTATATCGCTTGAATAACGGTAAAAGTGACACAGCGAGCTAACATTGAATATTTATAGTAATAGTAACAATTTTATAGCACTTTTAATGACACTTTTGGTACAATGAAAGTTGAAATATAATGGCACTTGCACTAAAAAAGTGCTCACAATAAGTTAAAGTAGTAACACTGCGAGATAAAAAATACTCGTATTGTAGCAACAGTTTTGGTAAACTATTACCGACACTTGCGGTACAATGACACTTGCAGAAAAATAATTCTCACGTTATGGTGACACTGACACTGCGAGATAACAAATACTCGTTTTATAGCAACAGTTACAGTAAACTAGCACTGACAATGTCAGTTGACAATATTGTGAAACTTATCGTAAAATATTGCTTGCAGCACGACAAAAGTGACACATTGATGTAAAATTCATACACATAGTCATAATAAGAATTTTATTACATTCTCAATGACACTTCTGGTACAATGAAAGTTGAAATATAATGACACTTGCAGTAAAATATTGCTCGCAGTACGGCAAAAGTGACACAGCCAAGCTAACGTTGTATACTTATAGTGATAGTAAAAATTTAGTACACTCTTAATGACACTTTTGGTACAATGAAAGTTGAAATACAATGACACTTGCACCAAAATAGTGTTCACGGTAAGGTAAAATAGTAACACTGCGAGATAATAAATACTCGTAAACAGTTTTGGTAAACTATTATCGACACTTACGGTAAAATGACAGTTATGGTACAATGACAGTTGACAATATCGTGAAACTTATTGTAAAATATTTCTTGCAGTACGGCAAAAGTGACATTGAATATTTATAGTAATAGTAACAATTTTATTGCACTTTTAATGGCACTTTTGGTACAATAAAAGAAAAAATACAACGGCACTTGCACTAAAAAAGTGCTCGGGGTAAGCTAAAATAGTAACACTGCGAGATAAAAAATACTCGTATTATAGCAACAGTTTTAGTAACCATTACCGACACTTGCGGTACAATGACTGTTTAAATACAATGACACTTGTAGCAAAATAATGCTTACGGTAAGGTAACAGTGACGCTGCGAGATAACAAATACTCGTTTTTATAGCAACAGTTACAGTAAACTAGTACTGACACTTGCAGTGACAATGACAGTTGACAATATCGTGAAACTTGTAGTAAAATATTGCTTGGTGTACGGAAAAAGCGACACAGCGAGCTAACATTTAATATTTGTAGTAACAGTAACAATTTTATTGCAATTTTAATGACACTTTTAGTGCAATGACAGTCGAATTATAATGGCGGTTGAATTACGATGACACTTGCAGTAAAATAATGTTCACGGTAAGGTAATAGTGACACTGTGAACTAACACAAATTATTATATTTTAGCAACAGTTATATAGTAAACTAGTACCGACACTTACGGTACGATGACATTTACGGTACAATGACACTTACGTTACAGTGACAGTTGACAATTTCGCGAAAATTACAGTAAAATATTGCTCGCAGTACCTCAAAAGTGACACAGCGAGCTAACATTGAATATTTATAGTAACGGTAACAATTTTATTACACTTTTAATGACACTTAGTGCAATGAAAGTTGATACAATGACACTTGCAGTAAAATAATGCCCACGGTAAAGTAACAGTGACACTGCGTGATAACAAATACTTGTATCATAGCACCAAGTAAACTAGTACCGACACTTACGGTACAATGACACTTACGGTTCAATGACACTTACGTTACAATGACAATTGACAATTTCGCGAAAATTACAGTAAAATATTGCTCGCAGTACCTCAAAAGTGACACAGAGAGCTAACATTTAATATTTATAGTAATAGTAACAATTTTATTACACTTTTAATGACACTTAGTGCAATGAAAGTTGATACAATGACACTTGCAGTAAAATAATGCTCACGGTAAAGTAACAGTGACACTGCGTGATAACAAATACTTGTATCATAGCAACAAGTAAACTAGTACCGACACTTACGGTACAATGACACTTACGTTACAATGACAGTTGACAATTTCGCGAAAATTACAGTAAAATATTGCTCGCAGTCCCTCAAAAGTGACACACCGAGCTTACATTGAATACTTACAGGAAAGCTAATATATGTATATATATATTATGTATTATATATATATATATATATATATATATTTTTTTTTTTTCAATAAACTCGTAAATGACACTTACGGTACAATGAGACTTACGTTACAATGACAGTTGACAATTTCGCGAAAATTACAGTAAAATATTGCTCGCAGTCCCTCAAAAGTGACACACCGAGCTTACATTGAATACTTACAGGAAAGCTAATATATGTATATATATATTATATATTTTGTATTATATATATATATATATATATATATTTTTTTTTTTTTTAATTTATTTTTTTTATTTTTCAATAAACTCGTAAATGACACTTACGGTACAATGACACTTACGTTACAATGATAGTTGACAATTTCGCGAAAATTACAATAAAATATTGCTTGCAGTACCTCAAAAGTGACACACCGAGCTTACATTCAATACTTACAGGAAAGCTAATATATGTATATATATATTATGTATTATATATATATATATATATATATATATATTTTTTTTTTCAATAAACTCGTAAATGACACTTACGGTACAATGACACTTACGTTACAATGACAGTTGACAATTTCGCGAAAATTACAATAAAATATTGCTCGCAGTACCTCAAAAGTGACACAGCGAGCTAACATTGAATATTTATAGTAACGGTAACAATTTTATTACACTTTTAATGACACTTAGTGCAATGAAAGTTGATACAATGACACTTGCAGTAAAATAATGCCCACGGTAAAGTAACAGTGACACTGCGTGATAACAAATACTTGTATCATAGCACCAAGTAAACTAGTACCGACACTTACGGTACAATGACACTTACGGTTCAATGACACTTACGTTACAATGACAGTTGACAATTTCGCGAAAATTACAGTAAAATATTGCTCGCAGTACCTCAAAAGTGACACAGAGAGCTAACATTTAATATTTATAGTAATAGTAACAATTTTATTACACTTTTAATGACACTTAGTGCAATGAAAGTTGATACAATGACACTTGCAGTAAAATAATGCTCACGGTAAAGTAACAGTGACACTGCGTGATAACAAATACTTGTATCATAGCAACAAGTAAACTAGTACCGACACTTACGGTACAATGAGACTTACGTTACAATGACAGTTGACAATTTCGCGAAAATTACAGTAAAATATTGCTCGCAGTCCCTCAAAAGTGACACACCGAGCTTACATTGAATACTTACAGGAAAGCTAATATATGTATATATATATATTATATATTTTGTATTGTATATATATATATATATATATATATATATATATATATATTTTGTTTTAATTTATTTTTTTTATTTTTCAATAAACTCGTAAATGACACTTACGGTACAATGACACTTACGTTACAATGATAGTTGACAATTTCGCGAAAATTACAATAAAATATTGCTTGCAGTACCTCAAAAGTGACACACCGAGCTTACATTCAATACTTACAGGAAAGCTAATATATGTATATATATATTATGTATTATATATATATATATATATATATATATATATATTTTTTTTTTCAATAAACTCGTAAATGACACTTACGGTACAATGACACTTACGTTACAATGACAGTTGACAATTTCGCGAAAATTACAATAAAATATTGCTCGCAGTACCTCAAAAGTGACACACCGAGCTTACATTGAATACTTACAGGAAAGCTAATATATGTATATATATATTATATATATATATATTTTTATATTTTTCAATAAACTCGTAAATGACACTTACGGTACAATGACACTTACGTTACAATGACAGTTGACAATTTCGCGAAAATTATAGTAAAATATTGCTCGCAGTCCCTCAAAAGTGACACACCGAGCTTACATTGAATACTTACCGGAAAGCTAATATATGTATATATATATTATATATTTTGTATTATATATATATTTTTTTTTTTTCAATAAACTCGTAAATGACGCGCCAAACACTTTTCCCCTAAATTATCTTTAATACCCCGATTATAATTGTTATTCCGTCATGCGGCGCGCACCTGCCAATATTTTCATCGATAATAATGACAATCGTGTCTCGTTTCTTTAGACAACGGATGGGGAATGCAGGGAAATGCGCCGAATGGTCTCGGCGGCGGTAATTCCGGTATGGGCGGACCGCCCATCGGCGGAGGGGGCAACAATCAGGGCGCTCAGGGCAACATGGGCGGTGGCGGCGGTAACAAGACCAGCACTCAAGTCACCATTCCCAAAGAGGTTAGCGCAAGCCAAATTTTTCTCAATCTTTACAAAATCCCTAAAAAAAAAAAAAAAAAAAAAAAAATCATTTTCCACAAAAAACGCATTTCGATAAAAAATTTTTCCGTTTTTCGGGGATTTATCGTTGTATTTTTGCTTCCGCGTTCAGTATGCCGGCGCTATTATCGGCAAGGGCGGCGCGAGAATTCGAAAAATTCGATCGGACAGCGGCGCCGGTATAACAATAGACGAGCCGTTGCCCGGTAGCAACGATCGCATCATCACGATAACCGGAATACCGAATCAAATACAAATGGCTCAGTACCTTTTGCAACAAAGGTAATTGTGCGTTTCTTACCATTATTCACACACACACACAATATTTTTTCTAGGATAAACGCCTCATCGTTGTAATTAAACCAAAAAAAAAAACTGCTTTTTTTTCCTTAATGCAACCAAAAAAAAAAAAAAAATAACAATTCGTAATCGTTTTCGTCGCTGTGAAAATTGTAACTAAAAACAAAACAAGACAGCTGAGAATGCGAAAATAACAAATTCCGCTCATTCGTCGTTCGTTTCGTGAAATTGTCTCGACCGATGTGCGCGCGTACCGGGAGGGGGGAAAAGAAAAAAATGACAAAAATAAAAAAATTTTTGTCCTTCGTGGCTGGCTCATGAACATTTGGTCGTTAATTTGAGAAAAAAAAAACAAATTTAGCTCAAAAATAACTTTTTTCGTTAAGATTTAAAAAAATTCGCGTAAACCGTGCTTTTTGAATATTTTTCTCCCGCCAAACAAAAAAAAAAAAAAAAAGTCTCACAATTGCCGTTGATTTATTTCTTGCATCTGAGAGGGCGAGAGTTTTGGGTCTGTAAATTAACGATCGTGTCGAGATTAACGAAGAAAATGAGAAAAAAAAAAATCGCTCATCGAGAAGGACCCTTGGAATCCTCCGAGGTGCTCGGGATAATTCACCGTTGGAAGAAAAAAAAAAAAATCGTCGAGAAATTTCGTCCCGCATGGTGCGATGAGAAATGAGAAAAACAAAATGGTAGAAAAAAAAAAGTCCTCGGAGCCCCGTTGTATGGAAGACTAGTGATTTTGTTGTTCTAATTATGATGTAACAAGGAATCACTAATCATCCTACAAAGGCGCTTAATATCGTCATGCGAACTCCAATCGTCGCCTTATCCGCTTCTATCTCCGGAACTAACACGCCTCATCGGAACTTTTTATATCCCGCTGCGCCGCTGCCGCTGCCGCTGAAAAATCACGCTTCATCATTGAGATATTAACATGAATTTTTTTTTCCTCATAGCATAGAAATTTTATGGAATAAGAACAGATGTGGATTTTTTTTTTAAATTTAAGATGTAACTATGTAATCTGATTTTTTTTTTTAAATATTCTTCCAGCAAATCAGTGCTAATTGCACTCTCTCGCGTGGGCTTAATTAATTCGATGCCAATTGTCTCGAATTTATTGACGATAAAGATGGAATCGAATTTGAAAAAGGGGAAAAAAAAAAAAACAATCGAAAATTCGGTACCAATTGTGAAATAAATTTTTGTAAAAATTACAATTCTTTCGAGTAATTACAAATTTTCAAATATCAAAATTACTCGGAGGAACCGGATTTTCGCTTTGATTGCAATTATTTCGAGTGATTTGCGACGTAACTGTGAAAAGAAAATGCTTCGAATAATCATCGAAATTAAAGAAACAAAAAAAAAAACAAATTGAAATTACTTCGAATCGTAAACCTTTCGTGCCCGGTGGTACATATATATGTATTGTTACTTTTGAAAATTCATAACTTGCATAAAAATTAATGCAGTGTGTTCGGTCAAGGGGCTTTTTTTGAAGATGAAGGATAGGAAAAACTCGAAAAAAATCAGCGACCTCGTCGGAGCCCTTGTTGCGCGCGCACCTTCTAAAAAATCGTCAAAAATGACAAAATTTTAAACATGTGTACGATTTTGGAGGGTGATTTTTTTGGAATATTCATTTCTGCTGGAATTACTTGTTTCTCATGCCGGTATTGAGAGTATTGTGTCATATTTCGGAATTTCCCAAAATTCAAGATGGCGGATCAAATATTGCGGACATAAATGGCAAATTTCAAGCTGATTTGCATTAAACTCAGTTTTTTTGGGGTTTTTTGGGTCGCTGATTCCGAATCTGAAGTCGAAGATTGAGTATTCAAAATGGCGGACAAAAATGGCAAAATTTAAGCTAATTTGTATTAAACTCAGTATCTTGAGGTTCTTTGGGTCGCTAATTCCGAATCTGACGTAAAAATTTGAGAATTCAAAATGGCCGACCCAATATGGTGGACAAAAATGGCAAAATTAAAGCTGATTTGCTTTAAACTCAGTTTCTTGGAGTTTTTTGGGCCGCCGATTCCGAATCTGAAGTCAAAATTTGAGAATTCAAGATGGCCTACCCAATATGGCAGACAAAAATGGCACAATTTAAGCTGATTTGTATTAAACTCAGTATCATGAGGTTTCTCGGGTCGCCGATTTCGAATCTGAAGTCAAAATTTTAGAATTAAAAATGGCCGACCCAATATGGCGGACAAAGTGGCAACATTTAAGCTGATTTGCATTAAACTTGGTATTTTGGGGTTTTGTGGGTCGCCGATTTCGAATCTGAAGTCAAAATTTGAGAATTCAAGATGGCCAACCTAATATAGTGGACAGAAATGGCAAGATTTAAGCTGATTTGCCTTAAACTCAGTATCTTGAAGTTTTTTGGGCCGCTGATTCCGAATCTGAAGTCAAAATTTGAGAATTCACAATGGCCAACCCAATATGGCGGACAAAAATGGCAAAATTTAAGCCGATTGAAGTTTTTTGGGTCGCTGTTTTTAAATCTGGAGTCAGAATTCCAAAATTCAAAATGGTCGATCCAATATGGCGGACGGAATTTTCAAAATTTGAACTGATCTGCATGAAATTCGTTATTCGGGAGTTTTTTTTTTGGGAATTCCTCTAAGAAATACTTGTGCAACTCTTTTACGTTACTTCGAATCATTCTGATGTGAAACGACGAAGAAATTTTGAATTGAATGAAAATTGTCTGATCATGGCACTTCAGGGGGTGGTTTTTTTTTTACGATGGGTTAGTTCCGATGATTTCATATGACTTTCTCACCCTTATTATTTACTTTCCTCTCATTTCACGATTTTTTCGCACGATTTACGGGCGCGCGCATACCAAAAAAAGTAGCTTTTATATTCTTAAGGGGTGGTTTTTCATGCACGAGGGTCGTTCAAAGATAGGGAAAATTATGAAATATTTTTTTCCCACATCTGGAACCCCCCCATATTTTGTATCCAACCCTGACCTTGTTCAAAATCATCCTGAAAATAAGTTGGGCACGAAAGGATCAAATGAAACAAGAAGAAAAATAAAAGAAATGAAAAAATTGACTACTCTCAGCTACTTCGTGTAATTTTAATGGAATTTTGTGAAATTACAAATTCCGAAAAATTGTAATTGTCGAAAAATTGAAAATTCCTTTTTTTTTTTTTTTTAATTATTATCGACAAATTCGAACGAATTGATGAAACAATTTGTACCGATCGATGAAAAAATTTGGATTTTTTTTTCAATTATATCGATTGATCGTTAATAATTTTTTTTTTTGTAGTCTCTCGGATTCTCATCGTTGTTTTATCGCTCTTGTTTCAGCGTTCAAGACAACGCCGATCACTACTAAACTTCTCCGCTCGAAGAGGATTGTGAAAAAAAAAAAAAAAAAATTCAAAAAAAAAACCAACAGCCACCGATTAATGGGGAAAAAAAAAGAAAAAAAAAACACAGCCGAGCCCCGGGGGAGAGCCAAAGATGCGTTCGTAACGATTTTTCCATTTTTTTTTTTTCCCCTCCACTCGCAAATCTTTAATTTTAATTTCTTTTTTAGTCGAATAAATTTCGCCATTATAACGAAAGAAAGCAAAAAAAAAAAAAAAAACAAACAAACAAACAATCCACGAGGGCAAAACACATTTTTTTTTTTTTTTTTTTCAAAAAAGGAGAAAAAAAAATATATATTTTAACACAAAAATGGCTTTTTTATGTTCGGTAAAAGCGTTCATTGTGAATTTTTTCCGACTAAAAGTTTCGTTTGTTTTTTTTTTTGCACCAAAAAAAAAAAAAGCAAAAGACAAAAAAAAAACGAAGAATGGTTTCAGGAATGACGAACGTTTTTCTAATTTTCTTATCGGCGCACTTCCGTTGCGATTTTTTTTTTTTTTTTTATAATCAAGGCGCGGGGGAGGGGGGAGGGGCGAGGCTAATGAGCCTGAGTTGAGGGAAAAAAAAAAATTCCAACAAAAATCCCCTCCCTCGTTTTCCCAATTAAATCATGTTTTTTTTTCCTTTCTTTTTTTTTTAATTTTTCTACGATAAACCAGGAACAAAAGGAATAAAAAAAAAATTGGTATAAAAACGGAAAAGAAAAAAGAAAAAAAAAAAAAAAAAGAGAAAACGATTTTTCTCGACTTTCGTGGCCCACAGATCCGCGCGAGATTATTCTCCGAGCCTCGCTCCTGAGATAACTCTTGTACATAAGAAAAGAGAAAAAAATGAAGAAAAAAAAAAAAAAATGGCGGAAAAAAAAAGTCGAAGAGGAAGAAAAAAAGGATGGATCACTCCTCATTCCCCCCCCCCCCTCCCCTCCCCGACTATACAGATTTTAAGGGGATTCCCTGATCGCGGTAAGAATTATTTGCTAATAATAATAATAATATTAATAATTATTAAGAAAGAAGGAAAAACGAGAAACAAAAATTACATCAAGATACGAGAAAAACGAGTGCTGGACGCGGGTAAAAGAGGCGAAAAATGAAAAAAAAAAAAAAAAAAAAAAAAAAAAAAAAAGAAAAAAAAAAGAAAATGCTCCCGGAGAGGCAGAGAGAATTTTTTTTTTTTTTTTTTTTTTTTCGTTTTTACGCATAAAATCGCTCGCGAAATTCTCGAAAAATGCATAATTGCATTTTTTTTTCTTCCCCCTCCCCTCGATTCGCTTCTCAATTTTTCCAAAGCGCCCAGCCAGCGGATTTTTCCGTTTTTTTTTTTTCGTTTAAAAAAAAAGAGGAAGATTTTTTTTATAATTCTTTTTTTTTTTCCCCAAATATCGCCGTTTTTTTTTTCGTCTCATTTCCGCTAAAATTCCTTCCCCGTTTCGTCCTCGGTTCTCGGCTCTTTTAATTTAGCTTAATCCCTCAGGACTCTTGACAAAGGGCATTTTTTTTTTCTCTCTCTCTCTCTCTCTTTTGATTTTTCCCCATTTATATCGCCGGCCCGACCATTTCAGCGACGAAAAATTTGTAAATCCGCCTTTGGGTGTGAAAAAAACGAAAAAACGAAAAAAAAAAACAAAAAAAAGTAACTTTGACGGTAGAGAATAGGAGAGAAAGGAAGAAAAGAGAGGAAAAAAGTTAACAATATCTCTTGAATTGCGTTTTTTTTTTTTTTTTTTTTCTCCGTAGAATTTAAATAACCGGTGTTAATGTCTCGGTCGTAAGTCGTATCAATCAAAAAAAAAAAAAAAAAAATGAAGAAAAAAAAATAAAGAAAGATGGAAAAAGAAATGAAGCAAAATAATAAATAAGATAAGAACGAAGAATTACGCTACGTCCGAGAATACGACTCGTATGGCATTTCATTAATTTTTTAAAAACTCGTATTCATAATTAATAATTACACGGAAAATTAAAAAAAAAAAAAAAAAAAAAAAAAAACCCCCAACAGACACAGGAAACATGAAAAATTCGTACGTATGAATGATTTTTTTTTTTTGCTATATATATGAAAAAAAAAAAAGGAGAACACAGCGTACACAGACACGAACACTGATCCGAAAACAAAACAAAACAAAACAAAAAAAAATAATAATATCGTTACGTGTACCATAAGGATATATACAGTTTACAATTATTTGTAATGGATAATTCTTATTTGTCGAATAAAAAGTTAGTACAAACGACTCGGGTTCTATATTTTTTTTTTTTCTCTGCGCGTGCATTTTTCAAATTTTATTCTCATCGTCCGCCTGAGAAAGCTGTGAAAAAAAACGTCGAGGAATACGCCGAAAGGTAAAAGAAAAAATTTTTTTTTTTTTTTTTTCAAAGACAGAGAGCTTGGAAAGAACATTTTTCGAACTTTTTTTTTTTCAATTGCGTTGAAAATGAAAAGAATTAATTTTTATTTTCCTTCGATACGAGAGCGTTGAGCCTGCGAAGCCTAATTGCATCTCAACTGAGCGTTATGGCTGTAATCTGCGTAATTATTTATTCACAATCGGCTCTATACTCCTGTTTAATGAAACTATTGTACGAGATATCTCTCAATTTTTTTCTCATCCGGAGTCAATTATATTACCCAAAATATAATTATAGTATCCAATTATATAATTATAGCCAAAATATAATTATAGCCAATTATAGTACCCAAAATATAATTATAGTATATATATATATATATATATACTATATATCTATATATAAATATAGTATATATATATTTATATATAATATAAATATAGTATAGTATAAAAATATAATAAGTATAGTATAGTATAGTATATAATCATAGCCAAAATATAATTAATTAGCCCAAAATATAATTATAGCACCCAATTATAGTATGAATCCGGAGTCAATTATAGTACCCAAAATATCTAAAAATATATTTTGGGTACTGTAATTGACTTATTCCTCGTAATAATACAAGAATTTTGGTAAGTATAAAGTTATTTACAATAGAAAGCTATAATGCCTTCGACATGGAAAGTTTGAATAATATTACGAAATTCATACTCGTTTACATATACTGATCAGTGAAATAATCGTTATTACGGTTATTACGGTTTACGAGTTTTATAAGTTTTTTCCGCAACGTAAAATGATCTTATTCGAAACATTGTTATACGCACCTCCCCAAGCGATAATGCCATATGAGGCAATACCATTGAACGGAGCATAAGTCATGATCATAGTTTTTTTATACATAAATTTATTGAATTTTTTAAAGACATAAATTAAATATCTGGTGCGTGTAACGATACTTTGGTACATGTTCCTCCCATATCTGACCCTGGAATCAAAAATAACTCCTAGGTATTTGGTGTATTCGACTCGCTTAACATTCTCATTTTTTTATCATGAAATTCAGGTCCCTGGGGACACTGTCTGCGTGCGCACCAAACGCGATAAATACTGTTTTACTAACGTTCAAAGAAAGCTCATTTGCTAGTAACCAAGTAAAACTCTGCTGTCATTAACATCTTAATGACAACAGTTTGTTCATATAGTATCCTGCACCCGATACCAGGATTTGTGCCAACACATAACCGCAGTATCATCCGCATTGGAAATTGTTTCCTTAGGGCAAAAGACTTGATAAGTTATTACGAATAACCCTAAATTGGACTCTTGCGGTACTCCTATTGTGACATATCCTTTGGATCGCTATATTATATGCCTATTCAATTTCACCACTTTTGCTTTCTATCATTTAGGATAAATTTTCAAAAGGTCCACATAATCTGACCCCTCGAGCCAATTCTATACAGCTTTTTGGACAGCATCCGATGATTAACAGAGTGTCGAAAGCCTTTAGTATAATAGATCCAAAAAAGTTATTAGCACATGATCACTTATATCTACTTTCTCTATAAATATACTTCGTTACGAAAGCCAAAGCTTCTTTAGTACCGACATCTTTCTTAAAGCCGTACTGCATTTTTGTGATTGTGCGTTATAATGCTGCAACAAAAATTCATACAGTCTATTATAAATAGACCTTTCAAATACTTTAGCTATGTTTTATATTAATTATATAGATATATAATTGCTAGTATTATTTTTCTATCACCGGCTTTAAAAATGGGTACTATCTCTGCTTTTTTTTAGCTCATTTTGGCCATACAGATTTGTTCAATGCATAAATTAAATATGTATTCCAAGAGCATCGCAGGACTTACAAATCCAGCTATATTCTTCGCAGTTCTCTTTCGCATTGAATTTTTCAACCCCGCCTTACTTGTCTTGCAAGTCATTGATCGATTCAAGTGCTTCGTATTCACTTATAGGGGTTATTATACATGTTCTGATTATTATAGTACAAAAAATGATAAAAATTCATGTTATCATTATTCTAAGTCAGCTTACTGGCTAACTTTGCTCTGCACTACCATAATATATATTGAAAGCATTCGCGATATCTTTTTGATTTACTAGCGTTTTGCGGTCAACTACTATTTCCTCAATGTTGGATCGATCTTGAATAATAAAATGTAAATCTACGATAAACTGACGAAATTTCGTCCATATTATCCCTGACGGATCGGCAAATTTAAGTTTTACGCACGAATAAGACAAATTTTAATTTGAATTTTCCGCCACGGATGCATAATATACGAACGATGAAAGAACTGTGGGAATCCCCTTTCCCGCCACTGCGCCAAGGTCGTTGAGTTTTTTTTACCGGTGGCAACTGAAATGAATTTTTTAATGATCCCCCATCAGGTGGTTTGTGATTTTTCACTTTACATTTAAATATAAAAAATGTCAATATAGGATTGGATGTAATAATAATTCGGGCTAATTTCACGGAAATGGCCAATAAATTCGAGGTTATACGTACACCCAAGCGGGGCTTGGTTGGCACGCCTGGAATAACAAAGTATTCAACAACAAAAAATAACAATAACAAAGTAGAAGTACTGAAGTATTCGAAAAAGTTTTGAGAACATAAAACGTAATCGAGGCAACGATAATCCCCACGATGAGCTCCGCGAGCCTAAACGAGAACTGGAAGAATATTTTAGAATTTTTTCATGAAATTTCCGATGAAAAATATCAAACGTGGAATTATTCATGGACGGACGAGTTATTTCTGACCAAATGGGTAACGACCCTGCCGTCTTACGTTGAACCATCGGATTCAACGAGGGCAAAATACGCGAAAGGATTTCTCAATTATCTGGCAACAGGAGAATACGAATTACGAAATAAATTGAATTTCATGAGACGCTTCCTGCTCTGTTGGAAGCTCGACGGAGCGTTTGTGGCTCAAGAGCCATTGTTGTACGATGCCGAAGCAGCGAAAGGACACAAACCGGAGATCGAGGAATTTCCCGAAGAGCAGGAAAGCGAGTACGTGTGATATCCGCGAAATTCGATGGGCGCGGTGGGAATTATCACGAGTGGTACTTCGAGCTGTGGAGATATCTGACGCCCTCGAGGCGCGCGCGACGGATCCCGCTAATTTCGAAAGAGCCATCAGTTATTTGATATACTACGATCTAACGTTGCTTCGACTGGTCACCAAAGATCCAGCTCAGGTGGAGCGTTACATATCGAAATTTCTGGACTCGGAATGCAGAAAATTTTTCGGTTCTTTCCCGGATCTTCGCGTCGGCTGTCCGTCGCCTCATTCAAAAATCTGGAACGAGTCATGGGAACGTATCGTCCCGTAGCCAGAGATACGAAAGAAATGTTCCGTACGATGAAAAGCGTCGTGAAGAAGAACGAGAGAACTTGAAAATTCGCCAGGATCATAGACAACGGAGTGATGATGGAATTTTCGGTCAGGAATGCGCCGCTCGTCAGTCTCAGTCTTGTATTCGTCGAGAGACAACGACCCCGCGGCGAGAGACAACGTCATGAAATGGCCATCGCTTAGCGCCGCCAAGCCCCAGAGAAGCTCCGCCGAAGCTATAGCGGATGCTTTGATATCCTGCTTCGACGAGCTGAGAGGAAAGGAAGGAGGGCCGGCGGTGTCCTGTATACGCAGCGAGGAAGACAGGGAAGCGCATAAAGAGAAGAAGAGAACGCAGAAAGAGAAGAAAGAGAAGAAAAGGGAAGCACGCGGCGGAGAACGTAATTCAAGAATTCTGGGATTGAAGAGAATGGACCAAAGGAAGAGAGTTTTGAAAATAACGATTTGATATTATTCGTTGATTATTCACGATATTTGAGGCATAACACATATTAAGTTCATTAAATTTTCATTTTTTATATTCATATTGCGCTGAATATTTTTGTACAAGGGCTTTGACCCCGGATATCAGTAAATAAAGAAATAAATGAATAAAAGCGACAATAAAAAAGGCTGGAACGAGGGTTTATTTCGGGTATATAGAAGATTTTAGCTGGTTGGTAAGTTAATGAAAATGACATTGTCATCTACGGAGCATCCTTCAAGGAACGCAACAGCAGGCCAAAAGAGAAATGTTCAATCGACTGCGGGAAGCAAAATTAAAAATATACAGCCGAAAAAATGTCAACTCCTCTGTTAATTCTTTACTGCTCAACTAATTAGTTCAGTGCTGAATAATTAATTGGCTAGCTACCTAATAACTAATCAGTCAGTTACTAACGAGCTAATTAGTTACATTACTGGCTCAGCGTCCAATTCGTTGGTCATCTAGTTAGCAGCTAAACTGATTAAGTAACTTGATAATCGATCGACTAACTACTCGGTAAGTTATTTCGTTATTTAGTCACCGACTAATTAACTAACCGCGGTTAGTCCAATTAATTTTTTAATTAAATTTTCAAACGTATTTCTCGTCTATGATGCACGAATTTCTTTCATTCGAGTTTCTATTTTTTTTATTTTATTTTTTTAATTCGCACAGGTTGACGGGGGGTTTTTTTTTTTTTTTTCCATTAACAGGGCTCGTCGATGGTTTCGACTGACAATTGCAATTCAAAAATTTCGTGATCCCAGGATTTACATGCTGGGTTTTGTGCACTCCACAAAGCAAAATCTGTGTCCAACCATTTATCATTTTTTGGTGTATTGTCAAAAGAAAAAGATTTCGCGATTTTTTCAATTTCAATTTTATTTCAAGTTCTTTTTTACACCGATAAATAGTTGAATAATCATTTTTATTTGACACATTTTCATTCAAACAAAAATTTGACAGAAATTTGCGTACAATTTTGCCTAATCAAACCACATTATTGTTATTTTTATTCGGTAAATTGTCATTTCGAGTATTAATTGAGATTTTTCAACCAGAGTTTTCTGCTAATTTTGTTATTCAAGATTAAATTATCTAAATTAAAGGGAAAAAAAAGATTTTTTTTACATTATTTCGATAATTTTTTTTTTAAATAATATCTTTGTTTCGAGCCTAAAGGATATTTTTTTTGTTTCAAAATAGATTATTGTTTTCTTAAATTTATTTTCAATCATTTGAGAATTCGAAAATTGTTAGCTCGAATAAAAAAAAAATAATATAATCGTTATATTTTTCAATACTGAGGTTTGCAGAAAGGAAAAAAAAACATTTCGAAAAAATGACAACGAACGATGGCCCGATCTTGGTTTATAAAAATTTCAATAACTTGCATAAAATTTCTGAGATTTTTTTTTCAGATTTCTTTATTTCGACACAATTTGTGATTCATTGAAAATAAAATGAGGGTCGGATCGAACTTGGGTCGAGTCAGCATGAGATGCACCATACATAGGATTTTTTATTGTCAAGCCCTATACGCTCTGATAATCGATAATTTCTTAAATGAAAAGATAAATTTCTCTCTCTCTCTCTCTCTCTCGTTTCACTTTTTTAATTCGGCTTATCAAAACCAGCCAGTCGTAAATTTTCAACAGTTTCGAGGGAAACGCAAAAGATACGTTGTATAAATTGTGGCAAGGGGAGAGTTTCGAGTTTAATAAAAAAAAAAAATTTTGTTTAAAAAAAAAAGAAAAAAACGTAAATGCCAATGAAATTCTCGTATGGAATATTTTTAATATAAAAATAATATTAATCACGATATTTACAAGCAATTACAATATTCATAAAGTTGTATTTAATTTTTTTTATTATTTTATTGAATAATTTAGAAAACTTAATATTGAAAAAAAGTCATTTCCGTAAAATAGTTTTTAATTCAAGTACTTAGTACTTGAAGGACTAAATAATCGAATTACTTAGAGGTACCCCAAGTACTTGATATATACGTCAAGTATCAAGTATCAAATACTTTTCACAGTTTTCAGGTATACGTCTCGTAAGTTCTAGTACTTATATTTGATTTCTTACGTACTCTTTGAACTCATTTGATTTTGATTTCAGTACTTTTTGTATCAATACATATCATCACATTGTGCAATTCGTTCAGGTTAGGCAGATTGGAATAGAAATATTTAAACGAAGAATTAAAAAGTAATTAAAAAAATAGCATTGACGATTGCAATTAAGATTTATTTAGCTTCAGGGTTTAAAAAGAAATAATTAAGAATATAATACACGAATTGTTAAAAATGGAGTCATGCATTGACAATGACACCGTAACTATATACCGTAGCTTGAGCCTTATTTGAACGCTCATTCCTTACAATCTTAACCAAAGATGGCGCAGAACGTTCCTCAATTATATATTCAAAGGCGTTATACAGTACAACCATTAGCAAGACGTATTCAAAAGTATTTCGTAATTGGTACTTTAAAAAGTACTTAAAATACAGGAAAGTACTTAAAGTTCAGGCAAGTACTTGAAGTACAGGAAAGCATTTGAAGTGCAGGAAAGTACTTGAGGCGCCGAAACGTACTTGGGACACATGGAAGTATTTGAAGTACAGGAAAGTACTTGAAGTATGGCGGAGTACCTGAAGTGCAGGAACGTACTTGTGGTGCATGAAAGTACTTGAAGTACAGGAAAGTACTTTAAGTGCAGGAAAGTACTTTAAATCTTAATTGAAAATACTTTAAGTACACGGCATGTACTTGAAAATTTAAGTATAATCCTTGAAATACTTTTAAAGTACTTTGTACTTCAAGTACTGTAATTCCAGTATATCGAAAGTACCGGGTACTTGAAGTACTACCCAGCTCTGATTTATATAGATTTTTTTTCGTAAAATTCAATCATTTGTTGTTTATTTTATTGAAATTTATTTTTAATTTAATTTCATTAATTTGTTATTAATTTTATTATAATCAATTTGTTATTATAATATTATTAAAATTAATTTTTTTTATTTATTTTAATGCAATATTTCATATATTTTGTGATATCCCATTAGTTATATGCAATTACGTGTATCAAAGTCGTGAGAAAGAGAGAGAGAGAGAGAGAGAGAGTGGATCCCTGAGATTCTTGAAGATAAACCACGCAGGCCGTGGAAAAGTATATCCTCGAAGGTGTTCACGAGGCGGTCGTCGAGAATGGATCGAGGTCCGTGATAGATTTTGCAAATCATATATGGAGGCTAAAAAAAAACTAGCTTCCTGCTTGCTCGGGGGCTTTTGATCGAATATTTTCGAGTGATCTTATTGTTGGATTCAAAAGGGGGCTTCTTTGCACGTCCGAGACGACCCGTTTAAGGAGATTCTGCTCGAACCTAAAAAAAATTACAGCGACTCGAAATTTTAACAGGATGCTTGCAGAGGTATGCTCCGTGTACCTGAAAAATTTCAACAAGATTCACTAATTACTTTCCGAGATAAAAAATCATAAAGGCACTCTCGAAATACATATGGGGTCTTATGGCATCGACCGTTGTAACGTGAGGAATTGTTCGATATCGGTTGGTAAAAAAATTGTTGGCTGTTTAAAAATTTCCAAAAAACGTAAAAATTTATCTATTAAAAAAGCCTAGAAAAAAAAAAAAATTAACTCGATTCACTACGCCTATCGTGAGTTATGGAAAATTAAACGAAGATACATCTCCTATTATCCCCGGGGTTATGAATTTTTAAATAAAAATTTAAGACCACATTCCCGAATCCTTAAAGTTTTTTTTATTCGAAAAAGTCATAAACGGAAATGTAAAATTGAAGAAAAAAAATGTTTTAATTAAAAATAATTTTAAAAAACAATGTCAAAAATTTATATTCACCTGCAAATCAGAAAAATTTTGGGACTCCTGAGTTTCTTGTAATATTTATATTTTTTTAAACGTCCATGTCGCGTTTCAATGACTTTGCAATTTTGTTTGTTTATTTTTTGGACCATTTGCCTGTGTACTGGAAGTGAATTTTAAAATATAAGTTTAATCTCGTTTTTTTTTAAAGTATATGCAACCCCATGACATGATGGATGTATTCTCGGTTACAACAAAACGTCGTTCAGAGACGATTGATTGATTGCAATACGAGCGGAAATAATTATTGACTATTTCAGGAAATAATTATTCGATTAATACGAGAATAATATCGCGTTGGTATTACGAGTTATCATGAAAATTTCAATTCGAGAAATTCGTCACACGCTCCAGTGGATAGAGTCAGTGTTGGGTCAGACGAGAATTTGTTATTTATTTAACATAATAATAATAATAATAATAATTTTCGTGCAATTTAATATTATCGCTTATCGATCGTTAATTAATAATGACGAGTTATTAATTATTTATCACTGAGAAATATCGAAAATTTATTTATTTGACTTTTTGTTTGACTTATTATTTAGTTGACTTTTGGAAAATTAAAATTTATCATGATACATCGATATCAGGATTCTTGTTATTTACTCTTTCATTGACAAAAGAAAAAAATTAATTAAAAAATTGCCATTAGCAATTAAAAAAATTCCGAAACTTTTGTTAATTTTTTTCCTTAAGGATGTATTGGACGTACCTTCCCAACCAAAAGTGACGTTCATCGACAATATTGCACACTTCATGATAAGACAAAAATCGGAAACAATTCAACCACAATGAAGACGATAAGAAGATTAATTTTTAATAATAAAAAGATATCAATAAATTGTTTAAGCGAAACATTGGTTAAAAAATTTGTAGAGAATATTTTTTTTTGTCATGTGAAATGAATTATTCATCATCAAGCCTCGTGTCGTGAGAATTCATCGAAAAAAAAAAAAACGTTTTTTATTTCTTCGTTAAATTAAATGATTATATAAAAGATACGAAATATAGACAGGTGGCAGATAGAATAATACCTGGGCGAATAGAAATTTTCATCTGGCCACACGAGCGTGAAGGTGAATTAGAGGGTACATCATCTGATGAAAAAAGCCAATTGTTTGCGCTATCGTGCTCGGATAGCAGATGCGACCGAGACAGAGCGATAATATTTTCAATGTTTGCCTAATAAAGTCGTCGCAACACTTTAAATTAATTTTTTATCCGCAAACTTATATTTTCCCAAACAGGCCAAATGGGATACTTCGCCTCGAAATTTCAACCACTTGAAGATTGAATATTATTTTTTTTTTCGCCTTGAACAAATAAAAATTTTTAAAAATGTCCAAAATTATTTTTCTTTCCCATGGACGTTATTTTATTTATTTTATTTTTTTAATTTTCGCATTTCTCGAAATAACTGGCAGTTGGCCATGTGGAGCTGTCATTTGTTCTGATGTGACGTCTCAAAGAATGTTCCGTAATTGAACGGAAAAAAAAAACGTCACTTTTTCGTCACTTTTTTTCTCCTTTCCATCATATGTAGTTTTATTTTTTTTAAGATTCATGCTACCAAAACGTTTCTGAATATTGAATAATTCATAAGATAAACGCATTTTTACGTATTAGCTAGATCTCTCAAAATTTAGAGTAATCAGAGCTGTTGGAAACATTTTTTGAAAAATTCAAAATTTCATGAAATCAAAACACATTTATGGATTCTCGTGAAATTTCATAACGACTTATTTTCATCAACGACACTTTATTTATAGAAAAAAAAAAAATTAACCCGATATCTTTGAATTTGGAGAAATTAGAGCTGTCAGACTTTTTTTTTGAAAATTCAAAATTTCATGAGATCCGAACACCCTCACGGATTCTCGCGAAATTTCATACCGACCTTTCGTCAACGATACTTTATTCGTGGAAAAATAAATTAACTCAATATCTTGGAATTTGGAAAATTAGAACTGTCGGACTTTTTTTTTTTTGGAAATTCAAAATTTCATGAAATCCGAACACTTTCACGGATTCTCGCGAAATTTCATACCGACCTTTCATCGATGATACTTCATTCATGGAAAAAGAAAATGACCCAATATCTTAGAATTCAGGGAAATTAGGAGCTGGCACTGACTTTTTAGAAAAATTCAAAATTTCATAAAACATATGAACCCTCCAAGCGATTTTCCCCAAATTCAATATCAACCGTCCTTTGACGATACTCTATTAATGTAATAAAAATAAAAAAAAAATTAGCACGATATCTTAAAATTTACAAAAGTTAGAGCAATCACAGAAATTTTTCGAAAATTTCAAAATCTCGTAAAATGTAGACCCGTTGAGCAATTTTAATGAAAACTGCAGCAAACAAAGGCGCGCGCACACACGCAGACACACACATCTCCGGAAATTAAAAAAAAAATAATAAGCAGATAAAAAAAAGCACCCGAAAGATCCAGAAGCTTTGCGAATTATTTCTCCAACAGAGATCCAAAGGCAATACCAGCCCGAGAAACATTGAGTGAATATAATTTTGTAGATTCGTACGAGCATATATGTATAGTGACGAAAAACTTTGTTGCAAAGAAAATAAGACTGAAATTTGCGATAATCACGGTAAAATGGCCGACACCTTCGTATAGGAATCACATTTTTCATTGCCTTCATAAAAATAAAAAAACAAAAATAAAAAAAAAAAAACAAAAATGTTGCGCGCGAAGCGATTTAAAAAAATAAAAAGGTGCTTACGCCGATGTGACATTTTTTCCAACAAAGCGGAATATCCACGTATTCAAAATTTCGTTCAAACTAGTGCGTATATAACTGTGCAAACACGCGTGTTACACGTGTAAAAAAAAGCGTCAATGACAAGTTACGTCTAGCGCGCGCACTTGGATAAACAGTCTTTGGTACATTTCAAGGCGCTTTCGATCCAATATAAAGCCGAGCATTTTCGGTATTTCGTAAACACTCGATCACGGAATTTCGAGTAATTTCGTGCTAGATAAGACGAAGTATCAATTTTTCAATTTTCTTCGAAGTATCTTGAGCTTATATCTTCGGCCAATATAATATCAGCATTATGGAAGGAAAAACCTCATGGATCACCATTGGGATTCTCATTTTCGGTATCGCAGGAATTCATCATGCTCAGGGACGTCGGCTAAGCGATTTGGTAATCGGCGATGATGGCCCTGTGGCTGCGAAGGAGGTACGTTTTTTTTTTTTCTTCAATATCCATAATGTATTTCAGAGCTGGGCAGTACTTCAAGTATCCGGTACTTGCGATGTACTGGAAGTACAGAGTACTTAAAAAATATTTCAAGTACTGTACTTAAATTTCCGAGTACTCGACCTGTACTTTAAGTATTTGTACTTAAATTTTCAAGTACTTTCCTGTACTTCAAGTACCAAGTATGAAGTACCTTTGAATACGTTTCGTTGATGGTTGCGCGTATAACGCCTTTGAATATAAAGTTGAGGAACGTTTCTGCGCCATCTTTGGTTAAGGAATGACCGTTCGAAGGCTCAAGCTACGGTAGTTACCGTGTCATTGTCAATGCACGGCTCCGTTTTTAACAATTCGCGTATAATATTTTAAAATTTTTCTATTTAGAGCCTGAAGCTAAATAAATCTTTATTACGATCGTCAGTGCTATTATTTTAATTATTTCGAATTCTTCATTTAAATATTTCTGCTCCGATCTGCCAAGCCTGAGGGAATTGCAAAATGTGAAAATATGATTTAATACAAATTCGTTTAATGAAAATTAAACGAGCTTAAAGAGTACGCAAAAAATCAAATATAAGTACTCGCACTTACGACATGTATACCTGAAAACTTGCAAAGTATTTTATACTTGATACTTAAAGTATTTCAAGTACTTGATATCTCAAGTACTTCAAACATTTATTACTTCAAGTACTCAGTACTTTAGGCACTTGGTACTTCAAGTGCTCAGAACTTGAAGCACTTGGTACTTCAAGTACTCAGCACTTGAAGCACTTGGTACTTCAAGTATTTTCGATGCTTGGTGCTTTAAACACACGAGTACTTCGAGTACTTGCGGAATTTTGTACTTCAAGTACTTGCAGTACTTTGTATTTCGCACTTCAAGTACTTGCAGTACTTTGTATCTTGTACTTCAAGTCCTCGCAGTACTTTGTATTTTGTACTTAAAGTACTTGCAATACTTTTTATATTGTACTTCAAGTACCTGTAGTATGGCGCGCTTTGTACTTCAAGTACTTTCTGTACTTCAAGTACTTTCAGTACTTTGTACTTTATACTTGAAGTACTTTGGGGGTACTTTGCCCAGCTCTGATACATTCGACTATCGCAATACATGAAAAAAAAAAAAACGAATAAAACGAATCAATACGAAACTTTTTCAATCTCGATTTGGACCAAGATTCTGGTTGGTCGAGACGATGGAAAAAAAAAGTTGCAAATTGAAACCTTGCGCATTAATTCCTCGTAATTTTCGAAATTTTATTAAGCTTTTTTTTTTCTTTTCCGCTCATAAAGCTTCCCCTCTATGAGCAAGTGAGCCTTGAAAAGTTAATTAAAAAAAAAACGATTTCTAAAATTTCGAAAATCCGAAATTCGAAATTTCATAAAATCCGAAACTCTTTCATCGATTGTCGCCCGATTAAAAATGCAAATCATCGTACGATGATGCTCTATTTTTCTTGAAAATTCGAGCTGTCGAAAGTTCAAACAGCAATTTTTCGTAAAAATTAAAAATTTCATAAAATCCGAACCACTCTATAGATTTTCGCTAAATTGTAATATAGGATTATTGAAGAATTGTTCGAATTGTGTAAAAAAAAATTTAGCACGATAGCTCGAAATTCGGTGAAGTAATTATTTTGCGAAAAATTAAAAATTCAATATATCTCGAAGTGCTTGAGCTCTCACCTACCACGCTTAAACTTTGCACAAAAATATTATACATGCTGCTCCTCTTGTTTGATAAAATTTTCAAAAAAAAAATTAATAACTGTTGTCCGATTTGTGATGTTTTTGAATTTTTTTCCAAAAACGTCTGCGATCTCTCTAACTTTGGTAAATATATAAGGATATTAATTTTTTTTTTTTTTTCCACAATTAGGCTAAAAGGTACAAAAGCATGCTTGGCATTGAATTTTTCAAGAATCGCTCGAGCGGTTATAAGGCTTCGTAAAATTTTTAAAATTTTCGAAAAATATCTGTGATCGCTCTGACGTTCGTAAATTTGAGATTATTCAATCAAAACGTCTCATGTGCAAATGCATCATGGGACGAGGATGTTTGATTTTAAATTTGGCGAGAATCGCTGGGAGGGATTCGGATTTCATAAAAACATTTTGAAATTTTTGAAAAATATCTGCCCCATAGCTTGCAGATGAGAAAATCGTTAATGCGGTGAACATTGTGCCACTGGGGGCGAACGATGAGATTGGGGAAGAGCCGAATCAGGATTCAGTACCAGAGGAAAAAGCAGATTCAATCGGTGAATCTGCCAAGGCATCATCAGAGGGAATACCAGCTCCAATCGATTTTGAAAACGAAACCGCTCAATTTGACGGTTCAGTACCAGAGAAAAACGCAGATTCAGTCGATTGTAAATCCCCCAACGCATCATCAGAGGAAGAATCATCCGAAATCAGTTCTAACGACCCATTCGACGGATCTGACGAGGACTCACAAATCGCATTTTATGCTCAGCATTTGGAATTAAAAAAGGTGTACATGGTGTACGAACCTGTCGAGGACCAAATTGATGAATAATCAAACAATCCGTCATTGTCTGCGGAGTAAATATGGTCAAACGGATGGGATCTCTTCATTTTTTTCGTTTATGAAAATCGTCGTTACTGATTGAAATGTGCATTTTATTTTCTGTTTTCATTTTCGTTAAATATCTTTCACGATACGAGGTATCGGAAATTAATGGTACAATATGTATGGCGAAATATACGTTTTCTGATCCGAGAAAGGATCGATACAAAAACCGGCTGATGTATTTTTTTTTTTTTTTTGTATGTTTGTTTATTCCTGACTCTCACGAAGGATCCCTCGTCAGTTGAAATATATGCACCCCGAGAGGGGATACGAATAAAATATTACGCACACATACTATTTGGGTTATTCATTCGCCGATCTCCTTTTCCCCGTGACAATGACGAGATGTCAAAAAATATTCCAGTAGTTTTAGGGCGTTTTTTTTTTTTTTTTGATGCATCAACTCCGACAAGTGCGGATTGTTTTATACACTTTATCGTGTGGTCTCAACAAAATAAAACTTTTCCCACTCGGCCCTGGGCCGGAAATCATGGTCATTTCAAACAAGCAAAAAAAAAAAACCCTGAAAAATTTCGGTTTTTTTTTTCTTTCTTAATTGCCAGTGTGCGAGTCATTGCTGTGCCCAATATGGTAATCATCAATCTTGAAGCAGACGAGATTCTTTAAAATTGGCGGAGGAATTATCATCGATCGAGAATCGTCTGACATAAAAAATCGCAAATTTTCGCAAGACTCCAGTTTGAGGCGAATAGCTTGTTTTTGGTTTGTTTTATGGGCCAAAATAATTGATATAAAAGCTGAAGGGGAGAAGATTTATGACGCAATGAAAAAAAAAAAAAAAAAATCATCCCCGATCGGACCAAAATCGACGGTGCTGGCCCCGCTGAAAGACTAAAAATAAATAATCGGCACAAACTTGGTGTGTTGTAGGCAAAACACTTTCGGTTGATTCTACGGCCATTATACCAAGTATGGTTGTCCACTTGAAATGCTACGATTGAGCTGAGTTTTTTTTTTTTTCTGTTCCTTTATAACCCTTCTCTTGATCATCCTGTGCAGTTTAAGAGTGATCTAAAGAACAGTTTTTTTTTAACAAAAATAAAACGTGTTTCTGTGTCCTTATCACATAATTACACTTGTGGAAACGTTCGGATCGTTTTGCAGTATATTAGATATAACTGCTGAAAAAAAATTCTACCAAGAAGTTGAAAAAAAATAGGTACAATATTCGACTGACTATCGAACTAACTTATCATAGCTTAAAAATGAGAATTTACAGCACCGTTATAAAATTATTCATATTTTCAATCGTTAATCCGTTCGAAACCTTGGCCCATTCGTGTGAAAAGCTTTGACCCGAAAGCTGAAAGCTCGCGAAAGTCATCCGAGAGGGAGCACCGAAATTTTTGTGAAACCTCAAAGTTTCATAAAATTTGAATTCCTCCATCGATTGTCGACAAAATGAAATACCGAAAATGCTTCTTTCCTGGCCTATTTTTGTGAGAAGCTTCGACCTCAAGTTAACAATATTAAATGCATTAAAAAAAAAAAAAAAGTAGGCTTTGTTGAATAATAGAAAAAATCAACATTTTAATATATTGGTTTAAATTTCACCGTTTGTTGAATGTCATCGAATGGATTACATACACACTGGGTTATTCATCCATATACAATACGTTGGCTATATATAATAACGATGCACTTTAATGCTTTGTGTACAATATATACATTTGGCGCATTGATTGTCAATTTAGTATTGATGCATGTTTATGAATGAACAATCATTTTTATCAGAGCTGGGAAAAGTACCTGAAAGTACTACAAGTAAAACGTACAAATTACTGTAAGTACTTGAAGTACTCGTGTACTTCGAGTACCGAGTACCGTAAATACTTTAAGTACCAAGTACTTCAAGTACCGTAAATACTCTATGTACCAAGTACTTCAAGTACCCTAAATACTTTAAGTACCAAGTACTTCAAGTAATGAGTACTTGAAGTACTGAATGTTTGACGTACTTGAGGTATCGAGAACTTGAAATATATACGTCAATAACTCATTTGATTTTGATTCGGGTACATTTTGTATATCAAAACATATTTTCACATTCTGCAATTCGCTCAAGTTAGGCAGATTTGAACAGAAATATTTAAACAAAGAATTAACGCGGGAAAATCGAGCATTGTGATTGGTCGATTTATTAATATATTTGTAAGTGCTCTAATTTACAAATCATGTTGAATTTAAAAAAAAAAACGGCTAAACAGTTATGCTTAGAATATCACCCTGAATCATCCACTATCCGTTTTTATATCGTTACATATATTTATTTATTTATTTATTTATTTATTTATATATATTCGTATATATATTCCAACATCGAGAGTAGTGTATTGTGCCTGCAAGCCCATCGATGCGGTATACGCTCGTTGCAGCGTACCCAACACGATAATCGAATTACATTAAGGTAGTTCTATCGCTGCAGACTAGTCAATTAGCTATAAATGTCTAAATGATGATTCCTAAAAATATTGGATATATGGGTTAAAATTAATAAATATTAAATAAGCTTACCCAGGTGAATACAATTAATCAACGGTTTATTATAAATAATTACGTAACTAGTAAAATAGTAATTGCAGCGACTCAAGTATTACTAGATCTCGTATGATATTTACGTGTGGCAACGTTGCGTTTTCTTTCTCTTTTCATTCTCGTGCCCTCTCACTCTCTCGCCCGCTCTATTGACGTTGACGCGGAGAGGTTATGTTGTTCGACTTGTCAAATACCGCTTTCGTTTCGATATCGCGTTGCCACATTTTTTCACCGTCACGACATTATGCCATAAGTTGTGTATCACTACCCGGATGCTCGTATTAAAGTCAGTATAGCTTAAAAAATTGGTCGACAATCATATTTTTTTTAGGCCCGTTAGATTTTTACGTGTTTAATGAATCTAAGTCTCGTTTTTTGTAAGAATCTTTTGGATTTTCGATAAGATATATCGTTTTAAAGTGACCGGAAATCGGTTCTTCTATATGCCGAAGCAAATTTGCCTTGAGGAACTGGCATTTTCAAGTATTAATTTCTCCGTAATTAGGTCGATAAGGGGCATTGACGTTTCGCGAAATGAATAAATATATTAAAATTGAAGATATAAAAAAAAAAAAATTTTAATCTTATGGATTAGTTACCACGATAGAACTACCTTAAGGCGATGGTCGCTCTCGGCTCATCGATCGAAACTAAATTATATCAGCTTGTCGAGTTCGCCTCCTATGGGGATACGACGATATGCCGATGATCGATATGGGTACACGTGGGTACAGGTAATGACCTGTCGGCAAATTGTATATGGTATTACTGATTCAACGCGGATAAGCAAAACGTGTACCACAGAGATTCAGTGATTTTCGACGTTTTTGGCAAATTTCGAACAAAAGTTTTTTTTTTTAATTACAGTTTTCACCATCAAAAACACGAGATGAGAAAGCAAAAATGAAGAATTTTGCATCCTCATACATGAAACTTTGTTTTCATGAAACAAAAATTTTATCAAAATTGCCAAAACATTTTCTAAAATTACCGAAATACGAACAAATGACCGTAGCAAAATTTTCGAACAGAAGTTTTATTTTTTTTTTTTATCAAAATTACTTTTTCAAACAGTAATTTTGGTAAAATACTTTTTTCAAAATTACTTTATTTAAAAATACTTCCTCCAAAAATACTTTTTTCGAAAATACTTTATGTAAAAATACTTCCTTCAAAAATACTTCTTTTATTTTCTAAAATACCTTTTTCAGAAATACTTTTTTCAGAAATACTTTCTTTTACAAAAATACTTTTTTTTTTTTCAAAAATACTTTTCAACACCCAAAATCGTCCTGCTCAGAATTGAACCGTGCCCAAGTTCGATTTTTTTTCTCCCCCTAAATTTTCTCTCTCCTGGCTCGTATACGCAATAGTCCAGGGAGCTTTTCGTGGACGATACGAGAGACATGCACGTTTGCGCAAGCCCACCGGCTTGTACGAGCAACGATATGGGGGAAGATTGAAAGTGAAAGGGCAAACGTATGTGTGTGTGTGTGTGTGTGTACGTGGGGGGTTGGCGGAGCAAAAGGTTCGTGGGGGAGGAAAAAATTTGTCGTGGCTCGTAGCCAGCGGAGCACTGACACGGCGTTGTGCCTCAGTTTTCCTCGGGGTGCACGACACTGAGCAGCCCTTCGTACATTTTCGGGGCGAATTGTGAAAAAATTGTTGAGACAAAGGCTGGAAAAAAAAAAATGTTTTCCGACATCGAATTGTCTTCAAAGAGTGATGAATGAACAAAAAAAAAATATCCAAGATCCAATCTATTGACTTTTTATAGTGATTTATTATCTCAACCTAAACCCAAAAAACAATCAAATCAAAAAAGTTTGTAAACGAACGTAGATAAATTTTGTTAGATTTCAAATTCAAATTGACCCTATCAATGGAAAAAAAAAAATCCCATTCCATTACAACATCCACAAATGGATTAAAGTGATTCTGTGTGAACGTGGTATTTTTTTCAATTCTCAAAAAGTTGGTGAGTGACGAAACGATATTTTTGTCGAAATATCGAAATTTTCGAGTTTCATTGTCCCCATTTTATATTTGTCCTGTGATTGGTCGGTTGGCGGACAAGGATTGACACAACTGTCAGTTTGACAGTTTTGACAGTGATTAGTCGATCAACGAAACTAGATTGGAGCGCTGCAGCGCTGTCAGAAAACCGCTCGCGCGCGTGATGGACCCTAGATTAATTAAAAATTACATTGAGAAAAACTTCAATTTCAAGTTCAAACATTTTTTTTTTTTCGTACGATCAATAATTTCTAATCTACAGTAACGCGAAAAAAATTGAAAAAAAAAAATGATTTCACATTTTTAAATGATTTGAAAAAAAAAAGAAATTCCTTTTTTCAATTTTTATTTTAATTTTAATTTTGTTTTTTGAATTTCTGAATCTTCGAGTCTAGGCGAGGTGGTCCAGTTGGTCTGGAATTCCCCATTTGTGTACTTTTTTTTTTCAACAGAAATAAAAGTAAATAGTGTATTTATGGCTGATGAAACAGTGAACACGATAATTATCGATGTCTCAGTTATAAATAGTCTGGTGATGTGACTCGGAAACGGGCATCAAAGTGTTCATTCGTACGTGAAGTGATGTGGATCAAAAGTTAATTCGTCGTTTAGTAAAATAAAAAAAAAGAAAATCGTTAAGTTGCAAAAAAAAAAAAAAAATTAAATAATAATAAATATAATAATAACGAATAATAATAATAATAAATAAATGAAAATAATAATAAGCTAATTAAGATAATAGTAAATAATGCAAATAATAAAAAAAATACATACAAAAAAAATATTTTTTGATCAGTTTGTGCCTATATCTCGGCCAATCCAAAATCAAATTTGAATTTCTAATGAATGAAAATTTTCGAAATTTTTTTGTGCCGTAAGAAAAAAAAATGCCTCGTTCTTTCTGCCACTCCGACAGCGATATTTGAGTGAATTTTTTTTTTGAAAATTTGCATTTTTCAAAAAAATACGATTTTGAGTTGGCGAGATATCTTCATTTATGAAAAAAAAACTACGCAACATTCAGTCTTGAAATTTGGTGCGAATTTTTTTTTTTAACCATCAGATTTGTAACTCGATCCAAGCAATTTGTCGAATTTTTCGAATTTTTTTTTTTGACAAAACGTACTTGAAAAAAAAAATTCATCGAGGCTGCGAATATAATGGCATGATTCATGAGAGTTTCATTGATATTCTTGTGGATCTGACAAATCTATTGCTGATGGCGACCTCAACGGCAACGAGATATCATCGGAACGAAAACTCCACGACCTCATCAGCACCTTCAATCGACGAATCAAAGCCTCATAATTATCATAATAATCAGCATCGTCGACAGGATCCCGTTAAAGCATCGACGAGTACATGCCCACCGAGCAACTTTCCCGACAAATTTCAAGATTTTTTTACCGCCCTTACCGAGGACACGGACGATCTTCCGAGCATGCTCGAGGACAAGTTAATTCCGAGGTAATTGAAAAAAAAAATATATATATATTAGGGTGATTCAAATAAAATCGATGTTTTTTTTTTCGTATAAATTTGATAGCTGTTAGTACTTGTCAAAAAAGTAACTCTCTCCAAATTTGAGCTCTTAAAAAAATTTTTTAGAGGTCGCGCAAGTGACTTTTTTATTTTTTTTTCGATCGGGGCTAACAATCACGATTTAAAAATTTCTATTTTTCCGTTCTGCATAAAAAAATATCAGTACCTGATGAAGCAGTGGTTGTCCCAAAATTTGGGCTCATAAAAAAAAATTTAATGGCCGTGCATGTCACTTAAATTTATTTTTTTCATTTTTCGCTGAAATTTGTAGCATAGATATTTCGATTTTTCATTGCTGCAGCGAAGGATATTGGCACTTAAAATTTTTTTTTTATGAGCCCAAATTTTGAGCTCTTAAAAAAAATTTTATGAGCCCAAATTTTGAGCTCTTAAAAAAATTTTTTAGAGGTCGCGCAAGTGACTTTTTTATTTTTTTTTTCGATCGGGGCTAACAATCACGATTTAAAAATTTCTATTTTTCCGTTCTTGTGACGATCCCGCATTACATCCAAGTAGACAATGCAAATGAGAGAGATTAATCGGTGGCCGTAGCGCAGTGGTTAGCGCTCCCGCTTGCAAGCCGAAGAGTCCCGGGTTCGAATCCACGGGCGGCACACTTGATTATTTTTCTCGTCGTCTTGGATCGTCACCACTCATCACCCCGTTCGACCATCACATTCTGCATAGAAAAATATCAGTACCTGATGAAGCAGTGGTTGTCCCAAAATTTGGGCTCATAAAAAAAAAATTTTAAGTACCAACATCCTTTGCTGCAGCAATGAAAAATCGAAATATCTATGCTACAAATTTCAGCGAAAAATGAAAAAAATAAATTTAAGTGACATGCACGGCCATTAAATTTTTTTTTTTATGAGCCCAAATTTTGGGACAACCACTGCTTCATCAGGTACTGATATTTTTTTATGCAGAACGGAAAAATAGAAATTTTTAAATCGTGATTGTTAGCCCCGATCGAAAAAAAAATAAAAAAGTCACCTCTAAAAAATTTTTTTAAGAGCTCAAATTTGGAGAGAGTTACTTTTTTGACAAGTACTAACAGCTATCAAATTTATACGAAAAAAAAAAACATCGATTTTATTTGAATCACCCTAATATATATAGAACGATTTTTTTAAATTGATATAAAAAAAATTATTTTATCCGGGAGCTTTTTGGGGAAGAAAAAAGAAAGAAAAGTTTTCGAAAAATTTTCACCAACGAAATTGTAGAAAAACAAAAAAAAAACATACCTCGAGAATTTCAAATTAGGTTAAAACTTTTCGTCGTTCGTTATCAAATAATTAGGACGTTGTTGTTTTTTTTTTTTTTCGGAATGAGATGATTAAAAGCAAATTATTTTGTCGGACACGATCGCGACGAATTATTAATTGGGCAATTGTCGTTGTCAGAGGGAGCAGAATGAGTGAAGGGGAGAATTGATATTTAATATAAATGGCAACGTGTACAAGAACGTAGAAAGCGATAAATTTCGTCGATGTGACGAATTAACCTCGAGAATGATTGATTGTATTCGGACCTCTAATGTTATTACAAGTATACGATACGTTAAGCTCTCTGGGTAAACGATTCTCACAGTAATCCTCGAAATAATTTGAGTTTGAGAAAGGAAAAAAAAGGCCATTAATTTAATACGGAGCGAGGAAAATTTCATAATTAATGCCCCGAAATACAAGGAAACAATGTAGATAGTTGAATCTCGATGAAGCGCAGTTTGGTAAGGTTTTTAAGGACACCAATTTCGAATTTTTGAGATCGAAATTCAGATTTTCAAAATATCGGATCCAATATGGCCGACCAAAATTCAATAAGTAACTTTATTTGGAGGAAACGTTTTCTTTCTATTAATATTGATGATTGCGAATCTGAGTTCAATTTTATTTTTTTTTTATTCCAAAAAAGTTTCAGTATTTTTGTCACATCAGATCCACCATTTTGAATTTCGAAATTTTGAGTTCATAGACTCATAATAAATGACCTCATAAACTTCCTAGTGCCGAGTTTTATCGTAATTGAGTTAATTTTTTTTATTTTCATCCACCATATTGGATCCACCATTTTGAATTTTTGAGTTTTGAGTCCAGATTCATAATCAACGACCTCATAAACTTCACAGTACCGAGTTTGATCGTAATTGAGTTACTTTTTGAATTTTCATGCGCCATATTGAATTCGTCATTTTGAATTTCCAAATTTTGAGTTCAGATTCGTAATGAGTGACCTCATAAAGTTTCTAATACCGAGTTTGATCGTAATTGAATTACTTTTTGCATTTTCATCCAGCATATTGGATCCACAATTTTGAATTTCTGAGTTTTGAGTCCAGATTCATAATCAACGACCTCATAAACTTCTCAGTACCCAGTTTTAGCGTCATTGAGTTACTTTTTGCATTTTAATCCGCCATAATGGATTCACCATTTTGAATTTCTAAGTTTTGAGTTAAGATTCGTAATGAGTGACCTCATAAACTTCCTAATATCGAGTTTGATCGGAATTGAGTTAATTTTTTTTATTTTCATCCACCATATTGGATCAACCATTTTGAATTTTTGAGTTTTGAGTCCAGATTCATAATCACCGACCTCATAAACTTCATAGTACGGAGTTTTATCGTTATTGACTTACTTTGAGCATTTTAATCCGCCATATTGGATTCACCATTTTGAATTTCCAAATTTTAAGTTCAGATTCGTAATTAGTGACCTTATTAACTTCCCAATACCGAGTTTTATCGTAATTGAGTTACTTTTTGCATTTTCATCCACCATATTGGATCCACGATTTTGAATTTCTAAGTTTTGAGTCCAGATTCATAATTAACGACCTCATAAACTTTACAGTACCGACTTTGATCGTAATTGAGTTACCTTTTGCATTTTCATCCACCATATTGGATTCATCATTTTGAATTTCTAAGTTTTGCATTAAAAATTAAAAATTTTGCATTTTCGTTCGCCCTAATGGCGTCACCATTGTTAATTGATAAATTGATCGTTGAAAAATGTGCGTTTTATCGATCAAATTATTATATTTGTCATTTCAGAAAGCACGAGTCACCGAGCAACGATGCGAAGAACAGAAGATGGGCCAAGAGAACATTTCAAAGGCGTAGCAGCGAGTTCGAGGTCCGATTCAATCGAACCTCTTACGGTCCTCATCGGGAGAGTCAAACTTCACTGGAGGGTCCAAAGTCACCGAAACCATCGAGAAGAAGAAGCTCCAGCATCGCTGTCTCGAGGCCTACTCCAGATCTCCACAGGTATCGTATTTTTGTCTAATTATTTTTCCTTCCCCGGGAAAAAAAAACCGTTTACATCTACCCAGTTATTTTTTCGATCAAATTTGATTTACGTAGATCTATAAATTTTGGAAACTCGTGTAGATCAACCTCGATCTTCGCACATAACGATAGATTTACGTATACAGAAGTCGACCTGAAATTATGTTGGAACGCTTTTGCTTATTAGTACTCTGCTTTTTAACTTAGATCTCAGTATAGATTCACTTGGACATCAGTAGATCAGATATTGGCCTTTGAACGTTGCACTTACGATAGTCAAGTCGATCTATTTAGATCTCGTTAGATTTACCTCGATCTCGGTTAGTTTACTTTTGATTCAAGTAATTCTAATACGTAATAGATAAACCTCGATCTCCATCTATAACGATAGATTTACGTACATATGAGTCGACATAAAGTTATGTTCAAACGCATTTACTTACGAGATTTTAGTAGATTTATTTAGACTTCAGTAGATTTACTTAGAACCCAGTAGATCTAATATTGGCATCAGATCGTTGTACGTACTACAGTCAAGTCGATCTATTTGGATCTCGCTAGATCTACTTAGATCTCGATTGATTTACTTTTGATGTAAGTAGATCTAAGTAAGTTTTGCTTATTGGACCTCCGTTTATATGTCTACTTAGATCTCAGTAGATTCACTTTGATATCAGTAGATCTAATATTGGCATCAGAACGTTGTACTTAATCCAGTCAAGTCGATCTATATGGATCTCGCTAGATTTACTTAGATCTCGGTTGAATTACTTTTGATGTAAGCAGATCTAAGTAAGTTTTGCTTATTAGACGTCCGTATATCTACTTAAATCTCACTTGATTTACTTTTGATGCAAGTAGATCTAAGTAAGTTTTGCCTATTATAGACCTCCGTTTATCTACTTAGATCTCAGTAGATCTCGTTAGATTTACTTTTGATCTAGCAATAAGTAATTCTAATACACAGATCAAGGTAGATCTACGATTATCCAAAAATTGTATCTACGCAGATAAAATTTGATAGAAAAAATGAACTGCTTGGATCTAAATCTCATTTACGAAAATCAAATTTGTTCTAATAAATAATTACTTGGAACCAAATTTTATCTACGTAGCTGAAATTTCATATAATAAGTAACTACTTTGAACCAAATTTCATCTACGTAGATATAAACTATTTTTTCCCGGGTCCTCAAAGAGGCAGCTGTATTTTTATGAAAAAAAAAAAAAAAAAAAAAAAAAAAAACCACCTAAGCAATATATAGGATCGTGAGTCATAATCCTGATGCTCAAGTCTCTCGTATGAAATTGCTATGGAAAATTTTTGCATCTGACAAAGTGTCCAATGTGAATCATTGGCCTCTTGAAGCCCGAGCATGCACTCTTACGAACGTAATTTCACCGCAAACTCGATTGTTCGAGCTTATTTTTTCATCGTCGCGAAAACGAGAAAGCCCAAAAATTGAAGCTTTGGGGTCGAGATAAAAATAATGAGAAATCAATGCGAAAAAATTTACACGTTTTTTTTTTCTTCCGGTAATCGAAAAACAAAGCTTTAGCCCATTTCATTGGCCAGTCACCATGGCAAATTGATGATAGCCGCGGATAGCAGTGGCAATGATACTTTTATTGGAGAAAATACGTGAAATGGTGTAGGAGTCCCTCTGATGCTGCCTATATACCCTTAATTAGGAATTTCCCCTCAGCTTCGTCGCGCTCGTCAATCTTTTATTCCCTCTCTTTATATCCAATTTATTATGGTGCGGTTTTTTTTTTTGGAGTTGGGACGACCGATATACTGATCCAAGCTGTGATCGTCAATGCGTAAATACCATCGAGGCCCTATAGGTAAATATACCAAGGGAGTAGAAGGTATGAAGGGAGAGGAGAAGGTCAGCTAAAAAAAATTCGATTTAAAGAAACTTTTGTATCTACATGCGAATTCTTATCATCTTGTCATCGATGTGCCAAAAAATAGGCCTGTTTTAAGATTTTTTTTTTGGCAGTAAAAAAGTTTAAAAAAATAAGAAAAAATAACATTAATTATAATGTGAATTTTGTACAAGGCTTGTGGAACACAAACAATTTTGCTTCCTCATGGAGGAAGCTTTGTTTTCATGGGAAAAAAATTTCCCGATTTTCATGCCAGAGGTCTTAAAATATGTTAAAATGTTTTGAAAAAATCAGATTTACAAAAAAACGTCTGTATGCATGTGTGTGCTATAGGTATGTGTGTGCTGGTCTTGAAAAATTGAAACCTCTGTACAACTTGAGAACGGTTTTTTCACCGCTGTTTTTTTTTTTTTTTTTTCGTAGACAAGTAAAGCAGTAGCGCCTCTTCTTGTAATGCAATTTTCATAAAAATTCCTCAAAAATTACAAGTTTCATGTCGTTTAGAAATTTTCAAAAATTTTCAGCGCTCTGACTTTCGTAAGGTTAGAGATACCGAGTCAATTTTTTTTTTTTTTCCAAAAATAGGCTTGGGGATAAGGATGTTCGATGTCAAATTTGGCATGAATCCATTGAAGAGTTCAGATTTCATGTAATTTTGAAATTTTCAAAAAATGTCTGTGATCGCTTTGACGTTTGTAAATTTGAGATTATTTACCCAAAACTTCTTACAAAAAATGCACCATGGGACAAAGATGTTTAATATGAAATTTGGCATGAATCCCTTGAGGAGTTCAGATTTCATGAAATTTTGAAATTTTCAAAAAATGTCTGTGTTCGCTTTGACGTTTGTAAATTTGAGATTATTTAGCCAAAACTTCTTGCGAAAAATGCACCATGAGACAGGAATGTTTGATTTTGAATTTTTTAAGAATCCCTTGAGGAGTTCAAATTTCATGAAACTTTGAAATTTTCAAAAAATGTCTGTAACCGCTTTGACGTTCGTAAATTTGAGGTTACTTAGCCAAAACTTATTTCAAAGAAAGCACCATGGGATAAGGATGCTTAATATCAAATTGGGCAAGAATCCCTTGAGGAGTTCAGATTTCATGAAATTTTGAAATTTTCAAAAAAATATCTGTGATCACTCTGACGTTCATAAATTTGAGATTAATTAGCCAAAAGTTCTTACAAAAAATGCAAGCATGGGACAAGGATGTTTGATTTTGAATTTTTCAAGAATCCCTTGAGGAGTTCAGATTTCATGAAACTTTGAAAAATTTCTGTCATCGCTCTGACGTTCATAAATTTGAGATTATATGGCCAAAACTTCTTACAAAAAATGCACCGTGTGACAAGAACGTTTGATTTTGAATTTTTCAAGAATCCCTTGAGGAGTTCAGATTTCATGAAACTTTGAAATTTTCAAAAAATATCTGTGACCACTCTGACGTTCATAAATTTGAGATTATTTAGCCAAAACTTCTTACAAAAAATGCACCATGGGACAAGGATGTTCGATTTTGAATTTGTCAAGAATCGTTCGAGGGATTCGGATTCCATAAAAATTTTGAAATTTTCGAATAATATCCGGTGATCGCTCCGACTGTCGCAATTTTGAGAATGTCAAACCAAACATGATTTACATAATGTAGTACGCTAGGAGACAGGATATTAAATTTGGAAAGAACAAATCGAATTTAGAAAACGAGCTTGCAATTTGTAAACTTGCAAATTGGTTCCTCTGTCACAGAGATTTCTCTATGAGGAAGTCAAAGTTACGAAAGCTATCTCGACATTTACGAAACCACGAAAACCATCTACCTACCCATAGTGACAAGTTTGTAATGAGGAAAGTGTTTTTTTTTTTCGTTATTGTTACATCGCAATGTCCTCAAATTATAATTAAAATTGAGATTTTTATTGAACGACATTAAAGGATGAAATAAGATTTTTTTTTCTCCTTTTGATTTTAGGATAGATTGCCATAATTTCGATAAACAAATTCCTTTCCTCCCGTTCATAGTCGTTTCAATTTCATTCATCACATAGCCACAAGCCCATAACACAGGATACACAGTAGTGCAGACCCTAAATAGGTCAGACAATATTGGATTTTTTTTGTTTTCACTATTTTTTTTTTAATTTCTCAAGGATTGGATTTATTTGTGTTTTAGCATTAAAAGATTACAATTCCCCCCGCTTCCCTCGATGAATAAGCCCCTTTCGAGCCTCTCCACAGAATTGTTGACTCGACAGTTTCGTATCCACTAAATTGGAAAAAAAAAAACACACACGACGAACGCTCGAGAAGGTCAGGCGTGAACGAAACTTTTGCTTTGACTTTTTTTTTGGACAGTTTGTCTCGTAAAATCCGCGAAAAAAATTAAAAAAAAAAAAACAAAAACAAAACCAAAAATATAGTGAGTCAATGAATGAAACGTATTTTTCGAAAGTCGAATAATTGACAACAAAAACAAAAAAAAGTATAGCCGAAACTCTCGCTTGACACAACAGTTACGGTAATTTCAGTGAAGCCCATTTAAGTTTGGCCAAAATGCAAGGAAAAAGATACATTTTTTGTTATTAATTTTTGGGACTCCATTTGAATGTATTTCTCTCGTTCATCGCGTGTTCAATATTTAATGTTCGAAAAACTCGAGAAATTCCACGATAAAAGCTTCGGCTTTCTTTTTCTTCTTCTTTTTTTTTTTTTAAAGAAGTTTCAACCATCGAAACACGAATCGTCAATTTGGGGGATGGAAGACATGCTTTTTCCTTTTTATAGAAAAATTTATGACACGAGAGATTCGGCATTATACATGTGTTTTTTTTTTTTCAACTTTGAAATCTGAAAGTTTGAACGACGAGTTTCAACCGGAAAAATAAAATCTTGAATGGGACATTTTAGTGTTTTCTCTACTTCGTATCCGGCTTATATACATCTCTTAAGGAGGTACGACTAGTATGAAGAATCCAACTGACGGACTTGAATTTTTTATATGTTTTTGCCGAATACTTTATGCGCCTATTGCCAAAATTTGAGCTATATAAACCGTTTAGTTTATTCGTAATAAAATTGCAAAGTCGAGCAGTTTGAGTTACTAAAGCACGTCGTCTTATGGAGACGGTTAACCGGAAGTGCTGTGATCACGGTTTTGCTGCTCACGTATCCAACTACACCCGTTGAAAAACTGAAACTTGATAGATTAGATATAATAGATATTGTAAAAAATTGAAAAATAACTCTTCACCGTGTAGTTCTGGCACTACATCATAAAAAAGTTTCAATTTCCGGTTGTAAATGGTCAGAACGATCAAATAGCACCCACAGACTTAGCAACGTCGCGAGTAACAGCTGATGGGTTTCGGTAAACATAACCTAGCTTTGTTTTGATATTAGCAACGAAGATAGAGTCATCTTCGTTGGTCACGTATACCAACTTATAGCATCGCCAATGCGACGTTGCCAAGTGTTTACTTCAAATTCCATCATGTTATTTATGGAGTTTTATTATTTATCACGTATCAATTATATGTATAATTATCATTCTACCGATCGTATTAATTCCACTGAGGTAATTCAAGTCTATTTTAATAGGTTTTCGGCTGATTTTAAAAAATGTTTTTTAGTCCGTTTTTGTGGTAGACATGTCATTATTATTATGATGGAGACTACTATCGAGTCGTTAACAATCTAATTTTTCAGTTTTTATTAGTTCATGCGCAATAAATTAATCATTTACCACAAAATTTTTCACATTATAATCGATAATATGAATAATCAACGCAAATAAACATAAATCAGAACAACTGTGGGTAAAATAAATTTAGACTTTTTTTTTACTCCAAAGAACTAGTCGTACCTCCTTAAAGTGTTTGCTTTTACGTTCCTTTCAGTTTCGGTACTTTTGTGTTTTTCCATGTCTCCTCTCTCTCTCTCTCTCTCTCTCTCTCTCTCTCTCTCTCTCTCTCTCTCACTCTCGCCAGATTTTCTTCTGAATTAGTCATTGTCCCCTGGGACTTTATAGTCGAAAATTTCTTTGGTTTACCAATAAATTTCTACCTCTAGTCCCAGATGGTGTTTCCAATTGACGTCATGTACCAACGTAATATGACACATGATGTTACGTCAACGCGTACGAATTTAACATTCAAATGTCCTCGATCTGGTCCAGTCATTCTAGCCAAAAAAGTAGGCTCATATAATCCAACTGCAGAATTGATTTTGCTTTCGGTAAAGGTTCACGTTTTATCAAATATCTCGTAAGCCGTGCATCGTACGACAAAAATAGTACAAATCTTTTTTGTAGATAATGAAATTTTCTACAACTTTTATCCACAACTTTTTCCTGTGTGGAGCATAGTTTTTTATTTAAAGCGCGGTTCATTTATATGAACTGAACATCAATGAAAGTGCATTTTTGGGCGTATCGTCATTTCTAGGGGCGGTTTCCGATATTTTATTACTGTCAGGGGTGGTTTTTGGTTCGGACCATTTTGCTACAAATTTTTTATGTTATTTCAAAGCACATACTTGAGATCGCAACTCGGAAAAAAAATGTTGCCTGAAAGTTATTCTCATTTCTCATTTTTTTTTTCGCAATTTTTGCACTTTTCGACAGGGTGTAAAACTGAAGGGGTGCAACCCTTGCTTTCGTCGAATTTTTCATGATTAGATGCATCCCTCAGCTTCAAAATGCGACCTTAAAAATGTCGATATATTCATTTTTCCGGAAGTTACGATTTTTCAAAGCAGGTGGGACACGTATATGTGTCCCACCAGTCGTTAAAGGGTTAATCGGATCTTCGGGATTGAATCGACTTTTTGTTTCAGATTTCTGCAGACCGAGGCAGGCCCATGGGGACATTTGTCGCCATCACCGAGAACCGAGACGAGAACGAGTGTACCGAGTCCCGGTGGGACTTTGTCAATGTCACATCTGAGCCACGGCCCGAGTCCCGGTGGTCCGAGTCCTACGAGCCCGGCAGCACCGGCTTCCGGTTCCCGTGGTCAATTGTCAAAGCAGTACAGAGGCAGAACGAGCAGCATGCCAGCTGTGCCGAGACAACGAGTGAGTTTTTTTTTATCTTGATGGATTGGTATTGTTAATTTTTTTCGAGCAACTTGATTTTTTTTTTAATTTTATCATTTAATTTTTGGTCCTGTACAAGTTTTAAAGAGACACAGTAGGATATAAATCGGGGGGGGGGGGGGGGGGGAAAAAAAAAGAAACCAAAATGCACGGGGATTCAGCGAGAATTTTTTTTTTTTAATTTCAAGGGAATGATCCCGCGAGGAGAGCTTTTCGGATTCCTGTATATAAGTAGAGCTATTTACATCCTGTGAAAAATTAAAAAACAAAAAAAAAAAAATTCGAGTAGATTCAATTTTTCCATTTTTTGTTGGTTTGTTTGTTCAATGGGAAGCTGTGATATAATTAATTTTTTTTTTTTTTAATGCGAATTTTGATATTTTTGAAAATTTCTTCACTCCGAAATTTCAACCTCAGTATAGGAGAAAGAAAATATAATGTATCTGTAAGCTTGCGCGGGTAAAACAAGGTTTATTTTTTTTTTTTATTATTTTTTCGTCACGACGAATTTATTCTCCCGAGCAATCGTCGATGTCAATCGCAAGACCGACCTTGTGATCGCCTCTCGACAGATCGTTCAAATCGATGTTAAACGACAGCGTGAGCTTTATAAAATCGTAAATTTTTTGCTGTATACTGGCACCCATCTGATGATCCATGTTCAGCTTCAGTCGCACCATCATTTTCTCGTCGATTCTCAATCTCGTGCCCACTCCGAATGTCCAATCATGACGATCGTCGCGATTCGCGTATATGCCATTTATCACCGTGTCCCAATTTTCATTCACTGAATCGTATGATTTTAATGATAAGAAGAAATAAGAGAAAAAAAAAAAAAAACAACGAAAACTTGCAAATTAATTGACAAAAAAAAGATTTTATAAATTAATTTCGAAAAAATTGACCGATTTTTTCGGGAAAATTTGATAAATTGGCTCTGGACGGAGATCAATTCAAGAGTTCGGTGATAAATTTTGGTGAATTTATAAAAAAAAAATAAAAATAAAAACAATCGAGTATTTATAAAAAGAGCATTCAAAATTCAACGAAGCGGAAATTAATTTGAGTGGATAAAAAAAGAAGTCATCCGCTTCTACGGATTTCAGTGTTCAGTTGGAACTTTGGAACGTGTTCAATTGAAAAGATACTCAGTTGGAACGTGTTTAGTTGAAACGCGTTCAGCTTGAAAACGTTTAATGGAAACGAATTCGGTTGGATCGTATCCAGTTGAAGCGTGTTTAGTTGGAACGTGTTTAATTGGAATGTGATTAGTTGGAACATGGTCAGTTGGAACTTGTCCAATTGGAATGTGTTCATCTGTAACACGTTTAGTGGGAATGAATCCAGCTGAAGCGTGTTTAGTTGGAACGTGTTTAATTGGAATGTGATTAGTTGGAACATGGTCAGTTGGAACTTGTCCAATTGGAATGTGTTCATCTGTAACACGTTTAGGGGGAATGAATCCAGTTGAAGCGTGTTCAGTTGGAACGTGTTTAATTGGAATGTGATTAGTTGGTACGTGGTCAGTTGGAACTTGTCCAATTGGAATGTGTTCATCTGTAACGCGTTTAGTGAGAACGAATCCAGTTGAAGCGTGTTCAGTTGGAACATGTTCAGCTAGAACGTTTTCAGTTGGAATGTGTTCAGTTGGAACTTTTTTCGTTGAAAGATGCTCATTTGGAACCAGTTTAGTTGGTACGCATTGAGTTTGAAAACGTTTAGTGGAAATGAATTCGGTTTGATCGTGTACAGTTGAAACGTGTTTATTTGGATCGTGTTCAGCTTGAAAACGTTTAATGGAAACGAATTCGGTTGGATCGTATCCAGTTGAAGCGTGTTTAGTTGAAACGTGTTTAATTGGAATGTGATTAGTTGGAACATGGTCAGTTGGAACTTGTCCAATTGGAATGTGTTCATCTGTAACACGTTTTGTAGGAATGAATCCAGCTGAAGCGGGTTTAGTTGGAACTTGTCCAATTGGAATGTGTTCATCTGTAACGCGTTCAGTGGGAATGAATCCAGCTGAAGCGTGTTTAGTTGGAACGTGTTTAATTGGAATGTGATTAGTTGGAACGTGGTCAGTTGGAACTTGTCCAATTGGAATGTGTTCATCTGTAACGCGTTTAGTGAAAACGAATCCAGTTGAAGCGCGTTCAGTTGGAACATGTTCAGCTAGAACGTTTTCAGTTGGAATGTGTTCAGTTGGAACTTTTTTCGTTGAAAGATGCTCATTTGGAACCAGTTTAGTTGGTACGCGTTGAGTTTGAAAACGTTTAGTGGAAATGAATTCGGTTTGATCGTGTACAGTTGAAACGTGTTTAGTTGGATTGTGTTCATTTTGAACGCATTCAGTCGGATCACATACAGTTGGAACATGTTCAATTGGAATGTGGATAGTTGAAGCGTAGTCAGTTGGAGCTTGTCCAGCTGGAATGTGTTCATTTGTAACACGTTTGGTGTGAACGAATTCGGTCGAAGCGTGTTAAGTTGGAACATGTTTATTAGGAATGTCGTCAGTTGGAACGTCTTCAGTTGGATTGGGTTTAGTTGGAAAATTTTAATTTGTATTTTGTACAATTGGAACGTGTTAAGCTATAGGAATTCCAGTTGTAACATGTTCATTTGTATTGCGTTCAATTGGAACGTTCCAAGTTGTAAGAATTCCAGTTGGATTGTGTTTAGTTGCAACATGTTAATTTCTATTGCGTTCAATTGTTTGTCGAACGTATTTGAACTTGTCCAGTTCCAACGTGTGCTCAGTTGCATCATGAGATTGCTTCACTGTATACAATTTTCTGATCCTTCAATTTTCCAAGGTACAGTCAGTGATGTATAAAGTTTTTTTTATGCACATTTGCATGTCCATTTTGTCTGTGTGACGTGGAAATTTGCAAAAAAAAGGGGTCATTGCCAAAGAGGGGTCATTGCCAAACATTTTAAAACGAATAAAAATAATTAAACGTGTTTTGACAATTTATGCTAAAAAAGATGAAATATTATGATTAGGATAAAAAAAAAAACCAAATAACCTTTGTAAAGTACTGATGCACCGCTCTCGTCAGGTATCGTCGATGCCCTCAAATTAATTCCAACATTTTCATAACAGTACGAAATACCAACATCGTTCATCGTCATAGATCCCATTTCCGTGTCATAACCCGTCTGATAGCCGAAATATAAATTCTTGATGCCCAATACTGCAGCTCCGGTGAGTCGAAAATTCTTGTCAAGAGCATTGGCTGTATTTGTATTTGAAAAAAAAAATACACATATTGAGTTTATCAAAAAAGTTGTTTGATAAAAAAAGAAGAAAAAAAAAGATCTCACAGACTGAACAGCCCAAATTGACAAGTTGATTCTTGAATTTAGCCCCGAATTTTAACTGAGAAATCGTCGACGATGGATTGTGCGAAACGCCAGTTGTCAATGACAATCCTTCTATGGGCTTTATCCCATCGGCTCCATATTCCATTATTATCGTACCGTCGCTCGACCATTTATGCTTCAAACTACCCAATTTCTCGAGTATCAGTTGAACCTCCGCATTTACGTCGGCCTTCGTAAAAATAAAAATAAAAAAAAAAACTCTCAAAGTCTTTATAAGGGAATTAATATTTGAGCAAAGTGCCATACTCAGAAGAGAAGTAAGATGCAGAAAAAGTATCTTAGATGGAAGAAAAGAGAAAAACAATTAGCAGGCGATGTAGGGACAAAAAATAAGGCAGAAAAAAAAAATATATTTAATAAAAATTTCAAGAAACAAGACGAGTATAAAGAAAAATAATAATAATAATAAAATAATAAGGTTTCGTAAGTCAGGAAGAAAAATAAGAGGTAAAAAAAGAAGAAATAAAAGTGTCACCTTTGAGGAGTCACAATTGAGGTTGTATTTGCTGTTCAATTGTACATTTTTGTCCGATTTGTTGGTTACCGATACATTGAATATACCGATACCGTAATAATAACCGGTTTTGAATATGTCCCAGGCATTTTTTCCAATGTCCCCAAAATCCGGAACTGTCATGAAAGAAACGTGTGCCTAATAATATCACACAAACGTAATTCTACCCTTATTTCTCTCTAAAAGCTCGCGGTCCTGTCCCTTTGTAGCGCGCTTCAGTCCCAATGAAAAATCCCGATGAGCCTTCGTGAAGTTGGGAATAATTGAAAGAGAAAAAAAAAAAAAAATGAACGAACGACGTCAGCGAATCGTATAGGGATGTTCACCGTGAAGCTTGTTATACAATATTAAAATTGAACGTTAAAAAAAAGACGAAAAAAAGGATAGCATGAAAATTACATTTTTTCTGATTTTTTTCAACTCTAAATTTAGTTGCTGATTTGACTCTTTGACTGACGAGAACTCCCACTCGAAATTTGTTCGGCTTAAAATATTGTCAAGCTTGCAATTTTTTCAGCATACATTTTTTAACCCTACATTTTTTGAGCTTGCGATTTTCTACGCTTAGAATTTTTAAGCTTACAACTTGTCAAGCTTACGATTTTTAGCCTACAATTTTTAAGCTCACAGTATTTGAGCTTGCGATTTGTCGAGCTTCAAAAGCTTTATGGTGTACCAAAAAAAAAAATCAGCAGCAGAATCGAAACACTCGGGGGGTTCAGAGATAGATCAAGATAACGAGAAATTCCTCCGTAAGTAAAGAAATGCATCTCTCACACTCGTCGTGCTCGTGTGATCAAGGACTGACGAGGTTGGGTTTCTCTTCGACCTCAATCCGCTACACTTGCGAGTCTGCTTGCATTTTTTTTTTTAAATCGCATTTCGCGATTAGATCGCAAGGTCAGCTTTTTTATCGTAAAAAGGTGAAAGAAAAAGGTGCTTAGTTGAAAAGTACAAATTTCAATCACGCAATATCCACCATGAAGCAAAATTTAACTGAGTGACCTGATTTTTTTTATGTTTTGGACAAACACTTTTCAAAATAATTTCCAAAATCTGAGAACCATTGACCGTCTAGTTTTTTCATAATAAAATCGTATAGTTGATCGGAAAAAAGTGGATTAAGCACGGTCCTTTATAGAGACTGTCGTTATGGGGATTCGGTGGATAATTTTTTTTAGAGCTCGTCCAGTCAAATGAGGTTTTTGAAAAACTGACAGTCGACAAATTAAACATCACGGATAATGTGAAAAATCCTAAAGTCGTACTCGACCGAGTAGAGATTCAGTGTTACATGGTGACAAAGTTGACATGTGCGCGAAATGGCGGATTTGTGGCGAAACAGCTGACTCACCTGGGAGGACGACTTAACCTCAATGGGGATTCGTCTGATATACGCTGCTTGAAAAATAAGAGAGAAAAAAAAATGGTATGAGTAACAGAAAGATGGTTTCAAATGCTCAACGAACAATATGCTTGTTCGATAATCCAAACTTGAGTCATCGAAGGGTTATAAACAAAAATGCAAGTTCGAGAGGTTAGAACTCGGATTCGGCTACTACCAGAGTCATTGAGTGTCTTCTATTTCACTTTTTATTCGTTAATACCTAACCATAAATAGTAATAATAATAATAATATTGTTAACAATAATAACAACAATGACTACTAATATTACTATTATTAGTTTTTTTTATTTTTACTATTATAACTACCATTATTATCAGTAGAAAATTTTGCGTAAATATATCTCAAAATTTGATCATAAGTTTGAAAATTATTGGAGAATTTTTTTTCTCATTATAAAACCATGAAATCTGAAAAAATTGTGAATATTTTTTTAGGAAACAAAATTAACGAATATTTTTTGTTTTTTTTTTTTCTTCTTCAACAATTATCATTTATTTAAATATCTTTTTAGCCAATGCTCGGCGAGACGAAACGAAGCAGTATTTTGCCCGGTGGGGCTGACGAGGGTGACGAGATCGAGGATGGGGTTGAATATTACAGGCTACGTTCGTTCTCGATAACGGCGAATGGGGTCTCCAACCTCGGTGATTCCCTCAAGAGTCGTCGTAGCCGCAGTATAAACAGCGTAACGTCATCGGGTACGAGTTGCAGCAGCACGAGAGACGCGAGACTTCTCAGGTGAGAATTTAAATTTTTGACTATTTTTTTTTTTTTTTTTTTTTTTTTTTGCGACGAAAACAAAGCTTTCTCCATGAGGAAGCAAAAATTAAAGTGCCCATCACGCAAGTGCCCATCAAAAGAATGAAAATTTACAATTTTTTTAATGCAACAGTTTTTTCGTATCGAGTTTGTTTTTTTTTTTTTTTTTAATTATTATATTTTTTGGGGGCTCTTCGTTTGTATCGAAAGCAAGAAAAAAATGATTTTTTCAAACATATATGTATGTGTGTCATACGTTCATTGAGGATTCGCCATTGTGGTATTTTGAGATAAAACGATTTTTTTTGGCCCTCTTTTTTTTCAAATGGCTTTGCCTATATTTTTTGTCAACGATTGAAGAAGGAAAAAGACTCTCGAGGCTCACGAAAGGGGGGAAAAAAAATGTGGTGTGGATAAAGACAACGGAAAACAAAAAACAAAAAAAAACTACTCGAAAAGATCAAAGCCATTGTCATGTTTTACATGCACTCCGCAATACTTTGCATTATATAAGGATATACCGTGAAGTATATGGAGAGTGCATTGTGTGAGGCATTCCGTGCCAAAACAGCCATTTTTTATCCAACCGCCTCTCAAAAATATTTTCAATATTTTGCAAAATTATAAATGCGATTTGAAAAAGAAAAAAAAAAATATACCGTCGATTATTTTAAAATTTTGGAGTCAACCGTTCACGAGATACATTTATATATATATATTTTTTTTTTTCATGCAAATCGTGTACTGTGAAATCTACGATATTCCAAAATTTAAATCAAAATTTGATCTGCATAGATCTGATTGTGATGTACGTAGATAGAAAACTTGATCTACTTAGATCTAAATTTGATCTCCGTAGGTCTCCATCTGATCTGCGTAGATCTAGAATTAATCTGCGCAGACCTTAATTCCATTTAATTAGATCTAAATTCGATCTACGTAGATCTAAGTTTTATCTACTCAGATCTAAAATTGATCTGCATGGAACTAATTTGATCTACGTAGATATAAATTTGAACTACGCAAATTTAAATTTAATCTACGCAGATCTAAATTTGATCTACGCAGATCTAAATTTGATCTACGCAGATCTAAATTTGATCTACGCAAATCTAAATTTTATCTACGTAGATCTAAATTTGATCTACGTAGATATAAATTTGAACTACGTAAATCTAAATTTGATCGACGTAGACCTAAATTTGATTTACGCATATAGATCTACATTTTATCTGCGCAGATGTAAAGTTTATCAACTTAGATCGAAATTTGATCTACTTGGGTCTAAATTTGATTTTCGTAGATCTAAAATTCATCTACGCAGATCCAAATTTGATTTACACCGATCGGAACTCCATCTATACTTAGATCTAAATTTAATCTGCGTAGATCTAAACTTGATCTAAATCTGATTTACGTAAATTTAAGTTCGATCTAAGTACATCTAAATTTTATCGGCATTGATCTAAATTTGCTGTACTTAGATCTAAATTTAATCTACTTAGATCTACATTTGATCTACTTAGATCTAAATTTGATCTACTTATTAGATCCAAATTTGATCTACTTGAATCAAAATTTAATCTACTTACAGATCTAAATTTGATTTACTTCGATCTGAATTTGAGCTTCGTAAATCAAAATTTGATCTACGCAGACCGAAACTTTTTTTTTCGGTGAAGGGGAGATTTTTTTTTCACTTTCATCATCTCTCCCCTTCATCGGACGTTTATCATCGGAAACCGTTTTCTCAACTTGCGCATTCTGTCACGACCTATAATTCTCTCTTTTCTCCCTCTACCCGTCTCTGTATACGTTTTTTCACCCCTCGTACTATGTATCATCCTCACCTACTCACCCCCTCAACCCTTAGAGAAATTCTCGTTTTTCTTACTCACTGATAGTCTCGCTCCGGGGACTTTTTATTCGTCCCGTTCCAGGGTTGCACGATTTTTCATCTTTGAATTTCCAAACCTCCCCCTCCCCGACGAAAATCTACCCACCCCTTCTTTTTTCCTTCCCCTCGATTGAATGAAGCGAGTGCATATTATACTCCTTTTACACAATTCTATGAGAATTCCCGTGTGAATATAGCCGGACGCAGATAGGGTTGTTATAATTTTTATTCATTTTTATTCCGGCTTCAAATCGATAGAAAATAAATTAGGGGATGTTTTTGTAGAAAAAAAAAAATCGAGTAGGTTGCCAATGAGTTACGACGTACTTGCCAAAATTGAGGTTATAAAAAATTTGCCACGATAAACTTTTCGGGATAATACCGCAAATTTCAGGAAAAAATTTCAAAGATTTTCAAAGTTATTTATACTTTTGAGTATGAGTTTTTGAATTTTTTGTATTCTATTATAGATACTATTAGGACTACCTCCTTTTTTCTCTTTTCGTAAAATTTAGTCGAGATCTCCTTTCGAGAACGAGAAAAATAAAAAGTTAAAACATATTGGATAAACTAAACATATGGTGAATGATAAATTTCAGTAAAAAAAACGGAGTTGTACCCAGTAGAAATTTTTATTGGGGTAATATATGATAACTGGAGAAAAGTAAATTCCATACGGGTATTGAAATAGTTGGCCCAAGGCCAAAAATTATTTATGCAATCCTCCACCTTGCCCATAAATCCATATATCTTTTGTGAATTGGAGAGAGCCCAGGCGAAGCGCTAATTTCGTCGAACGGAGTGAAGCTGTTATCGATTGCGCGCGCATACGTCGAACGATAATTGGTTTCGATTGCCCGCGCAATTTAAATCGATCAATTTTTACGAATACCAATTCGAACGTAAAAAGTCATGTAAATTTAAAAGTTGCGTCACGATTCGATGATTGTACATTTATATATGTATTTTATTGGATATTGCATTTGAAAAATAGCAATGGATAATTACAAAAAATATGGAATTATCATTTTTTGAATTTTTTTATTTTATTTTCATTCGTTCGTGCGATCCATGGTTGTTCACAGCTCGGCATCTCAGCACTCTTGTATCGGTGGTGACGAAGAGGCAGCCGAGAATAATGCCGAAAAAGTTGCAACTTACAAGGTTGGGATGCTCGGTGCATCGGGAGTCGGTAAAACTGCACTAACGGCTCAATTCACCACGAGCGAGTACATCTGCGCTTACGACGCGTCGCTCGGTGAGTTTTTTTTTTTTCTTTTTCCTTTACTTTGTTGTTGTTTTTTCCCTCAATTTTACTGACGGAGAGAAACCGAATAAAAGGGCGAAAAAAAAGTATCACAAAGGTTTTTCGTTGGCTATTTATTTATTTTACCCCTTGGGAACGATCTTTTTTCTCTTTTTCACTTTTTTAAGCGCCAGGGGTGCAATGAATCTCATCTTTCAAAAGATTGAATTTAAAAAAAAATCCTTTTCAATGACATTGATTCGGAATTAAATTGTTTTTTTTTAATAATCAATAATTACGAATGGAAAAATGTTTGTATAATTGTTTTTTTTTTATCGATTGGTCGCGAAAATGTGTCGTATGAGAACGAAAAATAAACATTTCTCACCTCCGGTAGGATCGAGATAGGCGGCGTGTGGGGGAAAAAACTTTAAAGCTCGTGCAGAATTTTTTTTCTTTTTCTTTACCGCGATCTCCATAAGCAATTTCCTGGAGATCAAGTATTACCATATGTATGCGGATGTACTTATGTATACCTGAGGTTTTTTCATGTCGAGTGAGCCACACATGCCGTTTTTTTTTTCATGTCGCCAAAATGTTGGTTAGTTTTTTTTTTTTTTTTTTTTTTTTTTTTTTTTTTTTTAGAAATAGTTGCAACTACCAATTTTTTTCAAACAAACTGTAGAAGAAAAAAAAATAATAACAATTGAAAATAATGTAAAGTTTATTTGACTCAAAAATGGTATACAGCGTTTTTGGATGAGCCTAAAATAATTTTTTTTTTCATAAAACTTTTGCAAGTTTTTTTTTTTGCTATAACAATTTTTTTTTCGTACGATCAATAATTTCCGAGCAATAACAATGATCGATGATGATTTTTCGAATTTTTTTATCAGCCAAAATATGTAATATAAAAGTTTTGAAAAAAAAAAAAAAAAAAAACATTGACATTCTTCTGAGCAGGGACGACAATTAAAAAAAAAAAATGTATAAGCAATTTTTGACGACACGAAATAATGGGGTGTAGCTAAGCACGACGCGTGGAATGTCTTATGGATAGATATTTTTTGTACACCTTCGTGAAAATTGAACGCATCGGGAGGGCGTATTTGGAGGAGAAAAAAAAAACAACCCCTGTAAATGGGAGCAGAGCTTTGTGACGAGGGAATAGGCAGTTAGCCTTTATGGCGTCCCAAGCGATTCGTGAATGGTAAATTCACTGTGGTTCTTTTATGCCGATGGAAGAAGCACATTCGTACGTGATTGTTATTTTATTGCGGACTTAAAAATAAATTTGAAAATATGTTTCTGCAGGAATGGATTTTTTTTTTTCATATCACGGGTTATAACATTTTTTTTTTTTTCAAAAATTACAATCATGAGTAATCGATATAACAGAGGTGGACAAAGTACCTGAAAGCACTTTAAGTACAAAGTAAAAAGTACATTAAGTACTCAAAGTACTCATGTATTTCAAGTACCAAGTACCGTAAATACTTGATGTGCCAAGTAGTTCATGTACGGAGTACTCGAAGTACTAAATATTTGAAGTACTTTTAGTACTTTCGATATGCCAGAGCTGAGAAAAGTACACGAAAGTACTCCACGCAAGGGAAAAAGTACTTTGCTAAGAACAAAGTAAAAAGTACTTGAATAAGTACTCGTGTATTTCAAGTACCAGGCACCGTGAATACTTAAAGTACCAAATATACTTCAGGCACTGAGTCCTTAAAGTACTAAATAGTTGGAGTACTTCGAATACTATCGATATACCAGAGCTGGGAAAAGTACCCGAAAGTACTTCAATTGCAAAGTAAAAAGTACTATAAGTACAGAGTAAAAGTACTTTGAGTACTTAAAGTACTCATTTATTTCAAGTATCAAGTACCCCAAATACTTGAATTACCGAGTACTTCAAGTACTTCAAGTTTCAGAAGTACCGAGTACTTCACGTACTGGTTAATTGAAGTGCTAAACATTTGAAGTACATGCTTCGAATATTATTGATACACCAGAGCTGGGAAAAGTACCCGAAAGTACCTGAAGTAGGTACAAAGTAAAAAGTACTTCAAGTACACAGTAAAAGTACTTTGAGTACTTTAGGTACTCGCGTATTTCATGTGCCAAGTACCGTGAATTCAAGTACCGAGTACTTGAAGTACTAAATATTTGAAGTACTTGAGGTTTTAAGTAATTGAAATACATCAAGTATCAAATACTTTTAAAGTTTCCAGGTATACATCTCGTAAGTTCCAGTACTCATATTTGATTTCTTACGTACTCTTTGAGCTCATCGTTATATTTATTCGAATACTTTTTGTATCAAAACATATTTTTACATTGTGCAATTCACTCAGGTCAGGCAGATATTGAAACAGAAATATTTGAACCAAGAATTAGAAATATTTTTAAAAAATAGCATTCACGATTGTAATTAAGATTTATTAATAGTAATAAGATTGCGCAGTACTTGCCTCAATTATATATTCAAAGTGTGTATACCATTCGTTTAAAAAAACCGATCATTCTGAGAAAAAGATAAAAATCGAAATGTTACAAGTGTACCAAATAGCCCCGGTCTTTCCTGAAATCTCTGTCTCTCGGCCTGTTTGAACAATCATCAACTTTTTCATTCGCGATATCATGAAATCATCTCTGACTAAAGTCCTGCAACGTGCTCTGTCGCTGTTCCATTGGATTTTGTTGCTCACCCAGATACCGGCACGTTTCCGCTTTGCACACCGCGATTCTCTATCAGCGTCGACTCGACGTATGGAAAGTTAACCGTACGGGGGAGACTAATTTCCCGTTGAAGGAGCAAGGGGCAGGGGGGGGGGGTGACACATAGCGCATGGTAGCATTTGCGAAAGCAGGTTTAAAGGGTCCGGGGGAGATGGGAGAGCCAGAGACGATCGTGATAATCGATAGCACACTCGGGTGTTCTACCATCACCAGCTCCAGAGGGCTTTCAAATCAGGTTGAAACTCATGTGGGTCTGATTTCGTGATAATGTATATTCGTTTGCGCCTATCAATGTTATGTCGATGATAGATTTGGTGCTATAATCACCATACACAAATCATTGCGTAATTGACAGCGGTTGATTCAATCCAGATCGATGATACCGGACCCCAGATTCTTAGAATGCTACTCAGATGCTTAGATGCTACTTGGTCACTGCCTATTTTGTTAGCGATATAAGTTCGGGTTTGGGTCGAAAAGGTAGGAAGCAAAAGATTGGAATGCTTAAATTTTTATCAGGGTCAAAAATCAAGGGGACAGTGCGGAGTCCCTGGTCCAGTTAGAGCATCCAATCGCTTTAAAAGCTTCGAATCATTCACTGCTCGATTGGCCTAGTCAATCAATCGACCCTGAGGATTGTTTGTTCCCCATCATAATGGAGAATAAAAATTTCCAGGATCGATTGACTTGACCGCTCAATTTTGACCTTCTGCGGGGATTCTAATGTACGAGATCCAATCTTTTAGTTTTACTCCTCCGCCCGAACGGTGTCTGACATGGAATTTTTATGAAAGCATAATTATGTCCCCAGCCAATCTTGGGACGTCCGCGTAGTCCTTGAACAATGAACCCCTTGAAATGGACAAACATAATTTTGGCTTTGGATTGGTGCGGTCGATTTTGGATTTGGCCGGTCAGAGAAGAAATCAGAAGAATTTTGATGACCTCGTGTGGTCGAATCGTTGAAGCTTTATTGAAAAAATCTGACCGGTCATTGAATCATCCGAAGAAACGACACTTCCATCATTAGACGCATCTTCCGGAGTATCGCCAGGTTCGCAAGTCTTGGTCCCTTGTCTATTCAATTTGCTTTAGCTGAAATTCTTCTGAGTCCATCATTTCCCGAGCACGTTCAATTGGCTCTGGCTCTTGCGTGGCCTCTCCAATCGTCCCCGAATCACCGGGCTTCGTTGTCCAGTAGTCTTGCTTCTTCATTCCCGTCAGTTGTATGTTCGTTTTGTTGGGTCTGGCTCCGTACTCGATCCAGCAATTATCGTCTTCCTCCTGCAGAATGTTCAACGCAGAGTTGCTTGTTCCCACGTTGTTTTTGTCAACGATTTCCAATGTCTTCTCGTTGGGTTCTCGTGTCTTCACCTCGATCGTAGTCAACATCGTTACTGTTCGAGCCGCAAGGCCGGTTTTTGGGAGCCTCGGTTGCCCCGTGATGTGTTCCAATGTCACTGGATCCGATGATCGTATCTGTGATACTGATGCCGTATTTGTCATTAATACGGCTCGTTTCTTCGTTGTCATGCCTGACGACGCTGGAATTGGGAAATTGTTTCGTTGCTTCGTCACTAATTCCGGACATATGTGCATATGAACCATGAGTCTCCCCGCCGGATAGCAACCGTGACAAAGGTGACAGTGCGTGTGGTCCATAGCGGTGTGTGGCTCGCTATTCCGATCAGACGTTTCGAGCAGGCACACCATGCGTGTGCCTGAAGCTCTATTACGGCAGGAACTAGATGACGCTAATGGGACGTCCTGTCATCGTGGACGTCTCCATAATTATGTGACCGTTACCTAAGGGAGAGCGTGGAAGTCTGCACCATTGTCTTGTATGGTTGGGGGGGGGGAGCCTTTATTGGTTTATTGACATGTCAATGACTTCTGGAAGACTCTGAATGAGCCTCATTGTCAATGACCCGAGTCTTCCACGAGTCATGTAGATGCCCTCGCGATATCTCAATTCTCGTGCTATAAATAGTGTTTCACGATTTTAGGGAAGGATGTGCGAGTGGGTTTCAATGCCATTGAAAAAAAAATATGGACAACCGATGGTTGCAGTCTTATGATTGATGTGCGATATTCTTGAATATTCAAACATAGGTTTTTGTAGCTTTGATAAGCCACGCATACCCTACTGCATTGTAATCTCGTTATTTCTGTAGCTTTGGTTCATTTTTCCGACTTTATTCATTTCTTGTTGAGTTTCATTTATTTATTTATTACTTTCGATGTTGCTGGCTAGCCGGGTATGGGGGAAGTATGTATCGAAGCTCATTGACCCAAAGGGACTAGCGCGGGAGGTTCTTTCACATCCCAGCTATTTCTATTGTCTGCTGCACCGATCGATACGTTAAAGTGGTTCGTGCCAAATTGGAGGAAAGAAAATGTCGGTATTTCTGGAAGACTGTGGTAACAATAGAGCCTCGGCTCGTTGTCAGATGGAGAAAATTAAAATATCGAAAGTCATGTTTTTCCATTGATCAAATTTAACCGAGTGTTGTGTTTTTGTTGATTTTTTTTTAATCACACTTTCAGTGGCTAAAAATAACTGTACTCTATTCGTCGCCCACTTTTGAAAATAAATATTTGACAATAGTATCGGGGAGTATTTTAAATGTGTTCGATGTAGATGTTCGAATAGATTAACAGTTAAAATGGTGTCATAAAGAATCCCCGAGATTTTCGTGCTTGAAAATTTTCTACAGCTAAACGCATCGAAAAACAAGGGTCATTTCTTGATTTTAATCATTTACGACCGAGTATTCAATTCAACGCAAAAAAGGGACCTGTGTGACAATAGCACTTGTGCCCAATATAGTTCTATGGGCATACGAATGTTGTTGAATCGAATTTTTCAAATTTACAAAAATTTCACAATTCTGTCAGTCTATTGGTTATTTATTTTTTATAACACAAAATTGATTAACGATTGAAAAAATAAATCACAAACGACGATTGTACGACTATTGAAAATCTGATGTTGTTTCTTGAAACGAATGAATTTTCGTTTCACGAAACTTTGGTCCATTTTATATTAAAAATGTCTTTTATGAATGCTAAAACAATACACTATCGACACGTTTTTTCGTCACATAAACTGTCGCATACAATTACTAATTCAGCTGTAATAATTTTCGTGTTTTGTGATTGTTCGTCGTGCTTTTTGGGAGAATGTAGTGACTAAAATATGTAAGGTAACCATAAATGGTACCTTTATCCTGGAGTGTAAAAAAAAAAAATAATTTGAAGGTACTCACAGTGAATTTTTTCAATTCGTTGTTTACTTCGTCCTTTTTCTTCAGTTTTCTTCTATCGTTTCCTTCTTCGTTTTTTTTTTTAATTCTTTTTTTTACACAAACAGTTATTACGTTTTTCTTGTTTTATCTCCTTGCACTTAAACACACAGGCTAACAATTCGCGAGTGATTGCACGCCTTGGTAATTTACGAACAAGAGAAAGATATGTGCCACGTGGTGCATGTACCACGTGACATACCGAGAAAGAGAGAGAGAGAGAGAGAGATAACTCAAATTTACGATTTTAATACATATATTTTTTTTAATTTATGATTTTAATATATATTTCAACGGAGAGCAAAAAGCATTGAGCCCCTGAAGAATAAACTGACGAGGGGCTTGAGGCTCGGCTATTGCGCGAAAGTTTAGCCATCTCCGAGATTTATTCGTTCGAATTATTTTTGGGTTTATTGTCCATTGAGGGGGGGGGGGGGGGGAGAGACTTTTATCTTCGAGGCGGGCAGGAGAAGAAAATAATTGAAGAGTAAGCAGAGAGGGCCCCGGTGAATCGGAGGGAGGGACAGTAACATTACATTGCCAGTATAGAGTGGGACTTCGTGTATGCTGACTGGTTTTTGTCGATTAGCCGGAAAGGAGATTAGATTTGGCTTGGGTATCGCGGATCGGGACGCGAGTAACTTGGGTTAGTATGAGGTGTAAGCTCTGTTGGCATGAGAGAAAAAGAGAGAGAGAGAGAGAGAGAGAGGATTGATGAAGTACAGCGGACGCTCCCATAAATCAACTCGTCGAGACTGCAAGCATACTCATGAGTTAATTTTATTCTCGCGTTCCTGTCACTCTGCGAATAACATTCCCTTGCACCACTAATTAACCATCGAAATAACTAATTGATTATTTAACTTACTGGCTAACTAACTAACCGACTGACTAACTAACGAACGAACGAACGAACTAACTAACTAACTAGCTAACTGACTAATTAACTCTCTAAATAACTAACTTACTATATAAATAACTAGCTAACTATTTAACTGGCTGACTAAATAACTAACTAACCAACTCTCTAAATAATTAACTATTTGACTAACTGCCTGACTAATCAACTATCTAATTAACTAACTAATTATAGAAATAACTAACTATTTGACTGACTGACTAAATAATCAATTGAATAAAAATCAATTAGTTAGTTAGCTAATTGACTAATTAGCTGACCGACTGGTTGCCTGACCAACTAACTAAATAACTTATTGCCTCACTAGGCACTTAGTAAGAAGCTTTATCAGTTGGTTAGTTAGTTACTAGTCAGTTTGATACTGCCTAGTCACCTAGTTAATTATGGACTAACCATCCAACTATTTCGTTATTTCATTATTTACTAGGTTGATTTTTGGTACTAACTGTCCAGCTAGTTAGTCAGTCGTTAAGTTAAAAGTACTGCTACTGGCTACTGACTAGTCAGTCAGTAGCGGACTTACGAACTAGCTGGTAAATTACTTCATAAATTAATTAGCTAGTGAGTTACTGACCAGTTAGTTTTGTCCTTACTACTTACCGCGTTAGTTATTTAATAACTAATTCAATAATTAGTTGATTAGTTAGTTTCTAGCTAGTCTTTAGGTACTAACTAACTATATAACTAACTAACTAGTTAGTTCACTTTATTATGAAGCTTCTAGATACTCTCACTAATTAGCTAGTTAGTTGACTTGATCATGTAGCTAGTCAGTCAGTACTGGACTTACTAACTAGCTAGTGAATTACTTCATAAATTAGTTAGCTAGTGAGTTACTGACTAGTTCGTTTTTACTTACTATTTGCCTCGTTAGTTTTTTGATAACGAATCAAATAATTAGTTGATTAGTTAGTTTTCAGCTAGTCTTTAGGTACTAACTAACTAACTAACTAATTAGTTATTTAACTTGATTAAGTAGCTTCTAGATAATAACTAACCAGCTAGTTAGTTGACTTGATCATGTAGCTAGTCAGTCGGTAACGGACTTACTAACTGTCTAGTAAATTACTTCATAAATTAGTTAGCTAGTGAGTTACTGACTAGTTCGTTTTGTACTTACTACTTACCTCGTTAGTTATTTGACAACGAATTGAATAATTAGTTGATTATGTAGTTTCTAGCAAGTCTTTAGGTACTAGCTAACTAGTTAGCTTACTTGATTAAGTAGCTTCTAGATACTAACTAACTAGCTAGTTAGTAGACTCGATCATGTAGCTGGTCAGTCAGTTATTTACTAGTTAGTATCCAAGTAACTAGTGACTATCTGATTATAGTTACAATTAAACTTACCAGTAAGAGACTAGTTAGTCAGTAATCAACTAACTGATAAGTTATTAGTCAGTAATTAATCAACTACTAGTGCGAGGGACTGATAAACTCGTCAATTGATATTCAGTTATCAGCCAGCCAATAACTAACTATATTTATTTAGTTAGTTCTTGGTTTATAAATTTTACTCTTTCACGGTTTATTGACGAAAATTTTTCTCAACTTTCACCGCAGCCGTTTACACAACTCTATTTATTTTTCTACAGTATATGTCACGCACAAGACGGGTGGGTCAATTTTCTTTTTTCAGACGACGAGTATGGCCAAAAGAACGTCTCGATAATGGTCGACGGTCAGGAAACCGAATTGGAGATCATCGATCATCCGAGCTCGGAAATGTCGGTAAGTTCGACGAGAAACTCCAATTTTTTCAAAGTACAAAATGAAAAATCCAAATTTTACAAAATATTTTTTTCGTCCATTAAAAAAAAAACGTTGCTTCGAGTATTTTTTTCTTCTTTAAATATGAAAAAGGAATCCCCATGGAAAATCGGTTGATAAACGATTACATGTGTCACGCCGAGGGGGGGGAAAAAAAAAAACCCCCCCCGTAATATCGTGGCAGATTGTAGGTGCTAGTGATGCGAAAAAACGAGCGGTGATTAGGGGCTGAAAAAAGTGGACCCTGAGCAAAATTGTGAGGGGATAGATTTTTAGCCCCATAAAGGGCTGAAAACGTTTAATCACGATCGTGAGTGATCATTTTCAATTTCCATCGAAGCGAAAGGAAAAAAAAAAAAATATTTTGTAATTTTTTAACGATTTTACGATAAATTTTCCAATACACGTCTGAAACTCGTCGAAATTCATGATCAGCGGAAAATTTCCGCATCAAAAGGCTCGAAAAACTTATTACAAATTTGAGAAGAAAATTTTTTAATTTTTTTTCTCTCATCGCAAGGGCTATCGGAATGTCAAAATTTCAATGGGCTATAGATTGTATTCCGTTGTTTTCAGGTTTTCTTTTTTTGTAAGAATAAAAAAAAAACTCATAACCGGAAAAATTAAATTATTGAAAAAGGCATAAAATTACCAAAATTATACCGCTGTCAAAACGAAAGAACGAGAAGGAGGTTTGAGGGGGAAAAAAAAAATAATCGCGAATCAATTTCGAGCAATAAAAAGAAACGAAAAAAAAATCCTCACAAAAAGAAATTGTGCGATTATATCTGGCCCATCACAATATCGAGTGAATCCTCATTTCAATCGAAGACAAAAATTCTGTCACGTTCGAAAAAGCCAGATTTGTTCCAACGCAAATTAACAAAAAAAAAAACAAAACAAAAAACAAATGATAAGCTTGATAAAATTAAAAAGGAAAAATATCGCTATAATAATAATATCGTGTTTCGTAAAGATTTTACGAAGAAAAAAAAAACTGCGAAGCTTCTCTGAAAGGGGAAAAACCTTTTCATTTCGAGTTGCAATGAGGAAGGTTGTATCAAATCCACTCTTGTGGTAGTGCAGCTCTCATTTTTCTTCTCTTTCTCCCGTTTCTACCTCGCTATTGTCATCTGAATAATTTAACAAGGTCGAGAGCTTCTGCTCGACGTATCATCCGGACGTTTACGTGATCGTTTACTCGGTCGTGGATCGTCGCAGCTTTAAAATGGCCGAGGAGACACTTCTGTATCTGTGGAAGAGCGATTACATGGCCACTCGTGGTGTCATACTGGTCGCTAACAAAATCGATTTGGAGAGAAAACGCGAAGTTCCAACAATAGGCACGTACATTTTTTTTCCTCCGTTGGTGAACAATGAAAAAAAAATATATATATCTATCGTCCGGATTCCAAAAGTATTGTGGTAAAGTTATGGCAAAAGTATTTGAAAAAAGCATTGGCAAAATTATCGGGGCGAAGTATTGGAAATGTATTGGGGTACAGAATTTGAAAAAAGTACTAGGGATTGGAAAAGTATTGACGTAAAGTATTGGGGTATGGTATTTGGAAACGTATTGGCAAAAGTATTGGGGTTAAGTATTTAAAAAGGGTATTGGGTTAAAGTATTGGGGTAAAGTATTTGAAAAAAGTATTGGGGTATGGTATTTGAAAATGTATTGGCAAAAGTATTGGGTGAAATTATTGGAAAAGTATTGGGGTAAAGTATTGGTGTAAAGTATTTGAAAAAAGTATTGGCAAAAGTATTGGGAGAAAATATTGGGGCGACGTACTGGCAAAAGTATTGGGGCAAAGTATTTGAAAAAAAAGTATTGGGGTATAGTATTTGAAAAAGTATTGGCAAAATAATTGGGGCAAAGTATTGGAAAAGTATGGGGGTAAAGTATTTGAAAAAAAGTATTTGAAAAAAGTATTAGCAATATTATTGGAAAAAAGTATTGACAAAGGTATCGGCAAAAGTATTGGGAAAAATTATTCACAAATGTTTTGGCAAAAATATTGGAAAACGTATTGAAAAAAGTATTGGCAAAAAAAAATATATATCAGCACATAATAATTTAGCCAATAAAAATTTGTGTACAGGAAAGTAATTCAAAATTAGCCAATATATTTGATCAAATAACGATCGTGAATAATGCTGCTGATTGTTATGAAGAATACTTTGTCCGCTATAAAATATTGAATGACAAAAATACAATTTACAGCTATCGCTGAAATTAATAATTATTATTATAATTAATATAATCATTATCATTACTATCCGTATATTATAATGGTAATTATTATTGAAATGTTGTCAATTATTCCAAATGAAACACAAAACGTCTTCCCAACGTCAAACTTATCAAACGACGAATATTATTGTCAAAAATATAAATTTCTTTTTTTTTTTTTTACATTTGCCAATAATGTCATTTTTCGAATAATTCTCAATTATCATTGATAATCGTAAAGTTCGTAAAAATGTTTGGAATCGTTACTGCAATTAATTCTCATTAACGTTGTCACGACGCGCAGTTGGTCGACAATTGGCAAACAGCTGTGGCTGCAAATTCATCGAAACTTCGTCCGGTCTTGCTCATCACGTTGACGAGCTGCTGGTCGGTATACTCGCTCAAATAAAATTAAATCCCCAGAGGGATCGGGACCAAGCGACAAGACGCAGACGAAGAAAGCAACGTCGAAGAATACTGAAGCACTTGCTCGGCTTCAAGAGAAAAACCCGAAGCTGCGAAAATCTTTTCGTACTTTGAACATTTTTTGTGTTTTTTTTTTTTTTTCCCCCACTATAACATATCACGAAGGAGAAAAGGCAGAATAAACACCAGCAACGCACTTTCGATCACTGACGATTCAAAAATATTCAACATTTTTTACGACCATTATTATTTTTATTCTCATTATTATCATCAAAAATTGTTTATCGAATTTTTTTTTTTTAATGGCAATGTTTTTTTTTTGCATCAGTGAGAACAACGAATGGCGGTAAAAAAATTAAAAAGATAATTGCATGAGAAAAAAAGGAATTAAAAAAATAAACAAATTTCACACTGCCTTTCTCTCCATTCGCCATATTAATCGCATCATTGCGAATATTAATCTAAGTTGGGATTAATCGACTCCGTGGGACCTAATTTTACGAATAAACGAAAAATTTAGTTGTAAAAATAAAATGAAAAAAAAAAAAAAACAAACAAACAAACAAAATGGAAGAAACAACTGTTCGTATGAAGAATATTTTAAAAAACGAAAAATATATCAAATTTTAATTAAAACAAAAAAGTAATTAATTAATTAATCAACGAAGAATCGGCATAAATGATGTGGCTGAATGAGATAAAAAATTTACATCACTGAGCCGTGAAAATTATTGATTATCGTAATTATTATTTAATCATCGTTATTATTATTTATATTTAATCATTTAGACAGTAATAATCTGCTAATTAAATTCATCATAATTTGAATAATGTTGGACTGAATGAAAAATAATTTCGATGCAATTTCATTGGAATATCGCTCTGGATGTTTCATCTCGAATGTCTTGGATATAAATTCGAATTGCATGTAAATAATGGCTAGACACGACGCAGTGTTGAACGAAAATTGTACGTTTGTAAAAAGCAAAAAAAAATAAAAGGATAAAAAAAAGTTTAAGAAAAATTCCCGATATCATTGAAAAATTGAGAATAATAATAATAAAGCCAAAGTTCATTAAAGTGTTATTTTTTCTTTGCTTAAGTAAATCATGAGATCGATTCGGTTAACCATTGTCCCGCAAAACCCGTTTTTTTGTGACTTTTTTAAAGATACAGGCCGGAGAGTGGCCCAGCAGTGCAACTTCCTTCACTGGCCTCTCTGGCGAGAGGTAAGCACACGCGAGAGATGGCGTCATCACTTCCTAAGAGGCTTTTGTCTATCCGTCCACTTGACCCCATATGCTCTCCCTCCTTCAGCCTTTTGCTCATTTTTATCTGCATTTTCCCGCTCGCTCCCGCTCCCCCTTTAGTCGCTACTCCCAACTTTTTTCTCGCCATACAATTATCTCTATTTCTTTCTCACTCGTTTTTCCCTCTCTCTCTCTCTCTCTCTCTCTCTCTCTCTCTCTCTCTCTCCTTCTCGCAATTCATCCACGCGGCCTTTTTAACTTTCCCACTCCATCTCCCTTCCTCTCACCGCTCCCACCTCCCTGACGTCTCTTCTTTTTTTCCTCGCCATTTCCCCCCTACCGTGACTTGTACTTTCAGCTCCCTTCTTCTCTTTCTGCCTCCTGCTCCACCTCTCCCCGTTCGCCCTTTCCTTCTTCTTTGCCGCTTCCCTTTCGTTGTCTCACCACTTCCCACTTGCTCTTTTTCTCTCGCTCTCGTCACGCTTTTTCTTTCTCCTTCTTCTCATTTCTCTCCTCCTTCCACTTTCACTCTATCTATCCTTCTCTCCTTTCCAACTCTTCTTGCTCACTCACTTTTCCTCGCTGGCCCTTTTTCTCTGCATACTTTGTCCACTCCCTTCTCTCCTTTTTCACCCACGCCTCGTCTTCTCTTTCTCTCTCTTCTTTACCCTCTCACTATCTCCTTCTTTTTCTTTCTTTCCACTCCAAACTTTCCTTTCTATCTCACTTCTTCTTTCCCCATTATCTTCAACTATTCCTCTTCTAACCCTTCTTTTTCCTTTTCCCTCTTGCTCCTCTCTCTCTCTTTTATTTGCTCTGTCATATTTTCCGCTCCTTTTCTCTTCTTCTTTCACTCCTATCCGTCATACTCTTTCGTTTTTCTTCTCCTGCTCGCTCTCCTTTACCTCCTCCCTTATTTTCACCACCTCGGTAGTGAAAATAAGCTTCCTTAGACTTTATCCCTCTTTATCATTCCTTATTTTCCCATTTCTCTCCTCCTTCAACTCCTTCTCTCCTTTCCAACGCTTCTTGCTCACTCACTTTTCCTCACTGGCCCCTTTTTCTCTGCATACTTTGTCCACTCCCTTCTCTCCTTTTTCACCCACGCCTCGTCTTCTCTTTCTTTCTCTTCTTTACCCTCTCACTATCTCCTTCTTTTTCTTTCTTTCCACTCCAAACTTTCCTTTCTATCTCACTTCTTCTTTCCCCATTATCTTCAACTATTTCTCTTCTAACCCTTCTTTTTCCTTTTCCCTCTTGCTCCTCTCTCTCTCTTTTATTTGCTCTGTCATATTTTCCGCTCCTTTTCTCTTCTTCTTTCACTCCTATCCGTCATACTCTTTCGTTTTTCTTCTCCTGCTAGCTCTCCTTTACCTCCTCCCTTATTTTCATCACCTCGGTAGTGAAAATAAGCTTCCTTAGACTTTATCCCTCTTTATCACTCCTTATTTTCCCATTTCTCTCCTCCTTCCACTCCCTCTCTATCTATCCTTCTCTCCTTTCCAACGCTTCTTGCTCACTCACTTTTCCTCGCTGTCCCTTTTTCCCTGCATACTTTGTCCACTCCCTTCTCTCCTTTTTCACCCACGCTTCGTCTTCTCTTTCTCTCCCTTCTTTACTCTCTCACTATCTCCTTCTCTTTATTTCTTTCCACTGCAACCTTTCTTTTCTATCTCACTTCTGCTTTCCCGATTATCTTCAGCTATTCCTCTTCTAACCCTTCTTCTCTTACTTCTTTTTCCTCTTCCCTTTTGCTCCCCCTCTCTCTCTCTCTCTCTTTTATTTGCTCTGTCATATTTTCTGCTCCTTTTTTCTTCTTCATTCACTCGTATCCTTCATACTCTTTCGTTTTTCTTCTCCTGCTAGCTCTCCTTTACCTCCTCCCTTATTTTAACCGCCTCGGTAGTGAAAATAAGCTCCCTCAGACTCTCTCCCTCTCTCTCACTCCTTGTTTTCTCTCTTAATATCTTTTTCTCTCTCATTATCTTCGTCTCTTTTTGTCTTGTCTGCCTGCCTTTCTCGCCACGTCATGTACGACAAAAAATTTGCTCCTCATCTCCAATCCGTTTCAATATGCCTCACCTCACCCTTAGTGGCAAGCCCTCCGGCTCATGCCGGAGGGCTTGCCACAAAAAAAAAAGTGCTTGGCGGCAGAGGAGCTGAGGGGGGAGGAGGAGAGTCCAGGGTGAACCCATAATGAGAGTTCACCCTGGACTCTCCTCCTCCCCCCTCAGCTCCTCTGCCGCCAAGCACTTTTTTTTTTCTCGGCCGTAATTGCGACCTTTGAAGTCTCAAGCTCGACTAAACGTTGGAGCTCGTCCAAAAAAAAATGTAAAAGTCGAAAAAATCCTAGCTCTCATCATACGTACTTTTTTTTTCCTTTGCTTTTGAGAATTCTTGAGAAATATGTATATTTTTTTTTCTTCTTTTGTTTATACTTTATTTTTTGGTCTAACGAATTACAGAGGATGACAAGCTCTTAATTGTCTTTTAGGTTTTTCATCTTCAGCCACAGTAGGGACCTGAAAATATTTTTTTTCTTCCATCACGTTGTTAATTTTATGAAAAAAAAAAAACTTAATAAATTGTAGAGCAATTTAATTCAATCGATAATTGGCTACCAAAACCGAGGAGATCAATTGTGCTTTATTGTGCCCTTACGAAAAGTTTGAGTGACGAAAAATCTAAAAAAAAAAAAAAAAAATCCAACGATATTGAAAATGTTTGAAACATCGATTTTCAATAATAATAATGCCAAAAAGTTATTGAAAAATTTGTCATATCGTCATATAAAATGATTTTGTTGATTTTTCTTTCAAATACACGTGATTTTTTTCCGAATTTTCCATACTTTTTTTTATTCAATTAATTTTTTTTTCGAAATTTTGAGAAACCTCGAAATACCTTCGTCGAAAGTTTCCCCCGGGTCGCTGAACGAATAATTTCGTACATCCTCGAAAAAAAAAAAAAAACCCAACAGAAAAGGAATTTAAAAAAATAAAAAAAGGGGGAAATTTCTAAAAAAAATTCACAAGTATTAAAAAAAAAAAATTAACGACTTCATTTGAATCGAAAAAAAAAAAATGTCCGAAGATTCGTTCACTTTTTTTTTTAATCAATTTTTTTAAAATAAAATTTCAGAATTATTATTGAAAGCCAAAGCTTGTAGGATCTTTCGAATGGTTGATTTTGTTTTTCAGATTTTTTTGTTCCCATTGCAAAGTGCTGGAAATTTTTAACACGCAAAAACCTCTTTGGCCGCGCATTAATTTTGAGAATTTTTGTTTTTTCCTCGAATTACTTGGATAACAGGGCAAGGGATGACACGGCGGACAACATTTCGGTGGTGTAGGCGGCCTCGTCACTTTTTCAAGAATTTTCGGACGTGGCAATGGGCAAGGGCAGCAAGGTCCGGGAAATATGGGACAGCAAGGTGGCGGAGGTCGACACGGTGGTCTTCTTGGGGGTATCACGCAGGGAACTTCCTGAATTCGCGGTGGTAGCATAATCGAACACGAGGGTGGCGGCGGAACGTGCGGACATTTTCTATTGAAACGTAAAATTTATGAGCAAAAAAGAAAGAGAATTTTTTTTTTTCTTCGATTTATCAAAAAAAAAAAAAATCTTTTCACTGATTTGTCAATTAATAAATCGATTAAAAAAAAAAAACCCCCCCCCGATTTATCGATTTGTCAATTGATTAAAAAATTTATTTATCCATTTATCCGTTGATTAATCAAAAAATAATTGATCCAATGCAAATTAAATTAAATTTTCATACGAAAAATTCGTAATGATCGATCAACTTGTAAATTTTTCAATCATTTTCAAAAAAAAAAAAAATTTTTATTATTATCACAAGCAATCAATGGCGCCAATCAAATATTTCATTTCCTCCATCTCGTTCCAGCATTGCTTGCTCTTTCCCTTGGCGCTGTTGCACATTATGAATAATTTCGAAAAAAAAAATTCCGAAATCGCCGAGCTTGAACTTGGAAATTTTGCGAGGACCGGAAATGATTGAATTTGAAAAGCAATAAAAGAGAGAAAAGAAAAATCAGCACACTTAATCGCAATTTGGACAGAAAAAAATGGGTTCAAGTGAAGTTTGACGATTAATCGTCGATATTTCAAAAAATCGATTTGACAAGGATAATTTTTAAACAAACGAAGTGGGAAAGAATTTTTTGTTTTTTTTTTCGAATAACCTGAAAAATAATTGACGCAAATAAAATAGATTCGCGTGGATAAATTTCCCGCATAAAGAATATTATCGAGTGGATTAGAAAAAGAAAAAAAAAAAGAAAATGTCATCAACGAGTTCTTATCAAAAGCTGATGTTACGTATCGCTGGAATTTTACCCACGAAATTACGACCAGTCTTTCTGCATCCAGCAGGTAAAAAAAAAAAAATTCAACCCTTGATTTTATTTTTTTATTTTTGTTTTTTTTTTTTTATGACAATTTCTCGAAATTATAAGAATCTCTATCGCGTTTTTTTTTATGGGGAAAAAAAAAGCAATTTTTTTTTCCCCCCAAATAGATTAATTTATTTTTCATTCGGTCAGATTTTTATTTTTCAATTTTCTTTTATTTTCATTTTTTTTAAATCCAGGACCCACGACAATATTCTTCTGGGCTCCGACTTTCAAGTGGGCCCTGGTTATCGCCGGTATCGGTGACATAAATCGCCCGTCCGAGAGCATATCGATCGGCCAAAGTGCCAGTCTCATGTGCACAGGTGCCATATGGTCTAGGTAACTTTTTTAACGCGAGTTACGATCAATTATTTTTTTTTATCGCTTCGTTAATGGACAACGGGTCAAGCGCGAGTAGAACGGTGCGAGGAGGAGAAGTATACTTTTTTTTGTTTTTCTTTACAAACATAAATTCATAATTTTGAGCGGTGAAATTGAAAATTTACAAATTTTATTCGGAAAAAAAAAAAAGAAATTTTTGGAGCCGAATGGCCGATTAGCGTGAAAATTGAATTTTTGATCCTAAAAAACCGAAAAATTCAAAACAAAAATGGATACGATAATTATCGTATTGATTGATTTTGATAAAAAAAAAAAAAAAAAATATGCCAATCAGGCCCTGGAGGAATAAAAATCCTATTCAACGAGCCTATTTTTGTCTCTGTACGTGGAAAATTATAGCAATGGCGTTCGTTGGAAAAAATTGATTGATAGAATCGTTGGTTGCTATGCGGATAGTTCGCGAATTATCCGCACTGGCGCCACTTTCGTGGCTGATCACGTGACTTCTCCTACCCTAGTATTTTCCAAGTTTTCCGACGATTTTCATGAGTTTTCGAGGTGCAAACTGTCAGATTAGGAGCGCAATAACAAAAAAAAGCAAAAAAAAAAAAATGAAATTTCAATTGTAAAGTTACGAATTTAATTCATGATTTTTTTTTTCTCAAATATTCCTCCGCAGATATTCCCTCGTTGTGATACCGAAAAATTGGAATCTCTTTAGCGTGAACGCATTCGTTAGTCTGACGGCCGGTTATAATTTAGCGAGAGCCTCGTTCCATAATTGGAAACGATCGATCGAATAATAAAATACCGTTTGATGGCGGTTTGTGAAAAATAAAAAAATTAAATACATACATTTGTATCTCGTTGCGATGATAAATTATTGAATTTATTATTTAACGGTCACACTGACTATTCGTATGTCGTCGTAGGGCTTGTCGGTTTTCGGATTCGTCTTTACTTGGCTTATGTTTTGCACGACCTCCATTCCCTTGATCACTCTTCCGAATACCGTGTGCTTGTTGTCCAGCCAGGGCTATGAAAAAAAAGTGAAAAAAAAAAAAAAAAAAAAAAACCGAGACACTTTGTATGAGAAAATGAAAATTTGATCAATGACAATGGTAGTCGATGAAATATTTGTTCGAAAAAAGGAAAAAAGTATCTTTAATTTATGTCGTATGCGAGAAAGAGAGAAGAAAAAAAAGAGTAATTTCAATAAATCCATTTTATGGATCAGAGTAAGAATGATACTTTTTTTTTAGACTCTACGGACGAAAAAGATTCTTTTTTAGACTCTACGGAGAAAAAAGATACTTTTTTAGACCCTACAGACAAAAAAGATTCTTTTTTAGACTCTACGGACAAAAAAGATTCTGTTTTAGACTCTACGGACAAAAAAGATTCTATTTTAGACTCTACGGACAAAAACGATTCTTTTTTCGACTCTATGGACAAAAAAGATTCTTTTTTCTACTCTACGAACAAAAAAGATTCTCTTCTAGACTCTACGGAGAAAAAAGATACTTTTTTAGACCCTACAGACAAAAAAGATTCTTTTTTAGACTCTACGGACAAAAAAGATTCTGTTTTAGACTCTACGGACAAAAAAGATTCTCTTCTAGACTCTACGGATGAAAAACGATTCTTTTTTCGACTCTACGAACAAAAAAGATTCTCTTCTAGACTCTACGGAGAAAAAAGATACTTTTTTAGACCCTACGAACGAAAAAGATTCTTTTTTAGACTCTACGAACAAAAAAAATTCTCTTCTAGACTCTACGGACGAAAAACGATTCTTTTTTCGACTCTACGAACAAAAAAGATTCTCTTCTAGACTCTACGGAGAAAAAAGATACTTTTTTAGACCCTACGAACGAAAAAGATTCTTTTTTAGACTCTACGAACAAAAAGGATTCTCTTCTAGACTCTACGGAGAAAAAAGATACTTTTTTAGACCCTACGGACAAAAAAGATTCTTTTTTAGACTCTACGGACCAAAAAGATTCTTTTTTAGACTCTACGGACAAAAACGATTCTTTTTTCGACTCTACGAACGAAAAAGATTCTTTTTCAGACTCTACGGACAAAGACGATTCTTTTTTGGACTCTACGAAGAAAAAAGATTATTTTTCAGACCCTACGGACAAAAAAAAAAAATACTTTTTCAGACTCTACGAACAAAAAAAGATTCCTTTTCAGACTCTACGGACAAAAAAGATTCTTTTTTATACTCTATGGACAAAAAAAGATTCTTTTTAAGACTCTGCGGACAATGCGTCGTCGTTCAAACTATTCGACAAGCCAAAGCCACAAATTTCAAGATCGGATGACCGAGGCAAAGCCGCATCGCGAATACAGCGTAGCGAAACATGAAACGTTTACGAAAGCTTCGCAGTGGCCCATAAATCAATATTTTTTTTTTTGGTTTTGTTTTTTTTTTCCTTTTTTAAATGAAAACTTCGCGATTAGCCACAAAAATTCGTAAATCCATACAGGCTGAAAAATTGAAAAAAAAAAAAAAAAAAAAAACAAACAAACAAACCGCTAAAATAAAATAATTCCATTATCCCATGGACTTACCGTTGGCGTGAGCGTTATGAAGAATTGACTGCCATTGGTATTGGGGCCCGCGTTCGCCATGCTCAGCGTATAAGGCCTGTCGTGCTTGAGATGCGAACGAAATTCATCCTCGAATTCACCGCCCCATATGCTCTCGCCGCCGGTTCCCGTGCCCGTGGGATCTCCCGTTTGTATCATAAAACCCTTGATTATACGATGAAAAACGTGACCGTTGTAATAACCATTTTTCGCGTGTACGCAAAAATTTTCAACCGTTCGCGGCGTGTCCTTGCCGAACAATGAAACGTGTATATCACCGAGGGCCGTGTGCAATATTCCCGTATCGAAGATCTTTTGCATATTCGTCGCTTCGGTCGACGATATTATATCCTCCTTCGATGGCCTCTCGTTGAATACATCGCGATCGCATTCCGTGCTCTTTGTGTCCTCCGGCTCGCGTTTCGTGAACATGTAAAAACGATTTTTCTTGTGCGCGGTGCAGAACAACGTCGGATCGGGACGATTGAGCTCCATCGTTGGATTTTCCGATGCCTCCATCTCTACCGTAACGGCGGCCGTAGTTTTTTTTGCTTTTCCCTGTATCGACGATGCGCCGGAGAGCAGTCGGGGTGGGGGATGTAAATTCAAAAATTCAGCCGATTGCATTTTTACAAAGCTGGCTTTTTCGTTTTGTTTTTTTTTTTTTTTTTCCTTTTCTTTTTTATATACAGGCAGTTTTGGGGCACTACTGATTACTTTGTGTAATTAATTACATTGTAATTACTGATTACATTGGTAATTTTTAATTAAGAGAAAAAAAAAAAAAAGAAAAATACTAATTACATTTTAAATATGTAATTGGGAAAGAAAAACTTAGTAATTACGATTGCAATTTGTAATTAGAATAATTTCAATTACAAATTACGAATGTAATTAGTATCGAATTTTCTTCCAATTACAAATTACAAATTTAATTAATATCGCTTGTTCTTCTAATTGGAAATTACGAATGTAATTAGTATCGATTTTTCTTCTAATTACAAATTACGAATGTGATTAGAGTCGTTTTTTCTTCTAATTAAAAATTATGAAATTAAGCGGTTCGAAGAAGAGGGACTCGATGCATCTTTCGCAATATTTGGTGTAAAATTGAGAAATGTGGATTGTCAATGAAAATATTAATCCTCAAAAATGCGTGTACAATTGAGCAAGCCGATCATAAAAGGGCGTCTACGCGCGAAATTCGGCAAAGGTATTACATTTGTAGTTTGTAAATAGAAAAAAAAAATTATTCTAATTGTGATTGTAATTTTTAATTAGAAGAAAAATCGATACTAATTACATTCGCAATTTATAATTAGAAGAAAATTCGATTCTATTTACATTTGTAATTTGTTATTAGAAGAAAAATCGATTCTAATTACATTTGTGATTGGTAATTAGAAAGAAAATCAATACCAATTACATTCGTAATTTGTAATTAGAAGAAAATTCGATACTAATTACATTCGCAATTAATAATTGGAAGAAAATTCGATACTAATTACATCCGTCATTTGTAATTAGAAGAAAATTCGATTCTAATTACAACTGTAATTTTTCATTAGAAGAAAATTCGATTCTAATTAAAATTGAACAATCGGAAGAGTTAATTTTATTTTTTTGTTTTTGTTTTTGTAATTACTTTTAATTGTGAAATTTGATAATTACCTGAAACAATGCGAGATTCATGGGTCGAAAATTTTCCGGCTTTCCCATTATGCGAATACAACGATTAGTGTATAAATTTACGATTTTTATTCCGAGCATCGTGCTGTAAAGAACGAAATAGCCGGATTCGTCGAAAATAATGTTTCCCAAATTTATTTCCGCCTTGTCGAGCTCTCTCTCAACCGCCATTCTGTTGATCAATTAATTTAAAAAAAAAAATTATAATAATAAAAATAATAGCAATATTATTATTATTATTATTATTAAAAACACGAATTTGGCGAAAGAGAATTCTGTGAGTTTTTTTTTTTTTTTGGCAAATAAAAAATTACAGCGAAAATTTTGTAGAAAAAACAAAAAAAAAAAATCGAATTTTCAAATTTTTTTTTCTTCGCTCATTCGCGGTGAAATTTTTTTTTTTTTTTTCCCAAATACCTTCGTCCAAATTCCATGTTGGGCAATTGTTGGGTGACTTGCTGCAGCTCGGCGAATCTCTGCAGCGTCTCGTCGAAGACGCGATAAAGTTTGCCGGTTAGAAAATTGAAGATTCGTACCTTTCGATCGCCGCTGAGCGAGGCGAATCTCTTGCCGTCCGGCGACACGGCAAGACCCGACGGATACGTCTTGTTTTTCGCGAATTCAAACAGATCCGTGTCCAATTTCGTCACGAAACTCACCCATTTTGGAAACTTGTACTCCGACTTGGGTCCCGTCCAGTACTCCAATATACCCGCTCTGTCCACCGATATGCAAGTCTCGAATTTCGGATTATACTGAAAAAATGAAGAAACGAAGAAATTTTTCTTCTATTCTTCCTTTTTTTTTTTTCTTCCATTTTCGAGAGAAAATTAAAATTTCGTTGAAGAGACAATGAAAAATTGAGGTTTACCGAGGGCAAAATTTGAGGCTGAAATTTGTTTTCGCGCGAAAACAAAACGAGCAAAAAGAAGAAAAAGAAGAAATGGCTGTAGCGCGAAGAATTTCACATTTTTTTTTTTCTCACTTTCATCACGATCACGGGCTTCCTGTGAAGCTTATCGAATACATGCAGGGGCCTCTCGGTTCCCTGTCCGTCGTAGACAAAAATTTTCTCGCTATCCTGATCGGATATCGCCAGCGCGGCTATCGCATCGCCCGGCGAGTAAACCCACTCCGCTACCTGAGGCACGTAGTCCAATTTCATCATATTGATCATGTCTTGGGGAGAAAAGAGAGAATCGCCAAGAAAAAAAAAAAAAAAAACCGTTTAAAAAATATCGTGAGAAATCGGGAAAAATATGAAATACTAACGCGAATAAGAAAAAAAATAGAAAAAATAGAACCTAATTAAAATTTGCATGTAGCTATTTAATATCGAGTATCGGCTACTGAGTACTAAATAAGATTGGAGCGATAAAAATTATATACAAAGTAGCAAAGTATTGCGTAGCATTGAGGATCGGTACCGGCTGTCGATTATAATTTCACATCGCGGTATTGAATTATTATTTTATATCGTGGTATTCGATGTTATATACGCAATACCGGATACCGATGGCCAAATAGTATTGAAGTATTGAAAATTTGGTATCCAAGTGACAAATAGTATTGAGCACTCGAGCACCAGGTCTTGTGGTATTGGGCGACGGAGTGCTGGGTGGTATCGAAGTATCGAATATTAGGTACTCGGTACTCTAAGTAACAAATAATTTTTGGGTATTTCGTACTAAGGTAACAATTAGTACTGAAATATTGAAGTATTCGATATTGTAGTGGCGTGTGCTAGTTATTAAGTGATATAAAAGTAATGAGTATTGTGGTATCGGGTATTGGATATTAAGTATCGGATAGTATTGAATATTAGTTACCTATTTTTGCCGAGTATCGAGAGCAGTATTGAGCAGTATTCAGTATTGTAATATTGCGTATTGGATACCAAGTATTAAGTACTATTAGGTAATATCGATGTATTGAATAGTAGTTACCTGGTACTAAGTATTATTGAGGATTTTTACGAAGTATCGAGAGTAATACTCAAGTGTATATTTTGTATTGTGTATATTGAGTATAGTTATAATGAATATCGGTTATTGAGTGGTATCGGGTAGTATTCGATATTGAATTGTTGCGCATTGGGTACCAAAGAAATTGTTATGTAATATTTAAGTTTTGAGTATATTAGTATTGAATATTGTTGAGTATTAAAAGTACTATTAAGTAGGTTCGGAGTATTGAATATTAGTTACCCGGTACTAGGTAGTATTGAGAATTTTTACGAAGTATCGAGAGTAGTATTAAGTAGTATTTAGTATTTTGGTATTGCGTATTGAATACTAAGTATTAAGTCATATAAAAGTATTGAGTATATTAGTATTGAATATTATTGGGTAATAAGTAGTATTGAGGATTTTTACGAAGTATCGAGAGTAATATTAAGTAGTATTCAGTATTTTAGCATAGTGTACTGAATACTAAGTATTAAGTACTGTCAAAGTATTGAGTTATAGTAATAATGAATATCAGTTATTGAGTGGTATCAGGTAGTATTCGATATAGAAGCGTTGCGCACTGAGTACCAAAGAAAATTTAGTATATTAGTATTTAGTATATTAGTATTGAATATTATTGGGTATTAAAAGTACTATTAAGTAGGATTGAAATATCGAGAGTAGTATTAAGTATTTTAGTATTGCGTATTGGATACTAAGTATTAAATCATATCAAAGTATTGAGTATAGTTATAATGAATATCAGTTGTTGAGTAGTATCAGGTATTATTCGATATTGAATTGTTGCGCATTGGGTACCAAAGAAATTATTATGTAATATTTAAGTTTTGAGTATATTAGTATTGAATATTATTGGGTATTAAAAGTACTATTAAGTAGGATTGGAGTATTGAATATTAGTTACCCGGTACGAGGGAGTAATGAGAATTTTTACGAAATATCGAGAGTAGTATTAAGTAATATTTAGTATTTTGGTATTGAGTATGGGATACTAAGTATTAAGTCGTATCAAAGTATTGAGTGTAGTAATAATTAATATCAGTTATTGTGTAGTATTAGATAGTATTTAATATCGAAGTATTCCGCATTGGGTACCAAAGAAATTATTAAGTAATATAAAAGTATCGAGTATATTAGTATTGAATATTATTGGGTACGAAGTAGTATTGAGGATTTTTACGAAGTATCGAGAGTAATATTAAGTGGTATTCAGTATTTTCGCATAGTGTATTGAATACTAAGTATTAAGTACTGTCAAAGTATTGAGTTATAGTAATAATGAATATCAGTTATTGAGTGGTATCAGGTAGTATTCGATATAGAAGCGTTGCGCACTGAGTACCAAAGAAAATATTAAGAAATATTTAAGTATTGAGTATATTAGTATTGAATATTATTGGGTATTAAAAGTACTATTAAGTAGGATTGAAATATTGAATATTAGTTACCTGGTACTAAGTGGTATTGAGAATTTTTGCGAAATATCGAGAGTAGTATTAAGTATTTCAGTATTGCGTATTGGATACTAAGTATTAAATCATATCAAAGTATTGAGTATAGTTATAATGAATATCAGTTATTGAGTGGTATCAGGTAGTATTCGATATAGAAGTGTTGCGCACTGAGTACCAAAGAAAATATTAAGAAATATTTAAGTAATGAGTATATTAGTATTGAATATTATTGGGTATTAAAAGTACTATTAAGTAGGATTGAAGTATTGAATATTAGTTACCCGGTACTAGGTAGTACAATTGAGAATTTTTACGAAGTATCGAGAGTAGTATTAAGTAGTATTCAGTATTTTGGTATTGCGTATGGGATACTAAGTATTAAGTCATATCAAAGTATTGAGTATAGTAATAATTAATATCAGTTATTGTGTAGTATTAGATAGTATTCAATATTAGAGTATTGCGCATTGGGTACCAAAGAAATTATTAAGTAATATAAAAGTATTGAGTATATTAGTATTGAAACAATGGATTTTCTTACCGAAATTAACGACGTCAAAGACTTTAATGGTTTTGTCGAGGCTGACGGTAGCGGCGTAAACGCCGTTGCAACTAGCCGCCATTGAATGCACCGCCATGAGATGAGCTCTGAAGTGTTTTACAAATTCTATGAGCTCTTCCTGTTTCTTCCAAAACTTTACATGACCGTCGCAGCTCGCCGTTATCACGAAATTTGTTCTACGTCGGTAGACGGCGAGAGAGAGAGAGAGAGAAAGAGAGAGTGAGAGAAAGAGAGAGGAAGGGAGGGAAGGAAAACAGAAAACAAAATTTACCAAAATCCAGTTTTTTTTTTAATTCATATTAATTTACGTTTTTATCGTTAGAATTCTTACTTCGTCACGACTATGTGGGTTATGACATCTCTGTGCATGTAAGATTTTTCGTAACACTCGCAGCATGGTAAATTGTCGATGTAAACTTGTTCGTAATCCAGAACTGCAAATTTTCAAAGTATTCGAACAAAACGTTCGATAACGGTTTTTTCGAAATTTCAAATCGCGATGATTTATCGATCGATGATAACACCGGCACACACAAAAAAAAAAAGGTGGTCCGTATTTTTGACCAGACCCATCTAGGGTTGTGTATTTCGATGCGCTGAATCCGAATTTGAGGTCGGTTTAACCCGTATACCCTCAAAATTTTGAGTGAATTGCAAAAAACCGCTGAAAATCGCTAAAAAATGCCGTAATGCAAGCGAGAAATTTTTTTATAAACTAGATCAATGTTTAATATGTATTTCGATGCGCTGAATCCGAATCTGAAGTTGATTTAGCTTGTCAACCCTCAAAATTTTGAGTAAATTGCAAAAAAACCGCTAAAAATCGTAAAAATTGAAGTTATGCGAATGAAAAAAAATTTCTCGAACTAGATCACGTATGTTTTTTGTGTATTTCGATGCGCTGAATCCAAATCACAAGTTGATTTAGCTGGTGGACCCTCCAATGTTAGAGTAAATTGCGAATAACCGCTGAAAATTGCTAAAAAATCGAGAAAAATTGCAATTATGTAAACGAAAAAAAATTTGTTAAACTAAATCAAGTATTTTTCTTATGTATTTTGATGCGCTGAATTCAAATCCGAAGTCGGTTTGGCTTGTACACCCTTCAACTTTGAATACCAAACTGACTTCGGATTTGAATTCGGCGCATCAAAATACAAAAGAAAAATACTTGATTTAGTTTAACAAATTTTTTTTCGTTTGCATAATTGCAATATTTAGCAATTTTCAGCAGTTATTCGCAATTTACTCTAACATTGGAGGGTCTACCAGCTAAATCAACGTGTGATTTGAATTCAGCCCATCGATATACACAAAAAACATACTTGATCTAGTTCGAGAAAATTTTTTTCGTTTGCATAACTTCAGTTTTTACGATTTTTAGCGATTTTCAGCGGTTTTTTGCAATTTACTCAAAATTTGGAGGGTTGACGAGCTAAATCAACTTCATATTTGGATTCAGCGCATCGAAATTCATCATGAACACTGATCTAGTTCATAAAAAAATTTATCGCTTGCGTTACTGCATTTTTTTTGCTATTTTTAGCGATTTTTAGCGGTTTTTTGCAATTTACTCAAAATTTTGAGGGTTGACGAGCTGAATCAACTTCAGATTCGGATTCAGCGCATCGGAATACATAGTAAACATTGATCTAGTTCGTAAAAAAATTTCTCGCTTGCATTACTGCATTTTTTTTGCTATTTTTAGCGATTTTTTTGCAATTTACTCAAAATTTGGAGTGTTGAAGAGCTAAATCAACTTCAGATTCGGACTCAGCGCATCGAAATTCATAATGAACATCGATCTAGTTCGTAAAAAAATTTATTGCTTGCATTTTTTTTGCTATTTTTAGCGATTTTTTTGCAATTTACTCCAAATTTGGAGGGTTGAAGAGCTAAATCAACTTCAGATTCGGATTCAGCGCATCGAAATACATAATGAACATTGATCTAGTTCGTAAAAAAATTTCTCGCTTGCATTACTGCATTTTTTTGCTATTTTTAGCGGTGTTTTGAAATTTACTCAAAATTTTAAGTGTGTACGGGTTGAACCGACCTCAAATTCGGATTCAGCGCATCGATATACATAACCCTTGATGGATCTGGTCAAAAGTACAGACCACTTTTTTTTTTGTGTGCCGGTGTAATTATAATTGATACTTTGAATGATAAAAATGACAGAAAAATCATTGTTATTCGTGAAATCGATGAAAGAAAAAAAAAAAACAAATTTTGAGGTTATGTTTACTTAACCTCTCACCGGGAACTTTGTGCTCGTAGCGATATGATAGTTTTGATTAACAATTAAATTTAGCTGATGAATTAAAATTAATTTCGCATAACGCGAAAATTTTTTTTTTTTTTTTTTTTTCGTGCTCAAATATTCAATAATTTGAATCATTGCCCGAAATAATAAAAATAATAAAAACAATGAATTTATTCAATTTATCGATGAAAATGGATAGTGGAAAATTAAAAAATTATTTATAAAAATAATTGAACAAACCTTTTTGTTTCTTCGTGGGTGCTGCCTCGGAGGGTAATGGACCGACCCACTCGTTGTCACTGTCACTTTCGTCCTTCGCTCTCTTATTGTCCGCCATACTTGACGCGTGCAATTTTATTATCGAAATTACGAAAAAATCACGAAAATATTGAAAAAAAAAAAGGAAAACACATTAGGTAAATTTTTGCAAGCGACGAAGACAGCCTGTGTGCGCGCGTGTGTGTAAATAATGTTATTGCGTATTGCTCTACGAGGGTAAAATACGCCGCGGCGGTACTTCGAAGATCGGAGCAAGCTATGGACGGAATAAGCTTCGAACGATTATGCGGTAGATGGCGCTGATGAAAGATATAAAGCGCGCAAAATTTTGAATAAAGAACTGAGAAAAACGTAATGAGAGGCCACATATATTTCAGTGGAGAGGCCCAAATCGGAAGTCATCAGAGCCCAACTATGGATTGAAACTTTTCAATTTGTTTTCTACTTTGATGCCGAAGCTTAAGCTTGGGTTTTGAATGAAGTTTGTACTCAAGTTAAAAACTTATTTCTCGTTCAGGCTCAAAATTCTTCGTCAAAGACCAAACGTAAATTTAGGTTTATACAATTCCACCTGAAGTTCTAAGTAACGCATCAATTTCAGTCAACTGTCACGTCAAAACTCAAGTTTGAACGTAAATTTTTGTTAACCGGATGCTCGAAAGTTTGAGCTCTTTTTCTTAGATGTAAGTTTGCATTTATGTTCTAGTTGATTCTGTTTTATGCTCTAAAAGGATCAAATCGATGTACAAACTTGAGGTAGTAGTTAAGTTTGTACTATCGATCTCATGCCATGTTTGAATTTGCCGCTTTAGAAGACTTGAAAGGTAGCGCCATCTCGCGGAATTCAGTGGTTCAATGAAAAAACCAATTGCGTTGCATATAATTATCGTCATATGTAATATGATTGATTCATTTTTTATTTTAATTACATTCGTTTACAATTGAGAACACAAACGCTGTGACGATGCTTGATATTTTTTTAAGTCTTTTCTACGGCAACGATACCGAAAAACGAACGTATTAAACCTGTAATCGCCGGCTCAGAGGGCAGCACCGTTCCTCGCGTCGTCATCCCACGATCGATCGTCGCGACATGGCGATTCTCAACGCAAAATCTTCATCGACGGAATTCGTCGAATCCGCCATATTGAATTAAAAAAAAAGGAAAAAAAAAAATTTCCATCCCGTCACGAGAAAAACCCCCGAAAAGAAGTCTTATTCTACTTGTGCTACGAAATAGAAAAGAAATTTTAATCGTCACGATTTTTCTTAAAGCCATAACGAAAAATACTATTCTTCGATCGAGCAACAAAAAGGAACTTTGCAAACACATGATTCGCACACGCGGTTCTTATGATTATTTCACGGATGTTCCACAGCGTTGCCAAATCTCCGCGGAAACAAAACAACGATAAGCCCTCTTTTGCATTGGGGATTCGCCCGAAGGTTTCTCCGCGTTAATTATCCCGTGAACGCAGCCATCAGCGATATTTCCCAGCGAGCCAATGAGAAGCGTCGAAATATCGCAACAACAATTTATTATACCCTCGTGCTCGATGATAGCCCTCGAAAAATTCCCGAAACAGCGTAACTTAAAAATCTCAAAAAATTCAAATTCATCTGTCGAAAGCCACGAGATACGTTTCTTCATTGAAATACATGAAAATAAAACGTATTACGAGTATCTCAATCGACGAACAGTCGTTGTACGATTGGCAGTGGAAATAATTCGCAAGATGTCGCCTCGATGGCGTAACGAACAAAAAAAAAAAAAGAAAAAATGGCCGCGTTCGTTGTTGCTCGGTAACGATAAATTTCCGTTGATGCAGAATTACGCGAAATCCGATTGGACAATTACCGTTGGATCTCGGCTCCCACCATCGTGAATTTTCGATGACTGCGCTGGCGCCGCCGCCGCCAACATCGGCATCGTCGTATTCCCCCCACCCCAGCCGGTCGGGCATCGCGGGTCTAGAGAATTTCTTCCTGAGGAAAACACCGTTTCCCGCGGCCCCCATTGCCACAAGTCGCGTCGACGAGGAAACGTGAAGCGGACGAGTGAGGAGAGAGAGAGAGTGTGAGAGAGAGAGAGAGAGAGTGAGTGGAAGAGAGTGGAGACGGAGAAAAAAAAACGGAAGGAAGAAACGAAGTACATCACATTTATTTCAAGATTAACACGAGGGACTTTTTAAGAGGTGAGTGAGAGTTATAAAAAAAAGTCTAATTCGTGCAACCTTTGAGTACGAAATAAAATGTGCTTTTCTCCGGTTTCTCGTCGATAAACGTGCCCCCCCCCTCCCTTTCCCAAGCCGAAAAGGATATACGATATATATATATATATATATACATACATATATACATACACATATATCGTGTTTTTAACGCTGTGCAGCCTACGTCGCGGTTTTCAATAATTTCCATACGGAAAAAAACCAAACTTGTGCAGGTTTTTTTTTCTTGCACGTTTTAGTGATTTTTACAAGCACACATACACACGCACACACACGTGGTTAAGCCAGTTCGCTTTTACCAAAGTGAGCTCGTAAGCGCTATCGGGATTCTCAAACCGGATGTAATTTTTTTCTTTTTTTTTTTTTTTTCAAATTTTTCAATGGTGCTCGCCAGGCGGTAATTTTGTCTCTCTCTCTCTCTCTCTTGCTCCTTTTTTTTTCCCTGTGTTAACCTCGTGCACGCGATTATTCCACCATTTTGACGAGAGCTACGCCGGTCGGCTACCCTGCGGTGGATTTTTTTTTTGCCGCCGATCCTACCGACCAAGCGAGATACGAGTGTGAGAAAGCGAGAGAGAGAGGAAAAAAAAGATCGCGGTACGGCGTCATTCTCGGATGCCATCTTTGTGAGAAAGCCCCCCCCCCCCTGAAATACCGTGTGGCGTACATTTGTTTTTTTTTAACGAAAAGATATAGTGTAGCTTGTTTTTTTTCGATCTATAAAACAAAAAATTCGAATTTTCGATACGTCCATATACTTTGTATGAACTTTCGATTAAAAAAATATGAAAATGTGACTTCCGGGCCACGTTGCAGAATTAAATTTGGCCGTAAGATTTTTCAAATTCGTTTTCCTTCGATATATCGTTAAGAAGGAGGAAGAAAAGAAAAAAGACTAATAATTCATCATCCTTCGAGGGGGAAAGTGATGAATGAGAATTTCGGGGAAAAGAAAAAAACACGTGTTGTAACGGCTTTTCGGCGAGGGTTGCGCGTAAGCGACGCACGATGCCATTTTCTCAGGTCGCCACACGGCAAACACGGAGAATTCTCGGGCAACGAACGAGTCTTCTCCCCCCCTCCCGGTTGCTCCTTTTTCTTCTTTTCATTGTAATTTTAACGTTATTTATTTTTTTCTTCGATATTCGTATTACCCTCACGACGAATCGGGCATGGAGTTGTAAATTTTTCTTCGGAAATTTTTCGTTAAGAAAAATCGCGGTTTTTTTTCTGTCTCGCTCTTGAATAGCATTTCTCTCTCTCTCTCTCTCTCTCTTTTTGTAGTTCGAACAGCCGCCGTCTTGGGCGCTTCGTGCGCTGTTTGCACAACGCTGGCTGTATCGAATCGCAAAAAGATGGAAAGAAAAGAATGAAAAAAGATTGTCAGAGGCACATTATTATTATTATTATTATTATTATTATTATTGTTATTATTATTATTATTATTATATGAACCGAGTACGTCGCTCGCATCGAAACGGATATTTCCAATGTTTTTTTTAAGTTTTCTGGATAATAAAATCGACTTCTGCCCTCGATTAGAGAGGACTTGACCTATGTCCTCGAAATTTTCAACATTTTTTCTTTTCCCTCGCGTTTATTTTGCTTGATTTAAGTTTTATTGGAGAAAAATTGAAAAGAAATACGTTTTTTTTTCCTCGAGAATTCTATTAGCGATTCTTTTCTCTCTCTCTCTCTCTTTGCCTCTCTTTCTCTCTCTCTCTCATACACTTTCTCTGACGATGGCCAAGCACGATGACGATTTCAAATACCCTCGAGACGCGAAATAACCAAGCCTGGCTTTTTTTTTCTCTCCCTTTTCGATTTTTCGTGAATATTCGAGAAATTTATCGTTATTATTATCATTTAAACGATTTTTTTCATTCGTAATTTTAAATATATATTCTTTTTGTTTTTTCTTCACATTTTGTTCGCTATGCGCAATTAATCGTAATTAATTAGAAAATTACTCTCATGTCCGGTAATTGCGATTATTTCAAAAAAAAAAGTAACAATTATTCCCATTAACTTTAATTGTTAAAAGAAAAATTACAACTATGACCAGTAATAGCAATTATATTTTTTTAACAATTACAATTATTTTCGGTAATTGTATATTTTTTTTTTTCCGCAAATGGCAATTCGAGCAATTATAAATTATGCACACGCCTATCGGGACATTTTTTTTTTTTTTTTTTCTAAATTTCACATTGCCCATTTTGAGTACTCTTGCCATGAAAAAATTTGCTAATTTTGATTCTTTTTTTTTGTCATTTATTATTTATTTTTATGAAAAAGTTTATTCCATCGGAAAGCTTCGATTGCGACGATGATCGAGGAAAAAAAAAACAAAATAATTCTCGAAAATTAGAATTGGGAGAAGAGAGAAAAATAGAAAAAAAAAAAAAAAATTATTACAGATTCATAAAAGATGAGTTCGAGCGCGTGTTACAAATGCAGCCGAATGGGCCACTTTGCGAGGGAATGCCCTCAGGGTGGGCCGGGCGGCGTGAGGGGCGATCGCGGCGGTCGGGGTGGCGATCGCGACGGCGGCTTCACCAGAGGACGCGAGAAGTGCTTCAAGTGCAACCAGTACGGACACTTTGCACGCGAATGCAAGGAGGATCAGGACCTTTGCTATCGTTGCAATGGCGTTGGACACATCGCGAAAGATTGTCAGCAGGTAAAAAATCAATTATCTTTTTTTTTTTTTTTTTTTGACAATTTTATCCTACATCCATCATCACTTCCGGTTTTCATTTCGTAGAATTTCATCGAAAAATCGAAAATTTCGAAATTTTTTTTGTTCTTTTCCGGTAATTATTATTATTATTCGTGTAATTTTGAAATTTTGTGCTTTGATACTTCGTATAATCTGAAAATTCTTGCTCATAACTGTTATTTATCGTCACTTCCGGTTGTTTCGTAGAAATTCATCGAAAAATCGAATTTTTGGGAATTTTTTTGTTCGTAATTATTGTTATTATTGTTATGCTTTGATACTTTGTAAAATTTGAAAATTCTTGGTCAAAACTGTTATTTGTCGTCACTTCCGGTTTTTTTTTTCGTAGAATTTCATCGAAAATTCAAAAATTTCGGAATTTTTTTGTTCTTTTTCGGCAATTATTATTATTATTAAAATTTTGAAATTTTGTGCTCTGATACTTCGTAAAATCTGAAAATTCTTGCTCCACACTGTTATTTATCGTCATTTCCGGTTATTTCATAGAAATTCATCGAAAAATCGAATTTTTGGGAATTTTTTTGTTCGCAATTATTGTTATTTTTGTTATATTTTGAAGTTTTGTGCTTTGATACTTTGTAAAATTTGAAAATTCTTGGTCAAAACTGTTATTTGTCGTCACTTCCGGTTTTTTTTCCGTAGAATTTCATTGAAAATTCAAAAATTTCGGAATTTTTTTGTTTTTTTTTTTTCGGAATTGGTATTATTATTGTTAAAATTTTGAAATTTTGTGCTTTGATACTTCGTAAAATCTGGAAATTCTTGGTCAAAACTGTTATTTATCGTCATTTCCGGTTATTTCGTAGAAATTCATCGAAAAATCGAACTTTTGGGAATTTTTTTGTTCGCAATTATTGTTATTTTTGTTATATTTTGAAGTTTTGTGCTTTGATACTTTGTAAAATTTGAAAATTCTTGGTCAAAACTGTTATTTGTCGTCACTTCCGGTTTTTTTTCCGTAGAATTTCATTGAAAATTCAAAAATTTCGGAATTTTTTTGTTTTTTTTTTTTCGGAATTGGTATTATTATTGTTAAAATTTTGAAATTTTGTGCTTTGATACTTCGTAAAATCTGGAAATTCTTGGTCAAAACTGTTATTTATCGTCATTTCCGGTTATTTCGTAGAAATTCATCGAAAAATCGAATTTTTGGGAATTTTTTTGTTCGTAATTATTATTATTTTTGTTATATTTTGAAATTTTGTGCTTTGATACTTTGTAAAATTTGAAAATTCTTGGTCAAAACTGTTATTTGTCGTCACTTCCGGTTTTTTTTCGTAGAATTTCATCGAAAATTCAAAAATTTCGGAATTTTTTTGTTTTTTTTTCTCGGAATTGGTATTATTATTGTTAAAATTTTGAAATTTTGTGCTTTGATACTTCGTAAAATCCGAAAATTCTTGCTCATAACTGTTATTTATCGTCACTTCCGGTTGTTTCGTAGAAATTCATCGAAAAATCGAACTTTTGGGAATTTTTTTGTTCTTTTTCGGTAATTATTATTGTCGTTAAAATTTTGAAATTTTGTGCTTTGATACTCTGTAAAATCTGAAAATTCTTGCTCAAAGCTTTCATTTATCGTCACTTCCGGTTGTTTCGTAGAAATTCATCGAAAAATCGAAAATTTCGGAATTTTTTCGTTCTTTTTCGATAACAATAATTATTATTGTTAAAAAATTGAAATTTTGTGCTCTGATACTTGGTAAAATCTGAAAATTCTTGCTTAAAATCGTTGTAATATACCGTCACTTCCGGTTCTGTTTTGTTTTGTTTTTTTTTTTTTTTTAATTCCGACGTGGAAAAAATTTCAAAGAAACAAAAAAAATAACCAGAAATGCATTAAAAAATTCGATATTTTTGGATCCAGAGAGTGAAAGAAAAAAAAAGTTTCATGTCTCGGCGGCCATTTTGTCTCTCGTTGATCACGAAAGCCACAAAATTCCGTTTTTTTTTAAATTATCCCCCCCCCTCCCCTCAATTGACAATTTACCGCTCAAACTAAAAAAGTCAAAGCACCATCGCAAAAAAAGAAAAAACGAGGCCGTTTCCGGTCAACGATTTTTTCCTTTGTTTGCAAATCGAAAATATCGGCAAACGGAAACGTTCGAACCCGAAAAGACCGTCAAAATCCTCTTTTTTTTTTTTTAAACAAAAAAATTTCCAAAAACAAAATCATTGACCTCCCCCCCCCCCCCCCCCCCCCCCCCAAAACGACAATCAAAGTATCCGGTTATATGGGAGTGTGTCTGTTTGTTTTTTTTTCTCTTTTATCGCTTCGCGCGAAAACCAAAACCAAAAAAAAAAAAAAAAACCCCCAAAAAAAAATGAAAAAAATTGACGGATGTGAAACAGGGACCGGAAATGAGCTGTTACAACTGCAACAAGACCGGTCATATTGCACGTAGCTGCCCCGAGGGCAGCAACGACTCGGGCCGTTATGCCATGCAGAGCTGCTACAATTGCAACAAGACGGGCCACATTGCCCGCAATTGTACCGAGGCGGGCGGTAAGATTTGCTATATTTGCGGCAAAACCGGCCACATAAGCCGCGACTGCGACCAGGAGGACAGAAAGTAAAAGGGGGATTGACGAAAAAAAAAAAAAAAATTAACAAAAAAAAAAAAAGAGAGAGACAAAAAAAAAACCAACAAACGAGAAAAAAAAAAAAAAAAAACCGACGAAACGAGCAAAATAATAACAGACAAAAGCAAAAAAAAAAAAAAAAGAAAACAACGCCCCTGCCCCCGCCCCGGAAATATCGTGTGCCGTGCTCTCGCTTAACGATTTAAGGAATAATAATAATAAAAAAAAAAAAAAAAAAACAACAACAACAACAACAAATAATGATAAAATGTCCGTTAACCATTAAAAAAAAAAAAAAAAAAAGCCGAAATTTTGGGATATCTCGTAAGGCTTATAATTATAAGGCTCTAGGATGTTATTAAGGGATGCGCCCGGCGAACTCGAAGGAGAAAAATTTGAAAGAAAGAAAAAAAAAAAAAAAAAAAAAAAAAAACGAAGCAAAAAAGCGCGCCGCGAAGAAGAAAAATCAATTTTGCTCTCCGCGTCGAAAATTCCATCCCTCTTGCCCCCCCCCCCGCCCCAAAATTTCCCGAAATTAACCCTCATTATTTTTTTTTTTCTTCGAAACCTTCCCCCCCCTCTCCGCGACAAAACTCCTCTCGAACCGTCCTCGCGTAATAAAAAATAGAAAAAAAAATTAAGAAAAAACCCCCGTCGTCGTTTTCCACTTTGCAAGGGGTGGTAATTTTCTTTCTTTTCTTTCTTTTTTTTTTTTTTTTCTTTCATTTTCGTTGAAAAAAAAAAAAAAGAGAGCAGCGTCCTCGATGATTTTTCTTCTCCGAAAAAAAAGGAAGAAAAAAAAAAAAAAATTGGCCCGACTGCAATTTTTTTGCTACGAATACAATCGCGCCCCGGGGTCAGAGGGGAGGGAAAAAAAAACGAAAGAAAAACCTAAAACCAGACGAAATGTTGCATATTTTTTTGTTTTTTTTTTTTTTTTTTTGTGCAAACGCAATCGAGAGTTGGGTAAAAAAAAACGACAACGAGCAGCGAAGAGAGACGAAAATAAAGGAAGGAAAATTTTTTTTTTTTCTTAAATCTCTTTTTTTTTTTTTTTTTTTTTTTTTTTTTTTTTTTTTTTGAAAGAAAACAAAAACACATACAGAGAAGACTGAAAACGAAGGAAACGGGCTCTAGGTTTTCTTAAGTAAAGAGGAAAAAAAGGAAAAAAAAAAAAAAAAAAAAAAAAACAGAAGCGAAAAAAAAGCTGAAATAGAACGAGACGTTAGGAATTGTAATTATGAGAGAAAAAGAGAGAGAGAGAGAGAGAGAGAGGAAAAAATGGCCATTTTTTTCGGCCCTCAAACATCCGCGCATCTCGCAAATTATGAAGAAAAAAAAATTCCTCCGTCAAGCCCTACAAGTAGCCGAGTCGATGAATTTACCGGAAATGCGAAACAGGAAAAAAAAAAAGCCGCAAATCTTTAATTAGCCTCAAGTTCACGGGAAAAATAAATTGCGATTCAGTAATTTCACGTCGTTTGCTCAAACGGTGCGACGATATTTCGACTTGAAAATGGAAAAAGAAAAAAAAAAAAAAAAAAGAAAGAAAATCAAATTTTCGTTCGTCCCGAAGCGACAAAAGAGCTTTCCATTTTTGGTTTCTTTTTTTTTTTCTCCCCCGTCCCCAGGCCACGCGACGATCCTCCTTGGGGCCGTTCGAAGAAAAGCGCGAAATTTTTTTGAGCTTTTTTTTTTTCTTTTCCATTCGCTGAAGAAATTTTTCCTCTCAATCATTTAAACCGCGCATCGAGCAAACGGAGAGCTTTGCTGGACGCCGCAAACGTGCAAGTCTGCAAAGAGGCCCCCTCCCGCGTATATTTTGTACTTTGTGAGGAAAAGAAAAAAAGAAAATTTGAAAAAAAAAAAAAACGAGCCAAGTTTTCCGGTGCCCCCTTCCGGTCGATTGCTGGCTTAATTCCAACGATTATCCTCCCCGATTCGTACATTTTGGGGCAAAAATTATATATATATATTTATATGTGTATATATATGTATATGTATATATATATGTATGTATGTATGTATGTATGTATGTATGTATGTATGCATGCATATATATATACGAAAATGAACAAAATGCTAAAAAAAATATCGTAATTAACTGAAAATTTCTTTTTTTTTTTTTTTTTGAAAAATCGATCATTCAAATTATAATCGAATATTTCCATCTCTCTCTCACTCATTTTCTCCTTTTTTTTTTTTTTTTTTTTATACGGAATTTCATAAAATTAAGCAAAGCCAACTATAATGCAAAGAAAAAATTCTCTCGGTTCTCGGGGGGAAGAAAAAAAAAACGGAAATGGATTTTTTTTAAATGCAATTTTGTCCCCTATCCCCTCCCCCTCTCCCCTCTCGTTTTAAGATCGATGAAGTAATAGTACAAATTTGTACTGCGAATTTTTTCGTCATAAGAAAAAAAAGGGGGGGAGGGGAATAATGAAAATAGGTGACGAAGGGAAGGGAAGAGGAGAGAGAAAGAGAGAGAGAGAGAGGAGCGTGTGGTGGATTTGTCCAATAATGCTAATAGTTATCTAGGCATAATGCAGCATTCACGATTGTATTTACGGCGTTATATGAAGTACGAATAAATGACTTTTAACGGTCTAAAAAAAAAACAAAAATTAAAAAATAACGAATATTTTTGCGTTTGAGGAAGAAAATTGACGAAAGTTTCATGAAAAGGGCTTTTTTTTCTCTAATCTTTTTTTTTTTTTTTTTTTTTGCGAAATTTTCGTCCAATTTTTTGACTCATGGCGCGGGGGATCGGTCGATGGAAATTGCCAGCAACGACAAAGTTCATAATTTTTGTCCCCCCTCCCTTTTTTTTTTTTATAAAAAAAGTCCGAGCTGATCGAAGCTTCGTTTTTTTTTTTTTTACCGGAAGTACGGATGTTTGGCTAAACCGGATGTAATTGAGCTTGAGGGGGAAAGGAAGAAAAATCGGGGATTCTCGAGGTTTGGGAAGAATTGATTTTTTTTTTTTCTGATATAAACGTAGGTCAGAAGGCTCGGGACACTTTTCGTGTCGGAAAATTGAAGAAAAAACAAACAAAAAAAAAATTAAAAACCGACGAAGAAAATTATTCTGTAAATTGGGAGATTACTAGACGAGAGCGAGGTTCGAGTGGGAAAAAAAAAAAAACAAAAGAACGAATAGAGACGAAAAAAAAAATTGATGACCGGCGAAGAGAGGAACGAGGGAACTTTTTTTTTATAAAAATGCTGCAAAGTTGAGACGAGAAGGGGAATTTAACCGACGTGTAGTTAGGTTTTTTTAAACTGAATTTTTGCAAATAGAAATATGCGGAAGGAGAGGCAATTTCGTGGCTTTTTTTTCTTCACTCTTTCCCCCCTTTTCAGACCCTCGTACTTATTTTTTTTCTTTTCAAATTATTTTTCCGCGATAATTTGGTTTCCGGAAGTTTCCCGACCGTTAGTCCAGCGACTTTTTTCTTCGTCCTTATAAAAATGACTAATGCAAGTATAATTATATCCATCCGATCTTCGGTTTCATTGAGAAAAAAAAAAAAGGAATGGAGAAAAGAGAGAAAAGAAAGGGGAAAAAAATGAAGCTTGAGGATTGCTAATCATTTTTCGCAATTAATCGCAGATTTTTTTTTTCCACAATTTTGGGCAATAATGCGAGCTTCAATTGTTTGAAGCTCTTCTCTTTGCTCCCTTGTCTCGATTATGAGAGCCTTTCGAGGGGCTCGCTTGATTTTCCGTGATCGACTCTTCTTTTTTCCTCCCCTCGAAAAAAAAATTGGGACATTTCACGAGCTTTCGCTGCTCGTAGATTTTTCAGGAAATTGAAGAGGAAACTTCAGGTGGGTATACAATTTTACGATAATTTCAACACTTTGCTGTGATACGAGATACGAGGATTGATTTTTTGTCTTCGAAATGTACAAATATATAACCCATGAATCCCTTAACCCCTTCGAGTCACACATTAATCCTTCAATTTTCATGATTTTTTTTCTCAATTTCTAACAATGATAATTTACATTATATCGCAATGATCAATCTTGAGTTTTGGAAAACCCCATTAGTAGTACTTATCCGGAATTAGCAAAAAAAAAAAAAAGCGATATGAAATATGTTGAAAAGTTCTCTAAATGTAAAAAAAAAGTGGATATATAAAACAGGTGGTAAGAATACTTATCACCGTGACTGAAAGGGTTGAGGTTGCTTAGAAGCAAATCACGTCTTATGAAAAAAAAAATTGAAATTTGCGCAGTGTGTAATTGAACATTTGAACCTATGTCTCTGTAAAATTTCAAGTCAGTTTGGAGCTTATTTACGGAGTAAAAAAAATTGCAAAGTTGGGTACTTTTGAGGCCCGACTACACTAGGACCTCGATTTAATGGCCCTCGATTTAATAGACAGTCCATGTCGCATTTATCGATCGGTATTTCGCGTGGTGGGAGATGGTGGGATACGCTTAAAGTCTCCCCGATCAGGCCCGTAGCACGGAGTGCCGATGCGCAGATACAACATGGGCGGGGCATGCACATCCTCGATTTAACAAGGTGTGATGCGGAGCCGGTCCCACCACTGGCCGTTAAATCGAGGTCGTAGTGTATATAGCCTCTATATAATGCACACGGAGCCATGCGCGATCTCAATAAACTCGCGATATATCTAATTGTGCCATTGAACTTTTGTTGAAAAACTAACCAAGTACACTCTGAAATATTCCGCGTCGATTAGTACCAAAATCGTTAACCTTTGGAGAATTTCCTTGATGATATTGTAACATATGTATCAAAAATCGCATCAAAATTCATTCCGAGCAGCTGAGTGACTGACAGCGCCCAATGTATAAGCATAGGGAAATCTCCCCCACACTGATCAACTTCTAAACAACCTTAAGAGTCATCGAGCGAGGGCATACGAAGCGCCAAGTGGACAATAAGCGAACTAAGATTTGTAGAGAAACGTATTTTTCGGATTTCGCCGAAAATATAATAGTATCGCACAATTGAATATAAAAAATAAATTCCTTCGACTAGTAAGAAATCCCGTCTGGTCCTCCGCTCCGTGGAATTTTTTTTTTTGAAGCACAATAAATTATCGAAAACTCGAGGCGGCTGTCGTTTGTCCCCACTCTTTTTTCGCCAATTGATAAATACATTTTATTATGAATTTCATGCACATCTGCCACTCTTCACCGGACCAGACGGAGCTGCTTGCCACTTCATTGCACTTTCTTAAAAAATAATCTAACTTGTTTCGTTGAAAAACAAAGCGATAATCCGAAAAATACACACGGAGACGTCAAAGCTGTGCTTACGGCTATATGACAGTACATGCTAAGTATTTCACAGTTCCGGCTACTAACGCTAGGTTCGCTATGAACCTTACCGCACGGTTGTCGGTAAGAGCGGAGAAGCAGCAGTGATGGCGTGAGCGTAAAGTGAGCCCTGAGATAAAATAAGCTTTGAGGGTCAATGGGGGCAATCGGGGCCCTTCATGAAACATGCGCCGCCACTGTAACATTTACATTCTACCCTATCGAAATCCGTAACTTTTTGCTGAATGCATTGGTTGACATATCTGCCGCAAGCGGCGCTAACTTCGACATGCATGTTTTTCAAATTTTTCCGCGAGAGGCGCTACTCTCGATTCTGAGTTGGTCATGTGTGCTCGATGACTCTTAAGAGTCATCGAGCGAGGGCATACGAAGCGCCAAGTGGCCAATAAGCCAACTAAGAATTACCGAGATGTTTGTATTCCAAATGTCGCCGAAAATACGATAGTATTCCACAATTAAACATGACAAATAAATTTGTTCGACTAGTAAAAAATAAGCTCTGGTCCTCTGCTCCGTGGAGATTTTTTTTTTAGTCACAATAAATTATCGAAAACTCGAGAGGTGGTTGTCGTTTGCCCCCACTCTTTTCTCGCCAACTGACAAATTCATTTTATCATTAATTTCACGCACATATGTCACTCTTTATCGGACCAGAGCGCGTACTGCTCGCCAATTCATTGCACTTTTTACAAAAATTGACCGGAAAAAAACAAAGATTTGCAGGACAGGTAAGTTTACGTGTGAATTTAAGGTTATGTTGTTACGTTAGCACTTTACCCGTTTTAAAATAACTGAGGGTGCGTTCCATTATTCGTTCAAATCTCTCAAAACGCTTAATTTGCCCATGCTCGGGCGGTCGGGATTTTTAAGGCCGGGTTCCATTATTCGCTCAAAGCGCTTTGCTTAAAAGGCCCGACCGCCCGAGCATGGGGAAATTAAGGCGGCCCATCATGATGGGCCGCCTTAATTTGCCACTGCAGTGACAAAACTAGTCAAAAATCGTGACGTGAAAAAAAATCATAAAACCTATCATAATATTTTCTAAATACTCTGTCTAAATAAAATTTATGAATTTCGATGACGTTTCCCGTGATATTTTATTCATAATTTATTATAAATAATATTACAAATAAAGTCTCAACTGACAAAAGTATTTAACGCTGTCAGAGCGATCAAGTAAAAACGATAGCTGATGTATCCATATGTTTCCTCGCGTGCAGAATGACAGACATATATTGTATCCGAAATTTGCACACACGATGACTTTCGCGATTAAATTTCTCGGGAAAATCCCTGGCAAGACACAATTTTTTGAATACCATTGGAAAGTTCACGATTTCATCTTTCAATACTCAAAATTTCAGTAAGAACTCTCGTCTTTATCAAACAGTATCATGTCACTTCCGGTGAAAATGGAATCAACTGCCATAAGACCCATGCTAAAATAGGTAATTTTAAATTACTCGTTCGCAATAATTTGCCTGGCAACATACCCTGAAATTTTGAGAGAGTGTTCATTGCATCTTAGATAACACTCTTCCGAAGTTTCATTCGTATGGCCGGTTTTTTAATTCACTGATGAGCCACACCTTAAGCGTTTTGAGCGATTTGAACGAATAATGGAACGCACCCTAAACAAAGCGCATTGAGCGAATAATGGAACCCGGCCTAATAAAGTATCGTCGAATAGTTAAATATGCGAATGAGACTGATTAACAGTACCCCTCGAAATAAATTATTCATATAATTATATATGTACGTAGTAAAATAATTATAAACATATGATGTACCAGTAAAATACATAACGCAACTGGTAATTGTTGCTAATATTTTTTAGACTTATTTACTATGAACTTTTAAGGTTATGACAGTAACCATGATGTAAGTATTAGGAGCTGTAGCAACTACCATAATAACAGGATGATGTATTTAGAATAACCAAAAACGTACAATTTTCATATAGCAACATATATTACGTGGGATTGTATTGAAAACTTGCATGTGTTAAGACATGACTATTAAAAAAAAAAAAACATTCCATTTTTGATTCTTAAAATTCGCGAAATTATAGACAGAAACATCAGCGCTGCCTAAGGGTGGGTAAACTTTCCCATTCTTAACCTCCATATATATCTGTAAACTACTCTTGTGTCATCCTATATCTTGAAAGACATGCGTCACTCTGAAAAGCGAAGTGCGAACTGTTTCGTTGTACAGTGCTGCAAACACCGAATTATATTTTGGAACGACCTCCGCAGTGCGCTGCAAGCCGCCATATTGTAAACTCTGGCAGTGAAAAAAAAGAAACAGTTCCGGCTACTAACGCCTAGGTTCGCTAGTCACGGTTGTCGGTAAGAGCGGAGAAGCAGCAGTGATGGGATAAGCGTAAAGTGAGCCCTGAGATAAAATAGGGATATACAGACAAAGTCCCGAATAGAGAAAGTCTCGAACGGACAGAATCCCGAAAATCCGTCAAACGTTAATGTCAATGTTTGGATGGTTTTGCACGGCACCGGGCGATGACGATGATATACAAAAACTGAAATGGTGAAATGGTTTGAATAAACGAAAATTGGGATGTTTCTTTTTCGTTATTCCCAGGTTTTTTTTTTCGTACAAACGAACTATAAAAGCGATCGACACTCGCAACCAATAGTTTCGAGGACAACGTAATAAAAAATAGGAAAATCCAAAATATTGGTAGGGTAAAGGAATAAGTCTGTGCAATTGACCGAGGCAGTAAATAATTAAAAATTGTTTAAATTATTTAAAATAATTTAAACAATCTGGAGTAGCGAAAAAAAAAGTTCTCATTTTGACGTGGGTCAAATGTACGGATTTTCTGCTTTTCGCTACGAAAATTTCGGATTCTTCGAAATAATGAATATATCGGCTTGGAATGAATTGGATGCCTGAGGTGATCGGTTTCATAGTTCGCAGAAATGATTCAAACAGTCTGGAGTAACGAAAAAAAAAATTCTCATTTTGACCTGGATCAATTGTACGAATTTTCTGCTTTTCGCTATGAAAATTTTGGATTCTTAAAAATAATGAATATATCCCCATGGAATGAATTGGATACAGGAGGTGATAGGTTTTATAGTTCCCATAAATGATTAAAAGAGTATGGAGTACCGAAAAAAAATATTCTCTTTTTGACCTGGGTCAAATGTACGGCTTTCTGCTTTTCGCTACGAATATTTTGGATTCTTAGAAATAATAGATGAATTGCATTGGCATGGATTAGATGTCGGAGGAAATCGGTTTTATAGTTCACGGGAATTCATTTATTTTCAAGAATCCCAAATAATCGTTGCGAAAAACAGAAAGCCGTATATTTGACCCAGGTCAAAAAGAGAATTTTTTTTTCGGTACTCTAGCTTGTTTGAATAATTTATAGGAACTATAAAACCGATCACCTCCGGCATCCAATTCATTCCAAGGCGATATATTCATTATTTCCAGGAATTCAAAATTTTCGTAGCGAAATGCAGAAAATCCGTACATTTGACCCAGGTCAAAATGAGAGATTTTTTTTTTTTCGGTACTCGCGACCGTTCAAATTATTCCCGTGAACTACAAAACCGATCCCCTCTGACATCCAATCCATTCCAATGCAAGTGCAATCTGATTGCATGATTGCATTGCTCTGCTAGTGCAATCATTTATTAGAGAATTTTATCCAAGTCTAAATTGTGTCCTGGCGGCGCTATAGCTACAACAGACAGTTTTTTTTTTTTTTTTATAAAGTGTTTATTGTTCGAGTAAATACATCTTAGTTCCACAACAAACAGTCAATCATTGTACAGAAGGCTTCCTCAAGAAAGCTCTGGACCTCCCTTGAGATAAGGAGGCAAGTAAAAGGCTCCTTATTGTTTGGTCAAGGAAGGTCGCTATGAAACGTGAAATGAGGAACAAAAGAAATCCTTATTCCTCAAGGAACGACTATGAATGACGAAACCCCTCGCATCGACCTCGGGCACTGTCAAATTGCTCTTTTATCGCCAGTGCCGACTACGTTCTGGAACCACCCGCGATTTCAAGAAAGTATATATAGACGCAGAGGGTACCTCGCGGTCATAACTACGGCCCTGAGACTTTCGTTTTGATTGGCCGGCTAGTAAGGTTAGGTCTTTTCGTCATCGGTGCCCGTGAGGTCCGACTGTATCGTCAAAGCAGGGAATATGGCAATTTCGGTACCTCGTACCGTGGAAGATATTAAACGAAAAAGTAAAAAAAAAAAAAAAAAAAACACACACACACTTCAATCAATATAACGAGGATTTTCATGGACAGAAAAATAAACGAGACCGTTTTATCATATTTATTTCGCACGCAATGACAAAGAGTTTGATTTCTCATGAACGTTTTTTCGGAACGAATCGAGATTCGAGTACAGAGTCCGCGGCGTCTTTTGCCGTATTTATTGATTCGCTGTACGACGCGATTGATTCGTTTATGTCTTTGAAAAATGCAGCCCCTACGGATTCAGGACCGCCTGAATTTTCTGTTTTCTCTGACCCAATCGGCTGCTGCTCTTCCTCACGTTCATCGTTCTCTTCCTCCGCTGTCTCAATTTTCAATACTTCGGAGACAATCTCATTTACAAAGTGGGACTGCGCATCCGTATTATTTTCGACAAATCCAGCGAATCCGTTTTCCGAAGAGACTGGAACTGATAATCTTTCAAATATTTTATTAATCAGATTCTCCAGCTCTTCGCTACGTTTATCGGCCATTTCCAGTTGCTCAATTTCACGGATTTCATCATATTCGAGCTTGGACTCCCGATCAGCATTCTGCGCCCCCTGAGGAGTCCCATTCGAACGATTCATTAACAATATATTCTCGTACTGCAGCTTATTATTCTTCTGCGCGTAATGATGAACCGGTAATTTTGCTTATATTTGTAGAAAAAAAAAAAGGAAGCGTGCAAATTGGAAACTTGCACATTGCCTCCTCGATTACAAAAGCTACCTCTATGAAAAGATGGCTTTCGTAGTTTCATAAATCTCGAGATGGCTTCCTCATATAGAAAGTTTTGTATTGATTAAAATTTTTTTTTTTTTTTTAGTTCTCAATGCCAGTGTGTTCAAAATGGACCAAAATCTCAGCAAACTTCAAACAAATTCATGCAATCGTTCAGATTGTATCATTTTCAATTTTTTGAAAAATATCTAATTGTTTATTCAATTTTCCCAAATTTTGAGATATCGTGCAAAGGTGTTTTACACAATTCAAACGGTCCTTCAATGATCCTACAGTATTATTAAATTCTTCAATATTACTACAGTATTATTGAAGAATAATTTGAATTTAGCGAAAATCGATGAAGGGGTTCGGAATTTATTAGATTTCGAATTTCTCAAAAATTATCCGTTGAAATTTTCCAAGAGCTGAAATTTTCAACAGACGTAGATTATCATCGTAGGATGATTTGAATTTAATCAGCCGAAAATCGATGAAAGAATATTATGAAATTACGAATTTCGAAATTTTATAAAGCTTTGTTTTGTATCTCGCTCACGAATATTCCTCTATGAGGAAGCCAAAATTGAAAAACTCATTCGCCCGTAGCGAGGGATGAGCTTCATGCGCTTCATGAGCGAGGCACAAAAAAAAAGTTTTATAAAATTTTGAAAATTACGAGGAATCGATGCGCAAGGTTTCAATTTTCAACTTTTTCTTATTTTTCATCGACTCGACCAACCAGTCAAAACTTACAAGGAGAGTATCAAGCCTCCGGGTCATGGATTCTGCTCAAACTTGCAGGTGTGTTTCATTAGCTCTGGAAATGAAGCCTCTTATGAGTAGTTATATCTGATAGGTCTTTCGTCGCTCGCTTCGTTACATAAAATACCATTTTGGAGCAATTTATCGATCCTTCGCTACTGCTCTGTACTGATCCAGCCAACTTGGATGCGTTATTGAAAATTTGTCAGCCAATCAGAAAAAATTAATATATTACATGCGTCAACTTGCCATATTCAATGTTGGCCGCTGCAGCTATAGACCGGTACACCCTATGCGCAAGCGAAGAAAAGTGAAGCGAAGCGAAGATTTATATAACGCATTGTCTTATGGGAATACGCATTAGGGTGGTCCTTATTTAGGGCTCGGACGAATTTTTAATCAAACGCTCCCCAAATCGGCTCCGAATAATTTAAAAAAAAAAAAATACCCTAATTTTTTTAGATTTTTATCTAGACTCTAACCTCTCGCACCCGAGGGTGAATTTTCCGATTTGAAATACGCGTGTTTCGGCCAAATTCTCAGGATATATTTTATTTTAAGAGTAATAATTTTTTTTTAAATCTGTAACCGCGAGATTTTAGTGTTCATTGGTGCTACTATATGAAAAAAAAATCACGTTATCATACGGATCAATTAAGACAAATTGCACACCCTTTAACTTTGAAACATGGTGGTAATTCACATTACCACCTCGATTTTCTTGAATTTTTCTAATTTATTTACTTTTTAACGTATTCAGATCCGGTTTTTTGCACTTTTCAGTTACTTTAGTGACGAAAGAACATAAATATACAGTATAATTGTCATCATTGTTTATAATATAAGATTTATAAATAAACAAGCTAAAAAAATGACGTTTTCTTTCGGAAAAATTCATTCTTGAAGAATCTATCCAAGGTAATAACTTGAAATTTAGTGAGAGTGGATTTTTGGGGTCACTGATTACGAATCTGATTTCAGATTTTTCAAATTCAATATTTAAATTTCGGTGTCCATCATCTTGAATCCGCCATCTTGAATTTTTCAGTTCTGATAGCGGATTCGTATACGCGCGGAATATTCATTTTTGTTTCAATAACATATCCAAATTGCAATAACAATATCAATATCAATATCATTTCAATAGCATATCCAATTGATAAATTGCACAAAAATGGTGTTTTATGCAATGAAGCGAGCGACGAAAGGCCTATCGGATAGAACTACGCATAAGAGACTTCATTTCTAGGGCTAAGGAAACACACCTTCAAGTTTGTGAAGAATCCATGACCCGGAGGCCTGATATTCTCTTTGTTAGTCCAAATCGGGTTTGAAAAAGTTTCGTTCTGGTTTTTGTTTTATTTATTTATTTATTTTTCGTTTTTTTTTTTTAAATTCCTATATTAATAGCCGAATAAATTATAGATATTGAAAAAAAAAAAACAACGCACCTGCTCAGACTTCGGAGTGTGTTGTGCGATATTGATGGCTACCGGCTGACGTCCCTGAGCATAATGAATTCCTGCGATACCGAAAATGAGAATCCAAATGGCGAACGGCAAGGTTTTTCGCTCCATAACGCTGATATTAGCAGAAGGTGAAGTCGGTACGTTTCGAAGAACGATGAAAAATTATATTTCGTCTTATTTTAGCTCGAAATTAGTCGGTACCGTTGTCTTGACTATTCCGGGATCGAATGTTGACGAAGTGCCGAAAATTTTCGGCCTTATATTGAGTCGCAGGCGCCTTCAAAAATACGAATGTCTGTTTATCCAAGTGCGCGGTGCTAGGCGTAACGTGTTTTTAATGTTTTTTTTACACGTGTAACCCAGTTATACGCGCTAGTTTGAACGAAATTTTAAATAGGTAGATACCGCTTTGTTGGAAAAAAAAACAAGGTCTCTCGCGCAAGACCCGTTTTTTTTTTTAATCGATTCGAGCAATATTTTTATTTTTATCATTTTTTTTATGCAATGAAAAACATATTTCTCGGCGTTGGCCACTTTACCCCGATTATCGCCAATTTCACAGCTTTTTTTCTTCGCGATACATGCTGGTACGAATCTACATTATTATATATATTCACTCAATGTTTCTCGGGCTGGTATTTTGCCTTTGGATCACCGTTGAGGGAATAATTCGCAAAGTTTCTGAATCTTTCAAGTGCCTTTTCTTTCCGTAAAAGTGTTCAGATTTCATGAAATTTTGAATTTTTCAAAAAAGTCTGACAGCTCTAATTTCTCCAAATTCCAAAATATTGGGTTCATTTATTTTTCTACGAATAAAGTATTATTGATGAAAGGTCGGTATGAAATTTCGCGAGAATCAGTGGAAGTTTTCGGATTTCATGAATTTTTGAATTTTCCAAAAAAGTCTGACAGCTCTAATTTCTCCAAATTCCAAAATATTGGGTTCATTTATTTTTCTACGAATTAAGTATCATTGACGAAAGGTCGGTATGAAATTTCGCGAGAATCCGTGAAACTGTTCAGATTTCATGAAATTTTGAATTTTCCAAAAAAGTCTGACAGCTCTAATTTCTCCAAATTCCAAAATATTCGGTTTATTTATTTTTCCATTAATAAAGTATCATTGATGAAAGGTCGGTATGAAATTTCGCGAGAATCCGTGAAAATGTTCAGATTTCATGAAATTTTGAATTTTCCAAAAATGTCTGACAGCTCTAATTTCTCCAAATTCCAAAATATTGGGTTTATTTATTTTTCCATTAATAAAGTATCATTGATGAAAGGTCGGTATGCAATTTCGCGAGAATCCGTGAAAGTGTTCGGATTTCATGAAATTTTGAATTTTCCAAAAGTGTCTGACAGCTAATTTCTCCAAATTTCAAGATAGTGGGTTAATTTATTTTTCCACGAATAAAGTATCATTGATGAGAGGTCGGTATGAAATTTGTCGAGAATCCGTAGAAGTGTTCGGATTTCATGAAATTTTGAATTTTCCCAAAAAAATGTTTCCAACAGCTCTGATCACTCCAAATTTTGAGAGATCTAGCTAATATGTAAAAATGCGTTTATCTTAGGAATGATTCAGTATTTAGAGACATTTTGGTAGCATGAATCTAAAAAAAAAAAAATTAAACTACATACGATGGAAAGGAGGAAAAAAGCTGCAAGTTGAAATTTCCAAATTGCTTCCTCCAAATTTCGCGCAATGTTTTAATGCTTTCGTTATGAGAAAGCCAAAATTCACCCCTCGCAGATGGAGCGTTGCGAGCGTTGTGCGAAATTTGGAGAAAGCAATTTCCGAGGTTTGTTTTGACGTTTTTTTTTTTCCGTTGAATTACGGCAGCTTCTTTGGGACGCCTCATTAGAACAAACGACAGCTCCGCATCGCGAACTGTCGTTTATTTCGAGAAATGCAAAAAATAAAAAAATAAAAAAAAAAATAAAAATAACGTCCATGGGGAAAGAAAAATCAGTTTGGACTTTATTTTTTATTTTCCTTTGTTCGAGGGAAAAAAAAAAAATGGAATATTCAATCTTTGAGTGGTTGAAATTTCAAGGCAAAGTGTTCTATTTGGCCTGTTTGGGGAAAATGTAGGTTTGAGGATAAAAAAAGTAATTTAAAGTTTTGCCACGACTTTTTCGGCAAACATTGAAATAATTATATCACTCCGCCCCAGCCGAGAGTCTGCTATCCGAGAACGACAGAGCAGACTTTAATTCTTTCCCTCTAACGGCTGATTTGCCATCTAATTCACCTTGACAATCGTGTGGCCCAATGGAATTTTTATTCGTCCGGGTATTCTTTATCTGCCACCTGTTTATCTCGTAACTTTATCATAATCATTCAATTTTTTTTTTCAAACGTCTCTTTTCGAGGAATTCTCCTCGAGTGTGTAATTATTATTCTCACAGCAGCAAGCTGATGACGTACGATTGTCACCCAAATGCGTCTTAGAATATGATAAATATTTTCAAGGAGATTCTCCTCGGTTTGTTTGCGGATCGAGTCGTCCGAGGTGGGGGGAATCCCTAATGCTTATACAAGAACAGGGCTCAGTGTTGCCAACGTCAAATACTCACTCATCTCGGTCATGGTCAATTTATGCTCAATTTTCAATTATCAATTTATACTAATTTTGAAATATTATCGATTATGTTGTAATTAAAAAAAAAAAAATAAGAAAATAAGCAATTCAATATTCGCAGTTTTCTCAGCTTAAACTCGAGACGCTGATCTAACTATGCGAGATGAAGTAAAATTGCATACAAACAATTTTGTCGAGAATTAAATTTTCCATAAAAAAGGTCCCCAATGGTATTTATGAAAAGTCAATATAGCGGATTAGTGGGAGGCGTTCGAAGAGCGGCGTAGCGACGAAAGTGTGATTTTTTTTGTGAAATCGCAGAACAGCGAACAGCTTTAAGTTGTTTCGATTATCGCATCAGTTACGCACACGTCAGAGTCGAATGAAAAATGTGCATGAAAATTCATACGTCAACTGGACGCAACGAGAGAGCCATTGCCGCCGAAAAAAAAAAAAAAAAAAAAAAAAAAACTTGTAACTAAATTCAAATAAAGCCAGCAACTTGAGACAGATTTTTTTTTTTCAATTATTTTCGCAACCTCGAATGCAAAACCCACGCCCGAGTCGTTGCACACTATGGGTTAAATGGCGTCACGGATTTTTTATTTTTTTTTTTATCGAGAATTCAGTTCCCTGGAAAATGATCTACGAGCAATTTTACTTTCTTATACGCATGATTCTTTGAGCCAGCGTCTCGAGTTTAATCACAAAAAGCGCCAAATTTTCATTATTTTTATTTTTTTCGTTGCCAAAGAACCTAGAGATGAATAATAAAGGGACAATTTATAATTTGAACTCCAAGATTATATATATTATATTATATAATATATATTATATTATATAATATATATTATATATATATATATATATTATAATATATAATATATATTAATATATTATATACTATATATAATATAATTATATATAATATATATTATAATATTATATATTATAACGGATAGAAGAGTCGAATTTGACGAGTTGGCAATATTGTCCGTCGTGTCTGCCATGGACGGCGTGAGCATCTGTTGAGCATTAAAAATAAAAAATAAAATACAGTCGCCTCTGCGTAAGCTGGGATTCTGAAAAAATAGCCATGGAAAAAATAGCCCCGGAAAAAATAGCCGACGGAAAAAATTGCCTTGGAAAAAAATAGCCGACGGAAAAAAAGCCTTGGAATAAATGGCCTGGGAAAGAATGGCCCACGGAAAAAATAGCTGACCGAAAAATAGTAGCCTCTGCATGCTTTATTAATTTCAGATGTGTGTGTGTGTGTGTGTGTGTGTGTGTGTGTGTGTGCGCGCGCACGGTTGTCGGTAAGAGCGGAGAAGGCAGCAGTGATGGCGTAAGCGTAAAGTGAGCCCCGAGATAAAATAAGCTTTGAGGGTCAATCGGGGCGATCGGGGCCCTTCACGAAACATGCGCCGCCACTGTAACATTTACATCCTACCCTATCGACATCCGTTACTTTTTCCCGAATGCATTGGTTGACACATCTGCCGCAAGCGGCGCTAACTTCGACATGCATTTTCTTCAAATTTTTCCGCGAGAGGCGCTACCCTCGATTCTGAGTTGGTCACGTTTGCTCGATGACTCTTAAGGTGAAATTTTGCGCACACGGTTTCATTACGCGTGGGCAGTTTTTTAAATTAATTATATTATAATTAAAAATTACTAATGTACAATTAGAATCGATTTTTATTCTAATTAAAAATTTAAAATGTAATTAGAATCGATTTTTTCTCCTAATTTCAAATTTCAAGTGTAATTAGAATCGATTTTTCTTCTAATTACAAATTACAAATGTAATTAGAATCGATTTTTATTCTAATTACAAATTCCAAGTGTAATTAGAATCGATTTTTCTTCTAATTACAAATTACAAATGTAATTAGAATCGATTTTTATTCTAATTAAAAATTACAAATTTCATTAAAATAATTTTTTTTTCTATTTGCAAACTACAAGCGCAATACTTTTACCGGATTTCGCGCGGAGACGCTCTTTCACGATCGGCGTGCTAAATTGTACGCATTTTTGTGAATGAATTTTTTTTCACTGATAAATTTACGTTCTCAATTATACACCCAATATTACGAAAGATGTATCGAGTCCCACTTTTCAAGCCAATTACTTTTATAATTTTTAATTAGAAGAAAAACCGACTCTAATTACTTTTATAATTTTTAATTAGGAAAAAAATGTAATTAAATTTTGGATATGTAATTAGGAGAATAATCGATTCTAATTACATTCGTAATTTGTAATTAGAAGAAAAATCGATACTAATTACATTCGTAATTTTTAATTGAAATTTTTCTAATTACAAATTGCAACTGTAATTAGTAAGTTTTTCTTTCCCAATTACAAATTTAAAATGTAATTATAATTTTTTTTTTCTTAATTACAAATTATCAATGTAATTAGCAATTACAATGTAATTAAATTACACAAAGTAATTAGCGGTGCCCACCACTGCGCGTGAGGAACTAGGGTCGTACAATTTTTTAAAGGCGCTGGTCATTTCAGGTTCGTGAAATTCATACGTGTGGCCATCGTAACGCATGTTAAATAATGTTGTTTTTTTTTTTTTTTTAAATATTTAATATCTCGACAACCGAGGCTCCTGATCTCATTGAATCTTTGCGGGCACGTTTTGGGGCTTAAAAGTGGGCTGCCAAAGTTTCAAGTCAATTTTATTATATCGATATGATAACAGAGGAATCTCCTCGACCGGACGCTACGAATCTCGATTCGGAGCCCATTCATCTGCGAGACTTACTCATCGCCTCGTGCGAACGTCGAAGAAATGAGTTTTTTTTTTGTTGCACCTCGAGAACTCATGAAAAATCATCTGAAAACTGTTGCATTTTTCCAGCGGCGAAGAGAACAAGTCGAAATGGTGTAAACTATTTCGCTATATTTATTTTAAAATTGTTGAAAAAAAAAAACAAAGAAATTTCTACACAAACGTAGAGGCTATCGCTATGAGTTTCGTATAGTCAGCACCCTTGGAGTGAGTCTTCTCCTTTAGTATCGTTCTCAATATATGCGGTATGGGCACGTGAATTCTCGTGCCCAGCGGTGTGCCATTATCGTCGATTAAAACGATATTGTTGCTGTCGAATTTAGGTACTTTGGGATCTTGATTCTGTTTCAAGCCGACAAGAATGCCTTTCTTCATTTGTCCCTTGATCGCCACGAGAACCCTGTCGCCTTATGGGGGGTGGGGTAGGGGGTGAAAATGAGTCGGACGAGGGGGGGGGGGGGGTTTGGGGGAAAAAAATATTATTCTCTGATTCCTATGAAAATTCAAATTTCAGCTCGATTGGAATTTTTTTTTCTCACTTTGACAATCGACTCTGGAGAAAAATTACGAAATTCATATCCCGTGTAGGCAAAAATTTAATTTTTAAACTTTTTTTTTTCATTTTAAATACGGGCGATGAGGGAAATTTTGCAACGCGATACGGTCGCGGGGAAAATTTCGAATATCGAAGTACGGCGATGGGAAATATTTGGAATAAAAAAATTCGTCGTAGATCTTCAAAGCGGAGAATTGCGGTAGGGCAAATTTTTGTTTTTCTCCAAACTTGCTGTATGGCACTTTTTTTTTTTTTAATTTTTCAAACGCTAATGGATCAAACTTCGAATGACCCAACTCTGCGTCGGGTGAATTTTTGAATTTTTAAATTTTGTTGAAAATTTGAAAGTTGCAAATTGATCAATGGGGGAAAAAAAAATTCGTTACGGTCGAAATCTCGAATTTGACAAATATAAACAATTTTGGATGGGATAAAATTCAAATTTTCCATTTTTTTTTTGAAAAATTTCGATTGGGTCCAAAATTATAATGCGAATATTCGCGAGAAGGGAAAATTGTTAATTTCCAAAATTCGCCGCAAGATAAATTTCGAATTTTATCGTTCGGCCGAGTTTCGAATTTTCAAAATTTCGCAAGATTTTTTGGAATCGTTGAAATTTGGAAAATAAAAAATTTCCAGGTTTTGAATATTCGAAATATTGGAATTTGGAAAATTTTGATTTTTTTTTCTTTCATTTTTTGAAATTGAAGAATCTTTGAATTTGAAAATTTGTAATTTTCGAGTTTTTGAATATTCGAAATTTTGGAAAATTGTGAATTTGGAAAATTTTGATTTTTTTTCCCAATTTTTGAAATTGAAGAATCTTTGAATTTGAGAATTTGTCATTTTCGAGTTTTTGAATATTCAAAATACCGGTAATTGTGAATTTGGAAAATTTTGATATTTTTTTTCAATTTTTGAAACTGAAGAATCTTTGAATTTGAAAATTTATCATTTTCGAGTTATTGATTATTCAAAATACCGGTAATTGTAAATTTGGAAAATTTTGATTTTTTTTTTTTTCAATTTTTGAAATTGAATCTGAATTTGAAAATTTATTATTTTCGAGTTTTTGAACATTCGAAATATTGGTAATTGTGAATTTTGAAAAATTTGATTTTTTTTTGTTGGGAAATGAAAGAATTGGGCAATTTTGAAAAGTTGGAATTTTTTATTTCACAAAAACTTTTATGCACTCACCGATATAACCGAAGTGCACTTTGCTATAAATGTGAATGCATCTCGGTGGTTTACCCTCGAGCATAGCCTGTTTGCCAATTTCACTGTTGTCCACGACTCGAAGACGCGAGAGTTTTCGTATTTGCCAATTTTCCGATGTCGTGTGAAATCCTCTCGACGCGATATTCATCGAGATACGACGAGAAGCCATTTTGATCAGGAATTGTTATTATTGCTTTTTTTTCACCTGTATAATCATGGATTTTAATAATATTTTCCAATTTTTTTTTTTTTTTCATTCAACCACCAAAACATCGATGAAACTAAGAACTAATAATTTTTTTTATCTTCGACAAAAGATATTGATAATTGACGAGACAAATTATAATGGATAACGTGAGATAACTTACGCTTTGTAACAATTAATTGTGATAATTCAATGTTATTTTGTGTTATAAATGTTATTTTGATTCTCTCGAATTTTCTGCGAGATAGTGAGGTTAGAAATTACTCCGCAAAGTATATAATTATAATATGGTAGGAAATGTATAATATATTCGTGTGTACAGAACTGGCGGATATGGATGAAGCTGAATTTTTTAGCGCTAGATGACAGCACTAGTCATGGCCTTGTTCGTTCGTACCTACACATTATAAAAATGCAATCCTTCAGTCGGTACGAGCACGTTCGTATCGATAGGGGGCAGCACAAGCATATACAAATGTTAGGTGTTCAAAGCCCTTAAGGCGATGTATCACACCCTCCGACCACCTCGAAAACGCGAATTCTACTTTCTCCGAGATTAATGAGCTTAGCCACTGCAGTATGTTGGCAAAAAATGGCTTAAGCTTTTTTTTATTGCGATCAGTCGCGTCATTTGGGAGAAAGTACCTTCAAGGATTTTCAGCTCTCTCGTACCGTTGACTGAAGATATATATCTTCAGTCAACGCTCGTACTCCCGTGGTACATGTGCGACTTGGTCTTTTAATTGAGAAAAAGAAAAAAAATTGTTTTGCTAACTACACACTCTATTTTTGTATTTTTTTATTATTCTTAAACCATCGACTATAAAACGTTTTTAATAGATCATCGATATAACTATAACTATCAAACGAACATTAAAGTCAAAGTTGCTTGGCTAACTTTACGGAGGTGAAATTCGTAAATAACTGTAATATGACGTATAAATGACGGTAATTTCTCAAAAACGTTCCTGTCTACGACGCCGGTGGGAGAACGATACGTCCGGGCAGTTAACATCGGACGGAAAATTTTGTAAACACACGAGAGATCTGCACCGTATATTGTCCATGCTCAAAAGAGAGGCTCTCTCTGCGCTTTCACGTTTCACGGCCTGTATATTTTTTTTTTGTTTCGCGTATGTTCGCGTTCGTTCGTGTTTATTTGTTTTTTTTTCCCCGAGGCCTAAATGAAAATTTGCCGATCTTGTTTTTCATTGACCGATAATACGCGGATATAATTGCCAGTTTGATGATCCAAGTGACAGCATTAATTGTCCATATGAGCTCGACTAGCGGCAATGATAGATCTTTCGTGACGTACGTACGTCGTACGTTGCAAAAATCTCGCTGAACCCGCGGTACTCGCTTGTTTATTTGGCGTCATTGCGTGTCGTCGCGCAACAAAACAGCGTTCGTCGTTGGATCTTCCTTCTCGTTTTGTTTATTTAGTTTCTTTTTTTGTATTTTTTTTCAATCGTCTCGGATAATCGAATAACGCGAAAATTGCACGGTCCGTTCATCCGAGGGGAACGGAAAAATTTGAAAAGTGGGGAAAAACAAACGAACCAGCTTTCGCACGGAATTGATATATATATATATATACACATATATATATCTCTCTCTATATATATATATATATATAGAAAAAAAATTGATCTCGACGACGACGTCGGGATACGACGGGTCATGGGGGACGCAACGATGGGCGCCGTGGCGTCCGGCGCCAGTCAGCGTGTCGTCAAAGAGGGCTGGCTCCAAAAACGCGGTATTTTGAAAAAATTATTTATTATATTTTTGTTTTTTTTTTTTTTTTCTTCAAAAATACAAAAATTTAACTTGTGATTATTTTTACGCGCAACACCCGATCTTACCGTTGGGAAAAAATTTTATTGCCGAATTATAACCACGATATTCATGATTTTTTGTTTATTTTGCTTGAAAAATATACATTTTTTTTGAAAAATTCGTTTTTTTTTTGCTTTGGACTTATTTTTTCGGCAGTTTTGAAATTTTCCTTTTTTTCTTGGTTTTCCCCTCCGTATTTTAAAAAAAATATACAAAATTTTTTTTTTTTTTTGGCAAATTTCATGAAATTTCGAAAATTTCCGTTGAATTTTTGCAATTTTCGATATATCGAGTGAATTTTGAAAAAAAAAATCTTTTGATGCATCTCGTGATTATGGAATTTCGAATTTTTTTGAAAAATTTATATCCACGCTTCCCAAAAAATAAGAATAATAATAACAATAATAATAAAAAATCCATCGAATCCATCCTCGATAAAGTTCGTCGCTCCAATTTTTCTTTTGGAAAATTTTTTCATTTCTTTTTTTCCCCAATTTTGCCGATGGACATATTATTATTATTATTATTATTATTATTATTATTAAATTTTTTTTTTCTCATCTCAAGCGTGTAAAATTTTTCGTATTTCTCATTTCGCGTTGACAAAGGCGAGCACATAAAGAACTGGCGCTCGCGATACTTTGTACTTCGCGATGACGGCACGCTCGTCGGCTTCAAAGCGAAGCCCGACCAGCAAATGGCGGCCGCTGCTCAGCCTCTGAATAATTTTACGGTCAGGGGATGCCAGATAATGTCGGTCGACAGACCCAAGCCCTTTACCTTCGTCATTAGGGGATTGCAATGGACCACCGTCATAGAGAGAACGTTTCACGTTGAGACGGATCAGGAGCGAGAAGATTGGGTCGCTGCCATAAGGTTCAATAAATAAACCAGTACAGTCGATACAATTTTTTTTTTTTTTTTTTTTTTTTTTTTTTCTTTCTCGTTTTTCCCCCTTTTTTCTTCATTTTTTTGCTCCCTCGGTCGAGATTGTGTGAAGAAAAAAAAAAAAAAAATTGGTCGCTTCAATTCTAGATTGTTCTTTTTATTTTGACTTCGATTTAGATTTTTTTTTTTTTCTCGTTTTTCTCCCTTTTTTCTTCATTTTTTTGCTTCCTCGGTCGAGATTGTGTGGAAAAAAAAAAAAAAAAACTATTGGTCGCTTTAATTCTGGATTGTTCTCTTTATTTTGGGTTCGATTTAGATTATTTTTTTTTTTTTCCGTTTTTCCCCCTTTTTTCTTCATTTTTTTGCTTCCTCGGTCGAGATTGTGTGGAAAAAAAAAAAAACTATTGGTCGCTTCAATTCTGGATTTTTCTTTTTATTTTGACTTCGATTTAGATTGTAATTTTTTTTTTTTCGTTTTTCTCCCTTTTTTCTTCATTTTTTTGCATCCTTGGTCGAGATTGTGTGATAAAAAAAATTTAAAAAATTAAAAAAATAAAATTGGTCGCTTCGATTCTCGATTTTTCTTTTTTATTTTGGCTTCGATTTAGATTACTTTTTTTTTTTTTATTTTTTTTTTTTGAAATATTTTTTCCCAAATATGAATATCCCAATTGAATGCGCGCTAAAGATACGTCGCCGATCGCTTGGCGAGCGAGGAACAGCAGCATCAGCCGCAGATGCAAATGTCCTCGTCGCCGGAGGACATGGACATGGAATCCGCGGTCGGCGGACGTTCCGACTCTTGCAGCTCGCTCGGTGTCGTTTCGAGCGGCATCGACGGCGATGGGAGCATCGACGAGCTCTCCGCAAAGTTCAGCGTTCAGGGAACTTCGAGTAGCAAAAGTACAGGAAAAAAAAAAGTCGTACGTACGAAAGAAAAAAAAAAAATTAATAATAATAATAATAGGGAAATATTTGAAATTTTGTCGAAAAAGACAAAAAAAAAAAAAAAAAATGATGCTCGACGTAATTTGTGATAAATGAGAGAGAGAAAAAAAAAAAATTGTTCTCTTGTTCCGCAGACGCTGGAAAATTTTGAATTTCTGAAGGTTCTCGGCAAAGGAACCTTCGGCAAGGTCATATTGTGCCGTGAAAAAGCGACCGGGCACCTGTATGCCATTAAAATATTGCGCAAAGAAGTTATAATACGAAAGGACGAGGTGGCTCATACTCTTACGGAAAATCGAGTCTTACGTACCACGAATCATCCGTTCCTAATTGTGAGTTTGATCTTTGAGATATTGAAAAGAAAAGAAAAAAAGAAATGAGAAAATTCGTTGAAAATTGAAAATTCGTACGTCGCTTCGTCATTTTCAATTTTGTCTTCCTCGCTTTCGCTGGCGAAATGAAAACAACGAAGAAGCGTTCGGGCAAATTCTTAATTCGCAATTTTTCTCTTCAAATTATTCGCGCACGATTTGACTCAATTTATCTGCATGATCCGCAAATTTGGGAGAATCAGAAGCGCCTGCAAATGTTGAAAAAAAAAAAAATTTCAATCCCGACTCCTCGAGGGATTTTTGCCAAATTTAATACCGAACATGCTTGCTCTCCCTTGGCGTATTGGTGCATGAAATTTTTCGATCGATATCTTTGAATTTTCGAAAGCCGGGATTGGGCATGTACATTCGAAAGAAAAGAGAACGAAAAAAAATTGAAAATTTTGTTTAATCTGATGAACCATTTGAAAGATCGTAGCCGAATTAACAATTTATAATTATAATTTATCATTATAACTTTATAATCATAATTTATAATTATAAATTTGTAATTATAATTTACATATATATAATTATAATTATAATTTATAATTATAAAAGTAAATAACGTGTACAAATATTTTTAGAAAACTTGAAAATTTTCTAAAATCTGAACCCCTTAAGCGATTCAAGTCAAATTCAGTAGCGATAATCCTTATCCCCAAGACTATAATGTGTAAAAAGTTCCAGTTCAATAGCCTTCAATTTACGAAAGTTAGAGCCCGTACAAATATTTTTAGATAATTTCAAAATATTCTAAAATGTAACCGCCTCCAACGATTCTAGCCAAATTCCGTACCAATTATCCTTATCCTTTGGACTATTTGAGTAAAAAGTTCCAGCCTTTAATTTACAAAAGTTAGAGCGTATACAAACAGTTTTAGAAAACTTCAAAATTTTATAGAATCTAAACCGCTTAAACTATTTTAGCCAAATTCCGTACCAATCATCCTTGTTCTCTGGACTATTTGAGTAAAAAATTCCAGCTCGATAGCCTTGAATTTACAAAAGTTAGAGCGTATACTAACAGTTTTAGAAAACTTCAAAATTTTATAGAATCTAAACCGCTTAAACTATTTTAGCCAAATTCAGTAGCAATCATCATTGTCTCCTGGACTATTCGTGTAAAAAGTTCCAGCTCGATAGCCTTGAATTTACAAAAGTTAGAGCGCGTACAAACATTTTTAGTAAATTTCAAAATGTTCTAAAATGTAAACGCCTCCAACGATTCTAGCCAAATTCCGCACCAATCATCCTTGTCTTTTGGACTATTTGTGTAAAAAGTTCCAGCTCGATAGCCTTGAATTTACAAAATTTAGAGCCCGTACAAACATTTTTAGAAAACTTCAAAATTTTATAGAATCTAAACCGCTTAAACTATTTTAGCCAAATTCAGTAGCAATCATTATTGTCTCCTGGACTATTCGTGTAAAAAGTTTCGGCTCGATGGCGTCAATTTTACAAAAGTTAGAGCCCGTACAAATATTTTTAGATAATTTCAAAATATTCTAAAATGTAACCGCCTCCAACGATTCTAGCCAAATTCCGTACCAATCATCCTTGTTCTCTGGACTATTTGTGTAAAAAGTTCCAGCTCGATAGCCTTCAATTTACGAAAGTTAGAGCCCGTAAAAAGATTTTTAGATAATTTCCAAATATTCTAAAATTTAAACGCCTCGAACGATTCTAGTCAAAATTAGTACCAATAATCCTTATCCTTTGGACTATTTGTGTAAAAAGTTCCAGCTTGGTAGCTTTGAATTTACATAAGTTAGAGCGTATACAAACATTTTTAGAAAAATTCAAAATGGTCTAAAATGTCAACGCCTTGAACGATTCTAGCCAAATTCCGTACCAATCATTCTTGTTCTCTGGACTATTTGAGTAAAAAGTTCCAGCTCGATAGCCTTGAATTTACAAAATTTAGAGCCCGTACAAAAATTTTTAGAAAACTTCAAAATTTTATAGAATCTAAACCGCTTAATCTATTTTAGCCAAATTCAGTACCAATTATCCTTGTCCCCTGGACTATTCGTGTAAAAAGTTTCGGCTCGATAGTCTTGAATTTACAAAACTTACAGCGCGTACATACATTTTTAGAAAGTTTCAAAATGTTCTAAAATTTAAACGCCTTGAACGATTCTAGCCAAATCATCCTTATCCATTGGATTAATTGTGTAAAAAGTTTCAGCTCGATAGTCTTGAATTTACAATAGTCAGAGCCCGTACAAAATTTTTTAGAAAACTCCAAAATTTTATAGAATCTAAACCTCTTGAACGATTTTAGCCAAATTCCGTACTAATCATCCTTGTTCTCTGGACTATTTGTGTAAAAAGTTCCAGCTTGGTAGCTTTGAATTTACAAAAGTTAGAGCGTATACAAACATTTTTAGAAAAATTCAAAATGTTCTAAAATGTAAACGCCTTGAACGATTCTAGCCAAATTCCGTACCAATCGTACTCGTTCTCTGGACTATTTGAGTAAAAAGTTTCAGCTCGATAGCCTTGAATATACAAAATTTACAGCCCGTACAAACATTTTTAGAAAACTTTAAAATTTTATAGAATCTAAACCGCTTGAACTATTTTAGCCAAATTCAGTACCAATTATCCTTGTCCCCTGGACTATTCGTGTAAAAAGTTTCGGCTCGATGGCCTCAATTTTACAAAACTTACAGCGCGTACATACATTTTTAGAAAGTTTCAAAATGTTCTAAAATTTAAACGCCTTGAACGATTCTAGCCAAATCATCCTTATCCATTGGATTAATTGTGTAAAAAGTTTCAGCTCGATAGTCTTGAATTTACAATAGTTAGAGCCCGTACAAAAATTTTTTAGAAAACTTCAAAATTTTATAGAATCTAAAACCCTCGAACGATTTTAGCCAAATTCAGTACCAATTATCCTTGTCCTCTGGACTATTCGTGTAAAAAGTTTCGGCTCGATGGCCTCAATTTTACGAAACTTACAGCGCGTACAAAAATTTTTAGAAAATTTAAAAATGTTCTAAAATATAAATGCCTTGAACGATTCTAGCCAAATTCCGTACCGATCATCCTTGTTCTCTGGAATATTTGAGTAAAAAGCGTTCCAGCTCGATAATCTCAAATTTACAAAAGCATATGATACAAACATTTTTAGAAAACTTTCAAATTTTATAGAATCTAAATCTCCTTGAACAATTCTAGCCAAATTCCGTACCAATTATCCTTGTCCCCCTGGACTATTAGCGTTAAAAGTTTCGGCTCGATAGCCCCAAATTTACGAAAATCGAAGCGCCTACAAATATTCTAAAAACAAAAGAATTGAATTTTCCCGGGCTGCCAAATATCTAAAAAAAAAAATTGCTTTTGAATCGTATAATTCTCGCTTTTTATGAGCTCGCATCGAATGCTCCGCAAGTTCGAATATTCCCTACCGCCCCGACCCCTTCGCAGTTCATCCCTCATGAATCCCTCGACATTAAAGAATTTTGCGTTTTTCGTTCGTTCGTTCGTTCATCAGTTTGCTCGTCAATGAATTCATTAAATTTTCCCTGCCCCCAGTCCCTCAAGTACAGTTTTCAAACGGCCGATCGTCTATGTTTCGTCATGGAGTACGTCAACGGCGGTGAATTGTTCTTTCATCTGAGTCGCTCGAGGGTATTCGGCGAGGAGAGAACGAGATTTTACGGTGCCGAGATAATATCGGCTCTCGGATATCTTCACTCTCAGGGAATAATATATCGCGATCTAAAACTCGAGAATTTACTTCTCGACAAGGACGGTCACATAAAAATTGCGGATTTCGGTCTCTGCAAAGAGGACATAACATACGGTCCGTTAAATCAAATATTTACTTTTTTTTTTTTTTTTCTCCAGCTCTCCGAAGAGCAAAGAAATTTTTAATTTTAATTATTTATTTTGCCAATTTTCTTGCAAAAAAATGAAAAAAAAATGAAAAAATTAGGAAGAACGACAAAAACATTTTGCGGCACACCGGAATATCTCGCTCCCGAGGTCCTCGAGGACAATGATTACGGGCGGGCGGTCGACTGGTGGGGCGTCGGTGTCGTTATGTACGAAATGATGTGCGGTCGTTTGCCGTTCTACAATCGCGATCACGAGAAACTATTTACCCTCATACTCCTCGAGGAGGTGAAATTTCCACGAAACATTACGAACGAGGCTAAGGACATGCTGGGAGGCAAGTTTTTACGCATTAAATATTATTTTTTTTCGCGAAATATTATGTCGCTGCTATTGTTCGCGCACTTTCCCAATATCAAACCGGTCCGTTTGATTATCGTCAGATTTTTTTTTGCTTCCATCTTTGAGCGCTAGAAAATTCTCCGAAAAAAAAAAACAAAAAACAAAAATCTCACTCCTATTTATATTTTGTCGCAAATAAATTTCCTCGTAAATAATAATAATAATTACTACTACTACTACTACTACTACTACTACTACTACTACTACTACTACTACTACTACTACTACTACTACTACTACTACTACTACTACTACTACTACTACTACTACTACTACTACTACTACTACTACTACTACTACTACTACTACTACTACTACTACTACTACTACTACTACTACTACTACTACTACTACTACTACTACTACTACTACTACTACTACTACTACTACTACTACTACTACTACTACTACTACTACTACTACTACTACTACTACTACTACTACTACTACTACTACTACTACTACTACTACTACTACTACTACTACTACTACTACTACTACTACTACTACTACTACTACTACTACTACTACTACTACTACTACTACTACTACTACTACTACTACTACTACTACTACTACTACTACTACTACTACTACTACTACTACTACTACTACTACTACTACTACTACTACTACTACTACTACTACTACTACTACTACTACTACTACTACTACTACTACTACTACTACTACTACTACTACTACTACTACTACTACTACTACTACTACTACTACTACTACTACTACTACTACTACTACTACTACTACTACTACTACTACTACTACTACTACTACTACTACTACTACTACTACTACTACTACTACTACTACTACTACTACTACTACTACTACTACTACTACTACTACTACTACTACTACTACTACTACTACTACTACTACTACTACTACTACTACTACTACTACTACTACTACTACTACTACTACTACTACTACTACTACTACTACTACTACTACTACTACTACTACTACTACTACTACTACTACTACTACTACTACTACTACTACTACTACTACTACTACTACTACTACTACTACTACTACTACTACTACTATTATTATTATTATTATTATTATTATTATTATTATTATTATTATCGTTATAATAATATTACCAGGATTGCTGATAAAAGATCCAAGCAGAAGATTGGGCGGCGGTCCAAACGACGCCAAGGACATAATGAATCATGCATTTTTCTCATCGATCGACTGGTCGGATCTCGTTCAAAAGAAAATTCCACCGCCTTTCAAGCCACAGGTAACATCCGACACGGATACGCGCTATTTCGACAGTGAATTCACGGGCGAGAGCGTCGAACTTACGCCGCCCGATCAGGGCTGCCTCGGCGGTGTAGGCGGCGGCGGCGGCGGCGGAGGCGGAGGTGGCGGTTTGAATTCGATAGCCGAGGAGCAGGAACACTTTCCCCAGTTCTCGTATCAGGAGAGTCATTCGGCGGCGACATCTTCCATCGTCTCGATCAATCACTGACACTCGATTTTTTCATAAAAAAAAAAAAAAAAAAAATGATTTTTCGTTCGTAACCCGAAACACGTGCCAATTTTACAGGCCGGGACATTCGCAGCGGCCGGAAATCATGCGAGGATAAAGGTAAAAAGAAAAAAAAAAAAAAAACGTTTCGAAAAACGTTGGCGTGAGAGGGAGGGGAAAACGAGATATTTCAAAATTTCAAGGGGGGGGGGAAAAAAACGGAAAGTACGGTAAACGAAAAAAAAAAAAAAAACGATATCCATTTATCGGCAGGACATCGATCGAGGGAAAAAAGGGCCTTCGATACGCTTTTCGGTGTTGCGTATTTGGATTTTTTTTTTTTTGCACAAAACATATCTCGAAGATTTTTTTTTTTTTTTTTTTTTTTTTTTTTTTTTTTTTTTTTTTTTTTTTTTTTTTTTTTTTTCCTCGAACAAGTTCCTCGTCGCCGTCGCGGCTGACGAGGCGAAAAAAAATTTTGGGTTTTTTTTTTTGTTTTCATCAAATTTTCGAATCGATCCCTTCGCGCCAAAATGAATTATCGCGCGTATGAATTGACCATTCGACGGAAAAAAAAAAAAATTTATGCAACGGACATTCGTGGGACGCGTCGGCGAGTTATATTTGAACAAAAAAAAAAACAAAAATCAATTATATCGTGTACAAAGAGGGGGGAAAGGGGAAAGTTTTTCGTTGTTTTTTTTTTTTTTTCGTGAAAAAAAAAACAAAATGTCGGATGAGATGAACGCCAAATGGATCCTCGAATGCCTATATTGATGATTCGCCGGATGGCGCGGCGTGCGCCGAGATACGGTAAGAGAGAAGAAGGAAAAAAAAAAAAAAACGAAGGAACTGAAACCGAGTTGACCGGAAACGAACCATTATACTGATAAGAAATTATATATATATATTATTATTATTATTATTATTATTATTATTATTATTATTATTATACGCTATAATAACTATATTATTATAGATATATTTATATTTTAACAATTAAACTATTATACGGTATCTATTATACTATTATCCATCTTAAACGTTCTTTTTTTTTGTCCGCTTGTTCAGGTCGCGTGGTCTAGAAATTTATGCACCGGTTTGTCGAAAATACGAAAAAAAAAAAAAAAAATACGTTAAAAATCAAGAGAGAGAGAGAGAGAGAGAGAGATTTTTTCAGTCAAATTCGAAATTTGCACGGTGGTTCCTCATTTTTTTTTTTTTAATTATCTGTGAATAGTCGAGCGGTAGATTCAATGAATGAATAAGATTTTTTTTTTTATGGAGAACAACTGTTTAATGATAGAAGGCAAAGTTTCGAAGAGTGCAGATTGAAGTGATGACGTCGTAAAGTTGAAGAGAAGACGCAGGAGTACTAGGAAGTCCTACGAGACCTTGGAAGGTCCTATAGGAAGAGCTAGGAGTCCTAGAAAGTCCTGAGAGACCTAGGAAGTCCTAGGAGTCCTAGGAAGTCCTAGGAAGTCTTAGGAAGTTCTGGGAGTCCTAAGAAGTCCTAGGAAGTCCTAAGAAGTCCTAGGGAGTCCTAAGAAGTCCTAGGAAGTCTAAGAAGTCCTAGGAAGTCCTAGGAGTCCTAGAAGTCTTAGGAAGTCCTAGGAATTCCTAGGAGTCCTAGGAGTCCTAGGAAGTCCTAGGAGTCCTAAGAAGTCCTAGGAAGTCCTAGAAGTCCTAGGAAGTCTTAGGAACTCCTAGGAGTCTTAGGAAGTCCTAAGAGTCCTAGGAAGTCCTGAGAGTCCTATGAGTCCTAGGAGTCCTAGGAGTCCTAGCAAGTTCTAGGAAGTCCTAGGAGTCCTAAAAAGTCCTAGGAGTCCTAGGAAGTCCTAGGAGTCCTAGGGAGTGCTAAGAAGTCCTAGGAGTCCTAGGAGTCCTAAGAAGTCCTAGGAGTCCTAGGAAGTCCTAGGAAGTCCTAGGAGTCCTAGGAAGTCCTGAGAGTCCTAGGAGTCCTAGGCACGGACAATCATTTCTGTACAGACTCAATCAAAAGTTTATGACCCCGCTAGGGCCGTGTATATTTTATCATGCGGTAAATAGGAAACTTTCTCGCACTATTGTAGCACGAGGACTACCTTAAGGCAACCACCGGCAACTGCACGAGCAACCACCATGAACTAGCAATCGGTAAGCAACTGCATACTTTTGCAGTTGTTTTTTTGCACAAAGCAATCGTCTGCCCGGTTGCTTGTAGGGGTTTTTTTTTTTTTTAAACTAGACAACCGGTTATAAGCTCAATTCCTGAAACAGCGGCGGCTGCGGCGATATATCTTTTTAATATAGAACGATATACATATATTTTGATCAAATGAATAACCGTTCGATTAGAGCTTCGCGTATTGCAAAACCCTCTCCAGGCTGCCAATGCGGTGCCTGAGGTGGCGATTCGTCCGTTTCTTCCTCTTCGATGCGATCATCTTCCGGAAGAGCATTATCCAATGTTAGTGATAAATTGTGCAGCACGGCACATGCTACAACAATTGTGGTGGAGCACAACAATTTGGTTCCCAAACCTCTGGATAGGCAAGGAAAACGTCGCTTCCAAACTCCAAATGTTCTTTCAACAATTTGCCTTGTTCTGCTTTGTACGTTGTTATACCTATCAAGATACCGACTTGGTTAATTCACCCATGTATACACTGGAAATAGCTTAACTGTCCGCCGTTTAACTGTCTCCTCTCCGCCACACGGACTGTCACACTCACTAATGTCGCCCCCCCCCCCCCCCCTCCTACTTTGTTGCGAACCTGTCCTGACGTGCCCTAAAGCGGACAGTTACGCGACTTTCGGTGTACTTTGTTAATTTTATGACTACTTATCGAAATCTAAAGTATTTTGCGATAAATCTTTATTTTACCTTTGTTGAGCATCTGTTATTGGATTTGCCAGTGGAGTCAGCAGAAATGGCAAGCACGGATAGCCGGCATCTCCAATCAGGGTTCCAGTAAGTTGTCTCTCATGATATCGCATATAAATTCGTGAGTTTTGGAATATTCGGCTGTCATGGTTACTTCCAGGCCATTCTGGAACCACATCCAAGAATTCCATGTTGGGTCCGACGACTGCCTTTTGGTATCATTTAAATTAAAAGTATACCGATATTTTCATAGAATATATAGTATTGTTTATTTGTATCATAGATAAAATTAATTGCAACTTATTGTGGTATTCGTAAACGGTTATATCGCCAACGCAACATACCTGTACATTGAGGGAAAAATATCCCTTACGATTCCTATAAACCTCCTGCAGGTCTGCAAATTTCGTATTAGGTAATCGAATGTGAGTGCAGTCGATGGCGCCATCAACGCCAGGTAAACCGATACCCTCCCTGCGTGCACCAAGTTGTCTGAATAGATCTCTGTTTGCGATCACAGCAGCTTCCGTACTAGGAATTTTGATAACTGCGTGAATCCACGATGCAATTTGTGCCGATACTCTGTGTATTATCCTCGATACTGTAGACTGCGATATAGTCATCGGATCTCCGTTGACGAGCTGTATAATACAGTACAAAATGTATTAGCAATCATTTATTCCATGATCACACGAAACAATGAAATCACTTTGTTTTCTGTAGAATTTCAGAGGAATTATAATCACAGTGATCCTTACGTTAAAGCTAGCGGTAGCGTAAAATCGTAGACATATTAATAACTGCATGACAGGTGGAATTGGTAGACCGCGATTATTGGCTCTGACTAAGGCAGCTTCAATTCTTGGTAATATTCCGTACATGATACTATATCCTTTGAAAATCGGAATCGCCGTTTGAACTCCTGCTCGGAATAAAACTCGAACGGATTTTCACCATCTCTGATGTATCTTTTTGGAACTCGCTGCACTTCAACCTCGTCTTCGTCATTCAGCCCAACGTTGACCATTACAACCGCCTCAATCATATTATTCATTTCTTCGATCTGATCGTAAAAATTAAACATATCTTGCATATTCGCCATGTCAATAGAATTTCACTATTCACTTCACTTCACAAATTTTTCAAAGCGAATGCTCTTATAACCTCTATTTCAATTGCAAGTTTCCGCTGCTACCCTTATTTTACAGTAAATAATTCCGTCCAACCTGCACTTTCCCAAACATTCTTTCACAATCTATTCCTGGTTAATTTATATTGTTCGAATATAATATTTTCCGAACAATTGGTAATTATCAATTTCGTACGCATCAGAATAATTGGGCAACGAGCATTTTTGCTTAAGTGCAGAGTCGGAACTCGACTTGATCAAGATCGTCTTATTTAATTGACTATGAAATGTTGCGTGCTCAAGACAATGCTTATTTCAAATAAGACTGGACTATGCAACCTTGTAAGCTTACGCTTCGAATAAGATCGACTTGATTAAGATCATCTTATTTGCCGCGTCTTAAGACCGTCTTGTTTGACGTCTATGAAACCAAACGCCATCTTAAGACCATCTCGTATAAGACCGTCTTATTCGAGTCCGGTCTTAAGCCAGTTTTAAAAAATTTCCAGCGATCGAATTCCACGGTGAATCGGCAAGTTGAGATAGCTTATTAATTAAAAGCTTCGACACAGTTCATAATAACTGGAAAACTATTTGAGATACGACGATAATGCAAATAATCTTTTTTTTTTTTTAAATTAAATTCTCTACAAAAAATATTGTATAAGATTTTTTCCAAAGTTTTTGAAATATTTGGAAAAATGAAGCGGGCAACTAAATTTTCTTCTGTTCAAACAGCAAACTCGTTGAGAAATCTTGGGCCGAGACCGTCTCCGAGTTCTCGAATTTAAATATTTTAATCATGTACGATTTTTCGTGCATAAAAGTTAATTTTTGTTTCCTATCGTATTATTTTACATTATTACGAAATAATTTAATCATTTAAGAATGCACTTGAAGACGAAAAATAAAAAGGTTTGATGGCATAACGCAGATAATTTTAGACACTTCTTTACTTTTGAGTAAAAAAAAAAATCTAGTCCAAGTTTTTATTTTTTAAATTAAATATTGCTATATTTTTCGTTCGTTTCATTAAAAAGATTATTCCAGTTATTTTTTCCCTGTATGAAAAATTTTCCCTAACTTGAAAAACTTATTGATAATAATTTGCATTTATAATAATTTGCATTTAATCATTAAAATTGTTTTTACTTCGTAAATGATCAAATACTTTCGTAATAATCTAAAATTATACAATGGGAAATAAAAATTAACTCTTGTGTACCAAAAATCGTACATATGATTGAAATATTCAAATTCGAGAACTCGGAGAAAGTCTCGGCCCAAGATTTCTTAACGAGTTTGCTGTTTGAAGAGAAGAAAATGTAGTTGCCCCGCTTCATTTTTCCAAATATTTCGAAAACTTTGGAAAGAAGGAAAAAATCTTATTCAATCTTTTTTTATAGAGAATTTAATTTTTTACAAAAAAGGTTATTTGCATTATCGTCGTATCTCGCATAGTTTTCGAGTTATTATGAACTGTGTCGAAGCTTTTTTAATTAATGAGCTATCTCAACTTGCCGATTCACCGTGGAATTCAATCGCTGGAAATTTTTCAAAACTGGCATCGAAGACCTACCACAATAAGTGAAAAATGTGCGAAGTTTCAAATTTTTCGGTGCAATACCGCGGAAGGAAAAAAATATAAGCTTAAAAGTGCCGAAAATCGTATGTTAATCAAACGGTGAAATTCGACAGCTTTGGGAACGTACTTAGAATTGATCTACGAGGCTGGGCTTTCGGCTACTTTTTTTTTTTAATATATTTAGAGACATTTAAGCCTCTGGGAGCGAAAAAATAAAATTTTGACCCAAATAAGGACCACCCTAGTGCCACCTAATGAGGTCCTTCGAGAGAATGCGGAGGAAAAAAAAGCAAACAATTTTCGCGATTCTTTCGATTGGTCAATTATTTTTCCATTTGATTGTTTGTTTGATTGTTTTTTGTATTTGACGTTTTTTTGTTATCGATTCTCGGTTTTTTTGATAAATTCGTCCATTATGGTAATTCGATCAATTTAATTAATAAAAAAAAATAAAAAACCACGGCGTTAAAATTTTTGTCCATTAAAAAAAACTCCAATCAAATCCCCGGCAACCTAAAGTCGTTTTTTTTTTTCGTATTTTTTTGTTTTTTTTTTTAAGACTCGTAACTTTGAACGTCTACCACGCCGAAGTTATTGATTTTCGGGTGTACGCCTTCGGGAACTTTTCGACAGGAAATTTAATTTTCTGCAAAATTGTTTATGCTCAATTTGTCTCTACGACGCGTAGTTTCGGCAGCGTTTCCAGTTTAACGCAGAAGGCTGCGGTTTCGTGAAATTTTCTTATCATAAATCCCATTCGTTATCAAATTACGCTAAAAACAAACAAACAAAAACAATTTCAAAATTTTCGACACGTTTTTTTTCCCCACTTTTTCCAGCATAAATTTCTCGAACGAAATGAAAGGGGAAAAAAAAAAACAGTTCAGTTGGAGGATTTGGAAAACGAGGTTTCTTCGATTTTCCGGATTTAAATTTGATCCAAAACACTTTTCATCGTCCTCGATATTCATGTATCATCTCTATTTACATTTTTGGAAAAAAAAAAAAAAACACCAAAAATACCTAAAAGCAAAAGAAACATAAATTTTTGAAATAATTTTCGTATGAAAAATTCCTAATTACAAGAAAAATTCGGTAAAAATCAAGAACTTTGAAATTCGTGAAAGGTTTTTTGTTTTTTTTTTTTAATCAATATCGTAATTTGGGATCGGTGAATCCTTGACGAGCCAAATACGATCGAGAATCGCGCCCTCCATGTCGTCCGAGACTTGCTCGATGTAAAGATGAGTACCGTTGAATGCCTTCATTCTCGTGTAACCGTAGTCGGAGCTGCGATATGCCGACCATTCGGGACGCTTTGGTACGAATTTTTCGCGTCCCTCCTTGCAGCCAGCCGAGCCCGTCACCACGTGAATCGGTGCTCGATAATTCGTGTACGGCTTTTCGTGACTGCCGTTGTAAACCTTTATGCGTAACGTCGACGAAAAATAAAAAACAAAAAAACAAAAAAAAAATATATATATATATCAATCAAGCGTCTCGAGACAAGTACACATTTCCTCCTATACCGATTTCATATTTTTCCAAGGCAGTGTGAAATTTTAAGAACGAAAAGTCCAACATCGAGCTCAAAAGTTTGGATTTGCAGGTGGGAAAAAAAAAAATGATCAATCCAACAATGCATAGAAATATTTTTTGAATTTGAAATGGATCGCTGTTTGGGGGGTTTTTTTTTTTTTTTTTTTTACCTTAAAATTGTACATTGGCCACATGCGCTCGTAGCTGTGCTCGTGAGCCCACAATTCGAGATCAACGCGATAATCGTGAAAGAGTTTCTCGAGACCGAACCAATTGAAAAATGGCAATCCTACCCTCACGAGGGACTCGTGATTCGTGCAGTCGTCGGTATTTTTGTTGCTGCAGTACATCGGTCGATGACCGAACGTCACGATCCACGGTCTCTTTGCTCTTCATCGAACGAAGCGAGGCACGATATTGGAAGAAAAGGAAGAAAAGGAAGAAAAAAAAATTTATGTCGCGCAAAGAAAAATATTTTGTTCGATGAGATTTTTTCCGTTCTCGCTGAAAGAATTATACCTTACTTCCGGTCTGTTGGCCTCCTTCAAATCATTCTCAAGCCAATCGTATTGCTTTACAAGCTGCTTAATACCGTAATTCATGAAGTAATAAGCCTCGGTCTCTATCGCTACGAAATGCACCGGTCCCATGTCGAAGCTATACCACAAGCCTTCGCTGTTGCCCGGCATTGAGAATCGAGCTCTGGAGAATTAATTCTGGCATTTCAACAGCGAACAATGAAAAAAAAAATTTTACGATTTTTCATGCACACGGGCGCAAATGTTCGGCAGAAATTTTTCATCAAAAAAAAAAAAAAAAAAACGGATTTGAAGAAATATTTATGATACCGAAAAATAAAGTTTATTTATCAGAATTGGCATTTTTTTAAATGCTTATTCGCAAAATTGTGAGTCGGAGAAATTTAAATTCGACCTTAAAAGGTTCGATTAAACGTAATCTCGTTCGATAAAGGGTAAGCGGCGATGGGTATCGTTGCGGTGAGAAAGGTTTTTTTTTTTTTTTTCCAAGATATACAAATACTGCAAATGCAAAAGTTTTAACTTTCGTTTGATCGAGTAATCGAGCATAATATTGAAACGTTATTCGGTGATAAGCGATTAATCATGGAACTTTGCAACGTTGCCTCGATGAACGAAATAATTGCTATCGCAGCGTAAGGTTTGATATACTTTTTTTTTTCAGACTTCGTGAAGCGTACTTCCGGGCCGAAGTATTTTTTTCTTTCTTCTGTCGGCTGGGGCGACAGAGAATGCAGAATAATTATACTGCCAAGATCCCTAAATGCGGAAGCGTTCTGGTGATACGAAAAGAAGACTGATCCGCAGTAATGGTCTATTTTTTTAAACGCTGACAAATTATGTCGCAGCAATCTTTTGTGATATTAAATCAAGACAATTCACGCGAGTAAATGTGGAAAAAGTACCGCTCGAAGAACGCGATAATGTTGAGAGAGAGAGCTTCACATTTTAATTATTTGTATTCCGGATTACGTTGAAATTTATTAATTTCGGGATACTTGAATTTTCAAGATATCCAAAGATGAGCCGAATGGACGATTCATGAATTGTTTTAACCCTTTAACGACGCATATACGTCTCGACTACTTTGAAAAATCGTAACTTCCAGAAAGATGAACATATCGACATCGTTAAGGTCCCATTTTGAAGATGAAGGATGCATCTAATCGTGAAAAATTCGGCGAATGCGAGGGTTGCACCCCTTTAGTTTTACACCCTGTCGAAAAGTGCGAAAAAATGAGAAATGAGCATAGCTCTCAGGGAATTTTTTTTTTAGAATCGCGATCTCGAGTATGCGCTTTGAAATAACATCGAAAATTTTTAGCTGAAGGATCCGGACCAAAAACCACCCCTAACAGTAATAAAATATCGATAACCACCCCTAGCAATGGTGATATACGCCCAATAATGCACTTTTATTGATGTTCAGATTATAAATATTTTTGAAAACACATGAAAATTTTGTAGCAAGAATATCCGAATGGGAAACTACCCCTAACAGTAACGAAACATCGAAAACCACCCTTAGAAATGGTGATACGCCTAAAAATGCACTTCCATTGATGTTCAGTTCATGTAAATTTTCGAAAACATATGGAAAATGTGTATCAAGAACATCCAATCCAAAAACTACCCCTAACAGTAACAAAGCATCAAAAACCGCCCCTAGCAGTCGCGATGCGTCTGAAAATGCACTTTTATTGATGTTCAGTTCATATATATTTTCGAAAACGTATGAAAAATGTGTATCAAGAACATAAAAATCAAAAACTACCCCTAACAGTAACCAAACATCGAAAACCACCCCTATAAATGGTGATAGGCCTAAAAATGCACTTTCATTGATGTTCAGTTCATATATATTTTCGAAAACGCATGAAAATTTTGTAGCAAGAATATCCGAATGGAAAACTACCCCTCACAGTAACGAAACATCGAAAACCACCCCTAGCAATGGTGATACGCCCAAAAATCCACATCCATTGATGTTCAGTTCATATATATTTTCGAAAACGCATGGAAAATGTGTATCAAGAACATTCGAATCAAAAACTACCCCTTACAGTAACAATACATCAAAAACCGCCCCAGCAGTAACGATGCGCCTGAAAATGCACTTTTATTGATGTTCAGTTCATATATATTTTCGAAAACGTATGAAAAATGTGTATCAAGAACATAAAAATCAAAAACTACCCCTAGCAGTAACCAAACATCGAAAACCACCCCTATAAATGGTGATACGCCCAAAAATGCACTTTCATTGATGTTCAGTTCATATATATTTTCGAAAACGGATGAAAAATTTGTAGCAAGAAAATGTGAATCAAAAACTACCCCTAACAGTAACAAAACATCAAAAACCGCCCCTAGCAGTGGCGATGCGCGCCTGAAAATGCACTTTTATTGATGTTTAGTTCATATATATTTTCGAAAACGTATGGAAAATGTGTATCAAGAACATCAAAATCAAAAACTACCCCTAACAGTAACGAAACATCGAAAACCACCCCTATAAATGGTGATACGCCCAAAAATGCACTTTCATTGATGTTCAGTTCATATATATTTTCGAAAACGCATGAAAAATTTGTAGCAAGAAAGTGTGAATCAAAAACTACCCCTAACAGTAACAAAGCATCAAAAACCGCCCCTAGCAGTGGCGATGTACCTGAAAATGCACTTCCATTGATGTTCAGTTCATATATATTTTCGAAAACGCATGGAAAATGTGTATCAAGAACATCCGAATCAAAAACTACCCCTAACAGTAACGAAACATCGAAAACCACCCCTATAAATGGTGATACGCCCAAAAATGCACTTTCATTGATGTTCAGTTCATATATATTTTCGAAAACGTATGAAAAATTTGTAGCAAGAAAATGTGAATCAAAAACTACCCCTAACAGTAACAAAGCATCAAAAATCGCCCCTAGCAGTGGCGATGCGCGCCTGAAAATGCACTTTTATTGATGTTCAGTTCGTGTAAATTTTTGAAAATACATGAAAAATTCGTAGCAAGAACATCCGAATCAAAAACTACCCCCAACAGTAACAAAACATCGAAAACTACCCCTGGAAGTTGTGATGCACCTAAAAATCGATTGTCATCAGTGAGGTCGGGGTGCTTTTTGAACGTGAGACCCCTTGCCTCTCGCCAATCGGGGTGCTTTTTGAATTCAGAATTCCATTACCGTGTTCTGGAATGACTTTTCCTCGATTTCTGGCAGAAATGAACGATGTGAAATGAAATTAAGATGTTTTCAAGCGATTGGGGTGGTTTTTTCCGAGGGTAGGAAAATTCTGGAATAATTTATTTTCTCACATCGGGTACTCGCGAATTCGGATTCACCGTGTATCAACTTTGCCAAACTCTCAAAAAAAAAAAAAAAAAACTCAGCTGTTCAAAGGGTTAAATATGAGATCGAATCTCACCTATAATTACTAAAATTATAAGACTCCTCGTGATTCCCGGGTACAGTCATATAAGGAAGATAAGCGGCGACTCCTTCGATCTGTTTCATAAATTGATCGCCGACTCGCGCATCGTCGGTATCCATGTCGTACGCAAAGTCACCTATGTGAATCGCAGCGTCGTAGAGACCGCGCTGAGTCTCTTCCTGCAATCTCGCAAGGCTCTGAGCATTCTCGTTACCCATGTCACCGAACATAACAATCTGAGGCGACCAGTTCGGTGAATCATCGGGTGGAGTAGAGACGTAAAAAATATTTGACCAACCGTACTTGCTGCCGCAGTGATAAGCTTGATAAAATTTTTGATATTAATTCGACAGACGTAAATCGTAGAAAATATAATACATAAAATTTATGAAAGTTTGCTGTGACACTTTCAAAGCGAACGTTCGTTCGTAGTTTTGGAAATTGTAAATTAGAAAAATCGCTTAATTTTTCCGATAACGATTGACAAACTTTTTTTTTCTTCAATTTAAAGCCTTTAACTTAAATTTTTCGCTTAATTTAAGCCTGTTACGCGATGCTGTGTCTAAAATATCGGGTTTTACAATCAAATCCAAATAAGTCGTGGATTTTGAGCATGAGAATGTGACCGTCAGCGTCAAATTTCCTTAGCCGGGGGACTAAAAAATTTGAGCTGCGACAAGACTTTTAGTTCTCCACTCACTGTATTTGCTGCCTGGAGTTAAATCCTTCAGCAAAACTCTGTGAATATATTGCTTTCGTTTCTCATGGCCTCCGTCGACGAATAAATTACTTTTGCCTTTTGCGGTGAGAACAAATCCACCGATACCATATTCCACTACGGATTCCTCCGTGTCGTTCTTGGTACTCCAAGTTACGACGATATCACGAATATTTTCTGCTCGCGAGACAACGCGAAAATTGTTTTCGAATTCACGTTAGAGCTTGTTTAATTGAAGATTAAAACGGTTCAACTAAATTCTAAAGGCTTATAACTCAAAGGTTGAATCTAAATTCAAGCCTGCAATAATTCAAATTTGAATTAAAAAATTTAAACTTATTGAATGGAAGTTCAAGCTCGAATTTGTCAAAATTGAATTAAAGTTTAAGCTCGTTAAATTCAAGTTCGCAATTGTTGAATGTAAATATTCAAGTTTGAACTTGATAAATCGAAATTCAAGTTTTCACTCGTCAATTTTAAGATTGAAAAGTTTAAACTAAATTCTAAAGATTCATAATAATAACGTTAAATCTAAATTCCAGTTTAGAATGATTGAAATTTCAATTAAAACTTGAACTTGTTAAATGGAAAAATTCAAGCTCGAATCTGCCAAAACTGAATTAAAGTTTAAGCTCGTTAAATTCAAGTTCGCAATTGTTGAATGTAAATATTCAAGTTTGAACTTGATAAATCGAAATTCAAGTTTTCACTCGTCAATTTTAAGATTAAAAAGTTTAAACTAAATTCTAAAGGTTTATAACTCAAAGGCTGAATCTAAATTCAAGCTTGGAATAATTGAAATTTGAATTTAAAATGTTTAACTTATTGAATAGAAATTCAAGCTCGAATTTGCCAAAACTGAATTAAAGTTTAAGCTCGTTAAATTGAAATTCAAGTTCGCAATTGTCGAATGTGAATATTCAAGTTTAAACTTGATATATCGAAATTCAAGTTTGCACTATAATTTTAAGATTAAAAAGTTTAAACTAAATTCTAAAGATTCATAATAATAACGTTAAATCTAAATTCCCGTTTAGAATGATTGAAATTTCAATTAAAACTTGAACTTGTTGAATGAAAAAATTCAAGCTCGAATTTTCCAAAACTAAATTCAACTTTAAGCTCGTTAAACCTGAATCCAAGTTTAATTGCGTCAAAACCAAATTCAATATTGAACTTTTAAAATTAAAATACAAAAGTTTGCACTCGTCGAGTCGAAATTTTACTCGTTGAATCAAAGATTCAAAAAATCAAATTTAATTCTGCGGATAAACGTTAAACTCGAGTTTAAAATGAATAAAATTTCAAGTTTTGGCTCGTTAAACCTAAATTCAAGTTTGTACTTTTTAAAAATAAATTTAAATTAGCACTTTTAAAATATAGATTCAAGTTCCGTGCTTATTCAGTCTAAATTCAAATTATACTTAACAAGTCAAAATTCAAGTTCCAACTCTTTGAACGAAAAGGTTAAACCAAAACTCTAAAAAATTAATGTTAAATATTCTTCTAAATACTTTTATAATAATAATTATTATTTTATTGCAACTACCTCCATAAGATAGATGTACAGCTTCCGGCTGGTATTTTACCAGTCCCAGCACGCTTCCCATAAATCCCAGCAAGAAAATTATCACCGCCGATGCCATTTTTCTTTACAATTCTAAAAAAAAAAAATACGATAGGAATAACATATTTTCTTTCCAAATTTTACGACAATTGATGTAAATTTGTAATTTCTATCGCAATAAAATTTATGCCCAACTTGAAAAAATTAATATCATTATTATCATTGGCACTGAAAACTCGTACTTTTATGTAGAATACGTAATTTTTTGAATTATAAAAATTAAAAAATTATCCGCGAAAACACAATTTTTAACAATGACCTTAGGAGTTTTCTAATTTGTGATTTTGACGACGGATATATATAACTGATAACAATGCGCGTTTGTGTGTGATAAGGATAAAGAAAAAAAAACCCACAGAGAACAATGAAAGCATCGGAAAACTTTAAACGATATCGTATTCCATGGATGTTTGAACTCAAAAAACACACACGACATATTCGACTTATTCGAATTTTTTTTGAAATACGAAAATGTTGTCGGCAACCTACATTTTTTTTTCTGCACTTACCACACGAAAACAAAAATATCGTCGATGCGATGGGTGCGTACATAAACGTTTGAAACTGAGCGAGATTAAAAAATACGATGCTGTTTATTATACAAGTTGATAAGTCATATATGATACATTCGACCCTGGTTCGCGTATAAGCACTGAATCACAATGAACATCGTCAGAAGAATTGTTTTATGGATTACGCATTATAATTATTATACTGCAAAACAGCTGACACTCTCCGCCATATTGTTTCGGTTGCACAAAATAGGCGGGACGGTCAAAAAGTCAAACGTGTTGTATATTTGAAGTTTCAAGAAGTGTTTTGTTGTTTTTTTCGGTTGTGTTGTTTGTTGTTTTTGTACATCAAGATACGGCAATAGTTGAAAACTTTAATATAATATGGACGTTTTTTCGGTTAATGTGCTGTTAAAATCTAGGTGTGTAACCACTTTTACCATGTTATTTCATACTTAACCTCGAAAAATAAAGCTGAATAACAAAATTAATCGGTTTATTCAGCACGTGGGGTAACATTAAAAAAAAAAAAATACATCACATATGCTGTCTGAATGTTTTTTTTTTCGTTAACAAATTGTTGTCACCGACGAGAACCATGCCTTTGAAATACGCTAGCGGAGCATCGCTGGCGCGCGACGTTCGCGCCATCTCCTGTATGTTCAGCGCAACAAATCTACGCAATATTTGAAAGGCAGAAATAGAAAAGTTGGGAACACATACGGTTCACGTTTTATTATTATTTTCATGTCGTTGCAAATAAAATGCAAAGCTGGGTCATGAGTGTTATAATAAGTAGTGGTTTTCAAGCGGTCAATACCGACATTTTTTGTCGTTAGAGTTTAAATAAAGGCAAAAATCTGCTACGATCGTTTCACGTGTGAGTGACGAGAAGCGCCCGGTGTATATGTAGTACAAAAAAAAAAGGAGATAACGTGTATTATCCTATAGTTATCAGGTAGTTATACAATCATATTATAGCACGGAATCGACATACGCGTAAACAATCCCAAAATATTACTGAACAGGGAAAGTAAGCAGCGTTATATGGTGGACCATGCGTCAAACAGTCTTTACATCGGCCTTGTCAGCGTTTTTCCGTATCGCATTCATTTTTTTAGGCGAATCCCGATCGATCAATCGTCGATATAAATTGTACTTGCAAGGCCGGACGAGGTTACTGCAAGCATGCAGCTGCGGCGATTTGTCTTTATGTTAATGAAGAAAGTACAACAATAACGTCACGAATGCATATTTTACGAAAAAATTATTCGTTTTCTGACATATTTAGACACAAATGCACGAATAGCTGGTACTAACTGCGTCGATTTGTTGCCCGTAATAATCGTCTGGCGGCGCGTCAAGCGATATGCTTCGCTAGCGTTTAAAATTGTTATTCCATCATTTTTGAAATCCTGTACTTAAATTTTGCAAAAAAAAAAAAAAAAAAATAATTGACCGGGATTCGAACCCGCGCTATCCTCCAGTCGATGAATTCAGCACTTTCGATACTCAAATAATCATTTTAAAAAAATTAAAGATTTAGAGATTATTTTGATTTGTCGCAGAAGTTAGTACTTTTTATACGAAAATTTAGAAAATTTTATTTTGATCTTTTCGGCGGATGAATTTTCGTATTTTAGATGGATAATCGCAGATTATCGTAATTTTTTGTGAAATTTCGTAGTCTTGTACAAAAATAAGCTACGGAATTTAGTTGCACCTTTTCGAAGCAGTAGATTTTCATAATTTGTCGCAGATAGTCGTAGATTAATCGTAATTTTTTCGTAAAACTTGGTACTTTCTTACGGAAACATCTACGAAAACCTACAATTTTTTAAAAAACTAAAACTACGATTTCCTATAAATTTATATTTTCTTGTGTTTTCGTAGAACGTCATGGAAATTATTTTCACCAGGTACTCTTTTACTTTGCTCGAATTTCGGTACAAAGCCGAGTTGGGAAGAAAAAATTACTTCGAAGTAACAGTAACAGTTTTCATTTTCTCATTTTCAAACGGCCTTTCCCTTCTTCTGAGTGTTAAACGATTTTTTTTCATTTAATCTTAATACATTTTATTTTTCTTTTACTTCGATACATGGGTGTAAAGGATTTAGAAAAAAAAAAAACAATAAATAAAAACGACTTGGCGAGCTCGGGGGGGGTTTCATCAATTTTTTATATTTTCCACGTGACAATATATACAGTGTCATAAAATATTACAGTATGTGTCTGATTATCGACAACAAAAAGCTCGTATATTTATTTATTTATTCCCTCGACGATGATATGGCTGTCCGGCCTTTTGAGCTGTTCAGAAGTGTTTCTCATGCTTGTAAATTGAATTCGATATCCCCAAAAGTTTTTGCGCCTCTCTCGTGGCTATAGTATAGCGTACAGTGCCAAAATATGACTATGGACAAAATTAAAAAAAAAAAACCATTTAAAATACTATACCAGGGAGACTCTAGTCTCCCTGTACTATACTTTGATCGTATACTGTACTCACTGAACTCTAATAATACTGGAACGTGCGCTGGCTATACTGCACATAGAGAAGGAGCGTATCGAGAGAGATAGCTCGCAAACTATCTTTCTCTCTGTCTAATCGTGTGACGCACGCGCACTTGAAGGTGTTGTATAGGCGCTTCAAAAAGTTTACCCCACTGAATTCTATTACTCTATCGCGAGTGTACTGCAAACTGAGAGGCATGCTCTTTTTTTTCTCTTAATATAATTATAATGACGCACGAGGAATTCAAGACTTGACGATTAATAATTGGAAGTAGATATGTATACCTCGGTGACGCTCCGATATAAGAAAGATCTGAAATCGAGGAATAAACTTTTTGACTGTACTGTACAGACAGAGACCAGGATACCAACAAGCGTCGTTCGTGGCTATCTCTCTCGATACGGTCTACAAGCGGCAGCGCACGTTCCAGTATTAGTAGAGTTCAGTGACTGTACTATACTTTGTAACGCTTTCCGTGCGTTAAAAAGCGCGGAATTCAAATTTCATGGACCAGCACAAACGTGTGGTTACCACCGAAGTCCGTGGGAGCTCGTTTCCGCGTCAAAGAGTTTAACTCACCTCGCGCGAGCGAAATTATTACCTGAAAATCGCGAAAAGTAAACGAAAATCGAATCTACAAGGGTTTAAAGTCAGTTAATCAATATAGGACAGTTTTATTGCAAAAATTCTATCGTTCCAAATCCAAGTGATGGTGAGACGCGTTATGTTAGATAAGGGATGTTGTTCGCTTCGCGGTTCGACAGAATCTCTTTGGCTACCCTGCTAGCTGCCACGAAAAAGTCAAAGTTCTCGATACTCCCCCTACTATATGCTGGGCCCTCCCGTTGGCCAATTACAAATTTTAACTCGACCACCGAAGTCCGCGCGGACTCTCCCCCACGCAAGGGTGGGTCCGTGCGTGTGTCTCTTTCTCCCCTTCCTTGTCTCACCCTCCCTCTTAAGTCCCAACTCGAAAAGTTATTTACCTCTGGAAATTTTCCCTCTCCTCCGCTCTCGAGTTTTCCGTCGCGTCGAGCGACGACTTGTGAAAGCCTCGCTTTGTACTTTCGGGTAGAGCAATAAAAGACAAAAAGGTCAATAGAAAAACTGAAAGAAAGCAGACCCGTCTCTGTTGAGAGTGCGTGTTTTTATGCATTTACTTTTAACCCGTGTGCGACGAGTTGTTTCGCGTTCGCGCGTCACGTGTTGAACACTCGTCCTTTTATTTAATATTTTCAAGAAAGTATTTTGTTTTTGCAGCCAGCAGCGTACCCATAAGTCTCCGTCTCTCGCGTTTCCTTTTACAATTTATGGTTAAACATATACGTATTTCCTAGAATATATAAGAACGTCGACAGCGCAATAAAGTTGCTTAAATGCTACAAAAGTATTCATATTATCATTTTCATGGTATCGTAATTACACCTAAAGTTATTGTATTCATGCATATATCGAGACATATCGTAAGTAATATGCTGGTATTTAAATCGTTCGTGTAGCACATGATATATAATTCAATTTAATTACACTATTTTTGGCAAAGTCAGCTCGTTCTCCTCTCAATCAAAATCTCTGCTCTTATTTCGTTTCGAATCTACGCGCGATAGTACGCCCCCGGTTGATAGCGCCCTACGCGGCTAATCCGCGAAGTGCGTATCGCGGAGCGTTACAACTTTGATACCGTTGCGCCATCTCTAGGACGTGAAATTCGTGAATCGGTTGAAAAATTTCTCTTGTTCGTAAATTCCGTCGGCAAGTTTGACTGCTTCGAATAGCTTCAGTGCGACCTATAGTGTCACGATAAGCAAACAAGCAGTTTAAGTTTCATTAATTTTCGACTCTGTTAACATCCGATTCTTTCGAAATGTTAATTCCACTTTTAATTATTGGCACAAAAGTTGCTCAATCAGTTCAGACCTTCCAGCTTTTAACAGATTTTTAGTTCTACTTTTTCGTTGAAAAAAAAAAAAAAAACTTGAAAAAAAATTTACGCTATCGCGCTGTACAGGTTTTATATAAAGATTGACGCAGCGAATTACGACATCGAATTTTCTTGAAAAAACTTCGAGGTATCGTAATGAGGACCGCAATAAATGTGGAATGAGGTTTGCGCAGTTAAAATGTGGGTGGGGGGGGGGGGGGGGGGTAAAAATATATAAAATATTCGAAATCAAACCGACGTTCCGACTGTCAAGCTAAGGAAAAGCGAAATTAATGAAAATCAGGGTCTTTCTAATTTGCGCACGTGCGCCAAAAGTTCTCTCTGCGAGACGAACAAAAATTGCGAGGAGAAAAAAGCCATATCGATGAACATGAATTTGGAAATAAAAAAAAACATTGCACGATAGAAGGAATGTAAAGTATTCGATTCCCACTCCTCGAAAATTAATTTAAAAAAAAAATAATGAATCAATTTTCAATAATTTACTTTCGTTGCCCAAAAGCTCGGATACCCCACGAAGCTTGCTTGACAACGGGAATAAATATAGGGAATCAAATTACAATCTGCATTGCAGACTGCATTCACACGTTTTCACTCAAACGATTCTGAGCTTGTTCAAAAAGAAAAAAAAACGCATCGCTTTGAATTCATGTTTCATATGCGCTTCGAGAACTTTGAAAAAAAATTACGAAATAAAATTCAAACGTATATGGATAGCGTGATGCTGAAGAACAACTTTTGCATTTTATCGTTATGCAAGCGTAATGAAGAATTCTGGAAGTGATTAATCATCAAAGTTGAAATGCAAAAGTACTCTTAGATATTAATTGGAGAGCTTAATTTTAGAGATAATCTAATTTACATGTACCTCGAGAACTCTTTACAGTCCGCCCGCCCCGAAATTTTACTCACGTCGTAACTGCACTTGATATACTCGCCAGAGGCCATCGTCAGATTATGCGATACTGTAGATTCAGGCAGTTTCAAAGGTAAATGCAATTCTAATTCATCAAGAACCTTTAATTGTTCTGACTGAACGAGTGCTGTGGCCTGTGCACATTGAGATTGACGTTATCAGACCCGATCGAATTACATTAATTCCAGTTCACGCTCTTCAATTGCACTGAGGCAGTTGTTTTTCTTACCACGGAGTATGGTGTGTCCTTATATTTTTTGATAAGATGGGTTCGCACATCGTCGATGCTTTTTTCGCACTCTTTCGAAGAGATCTTTCTAGAGTCTTCCGCGTTACTGGCGCTAATCCCCTGCGAATTTTTAACGAATATTTTTTCTCAACGTGAGAGCTAATATTAATGAGTAAGCTTTGTCGTGACAAAAAAAAAAAAAAAAAATCCCGGTGCCCGAGATTTGGTTCCGTTACAACGGCAGCTAAATTTACCTTACCCATGAGACCATCGGCCCATCGCACCACTGTGCTATTGATATGTTAATGAGGGCACGGGGGACGGTGATAATTTCAAGTACGACGCAAAGCAATCAAAATGCGAATAATAATAATAATAACAACAACAATAATTAATCACTCGGGAGATCTAAAAAACTTTGTTATTCCAGAATCATATTGCGGAAAAGTTATTGACAAATCATTAAAAAAAAAAAAAAATTTGTCGAACGAATCATCAGAATTTTTTTTTTATCTTTGGATCAAAAGACTTTCGTTCGTTTCTTCGTATATGTGTTAAATTAATTTTTTCAGAAATTCGCTTTTTTCCCGTAAAAAATCCTGCGCGTATTCGAAAAACTTGATAAATTCATCCAATATATAATGTCAAAAAATAACTTTTACCGATGATTCGTTGAAGATTTCTTTTTTTCTTCCGTTTTGAAAAAATTTTACCACAACTCTTTGGCCTTTATATTATTGAAAATCAATATTTCAATGAGGGTTTTTCGATAATCGTTGATTTTTTTCAAAATATTTTTTTGCTTCACTCAGCGCAGTACTGAAATTCCGATCGGATCAAACTTTTCTTTGGCAATGTTCGAAGTATCCCGTTATAAGATCGTAATTATGATAGCCAACGTTGATGCCCGTGAGAAAAAAAAAAAAAAAAAAAACATTCCACGTGAATTTTCCCCATAAGTTATAACTTTGTAGGACTCACCGATAAGACGAGAATAACGGAAAGAACGATTGAGATTTTCGACATTGTTTTGACTTTGGAGTTTAACGTACAGACGAATTTTCACTTCTGACTCCACGATGATCGAATCGGGCTTATTTATACCCGCGAGCTAATATCTAACTGCGTGTAATTAAGTCGCGATCACGACCTACGTTATGTTGCGATTGGTCGAGACCGGCGTACACGTGTCTCGATGCGCGCTAATCATAATCATTTTTTTTTTTATTTCGTCGAAAGACTTGATATTTTTTTTACAATATCCAATTTTATCGGAAAAAATCGAGATGGGGGGGGGGGGGGGGTTATCTCGTTTTTGTTTGGCTCTCATACGTTATGTCACACGAGGGAATATAAAAATAGGTAATTATTTGTTTACCCAGAGACGCTTATCAAAAGCATCGAGTATCGTTTATTTTTCTCGCAATAGCGGCGTAATATGTAATAATATTTATGCGACGTTCAATTATGAAAATTCCAAGTTTTTATATATTTTCGTACAATCGATTCTTCGAGCCGTTGCATAATTTTAAAATTTACATTATTGTTGTTTATTGAAAATCGCGAGCCCACTGGCCGCAATAGCCTTGAATTTCGTCGCAGTCGACGCGAATCAAACAACAGTATACTTTTTTTTAATAAAAATATTTTTAACATGAAATAATTCTAGTTTAAATAATAAAAAGAAAAGCTAATAAATAAATTTAATTATTAGTAGTGAAATCTGAATTGGAATGAAATTGAAGTTAATGGAAAAAAAAGGTAATTATGCAGTTTGAGGATTTTTCCGAATTTCGATGATTTTTTCTTCCCCATCAAGAAATAACGTTAAAGAGACTATTACAAACAATAATCAATCGGGGGAGCTCGGAAAAGTAATGTCTAATAAGTACTGCCTCATGCAATTTTTCTACTATTTTTACGAATTTTTCTTATGCTTAGGAGGAATATATTTTCGTGTGTGTGTGTGTGTGGGTGTGTGTGCGCGTGCGTGCGCACGCACGCACACACACACACACACACACACACGGAAACATATCCCTCCTAAGGCATAAGGAAAATTCGTAAATGTTGGGAGTGCACAGTAGCTGCACGGCGTGCACAGCCATTTGCTGCCCGCCGCACCGTAGCGACACGGTGACTGCCCGGTGTGGCCCGCGGCGTGCAAGCAACATCAGTAATGACAGCAAATGGGAATTTTACGAGTATTAAAGTTTGCTTTCTCCAATCTAATGCCCTCTGGGCAGTACCAATTGAGGTAGTCCTCGTGCAAATGCGTTTATAATTGGAATTTTTTGAAATTTATAGTGAACGCAAAGAGAATGCTATATAGTATACCCAACTTCACGTGAAATTTAAAGCAGATTGACCGTTCCCAACTCGAGATATTCAATGTCAAAGTTAGCCACCCTTACGTGTAGAGCATATGTCACACATGGGAAAATAAAAATGGGTAATTATTTGTATATCATAGGTGCTTATCAGATAAGAAGCACCGCGGATATATCTTCTATATTCTTGCAACATATAGCTGGGGTTATATCTCATGAGAAAAATGTCACCTTGAGAAATTTCGATCGTTCACGACGTTTTTTTCTCTAAATAATAAGCATTCGCATATAATGACAACGCAGTATCATATGTGAGAAATGGGTTGAAACAGCGGTATGAATAATTTTTTTTTTTTTTTTCAATAAAAGTAACTTTTTGGATGCACAGATAAAAGTCGAATGTTCTTAATCCTCATTACCTTTATGTACATTTATCGAAATTGCGTTACGATGAATCGCGGACGTGCATACACGATTTTTATCGCGATCATGGTGAAATATTAAAAATCTTTTTGTCAAAAATTTCAAGGAATTATGAAAAAGCTTTGCATCGCAATATATTCGCATTTATTGCGTTACACGTTCGTCCGGGAATTCTTTACCGGGAATTGTGTGCTTATGGTCGTGAAAAAGACTTTTATTTTTTATTTCAGCGCTTGAGAACATACATTTTTATCTTCCGCTCGTCAAAAGCCACACGCGTTGACACGTGTTTTTCAAGGTTTGTTGGAAAACATATTCGAAACGAATACATCGCGGCTTTTTTCAGTTCGAGCATGTAGGTTCTGTAATTTTTTTTCTTTGTTTTTCCGTTATGTAAAAAATTTGTAACCGACCGTAAAATTATGAAAACTCCAAGTTTTTATATTTTCGTAGAATCGATTCTTCGATTCATTGCATAATTTGAAAATTTACATTGTTTTTTTTTACTGAAAATCGCGAGCCCACTGGCCGAAATGGCCTTGACTTTCGTCACAATCGACGGATCAAACAAAGGTATATATTTTGTTTTAATTAAAATTTTTTTAATATGAAAGTTCAATTATTAGTAGTGAAATCTGCATTGGCATTTAATTGCGGAAGTTAATGAAACAAAAATAATACTGAATTCATTGATTTTGATTATTGAGATGCTAAAACATCGCACAGCTGAATAATTATATCCAAAAATCAATTAATGTATGCGATCGACTATTGTATATATTCATAAAATTGTTGGAGAAATCTATGAAATTTTAGACGAGAAGTATTTTTTAGAATTCGTAATAACTGTAGAGATGACTTTTGGCAGTTGAATTAATTATTTTTTTTTTTAAGTAATTTCGATTTTCAGTCATTCATTTGAGTAGTCCGTTGAATCATTTCATCTCGGCTAAACTCAAAACCGTTGGAATTATATATTGTGTGATGAAATAACTCTCAATTGATTTTGCCGGACAGTTTTATATTGATAAATACTGGAAATTAAAAGCTTCAAAATTGAACTTGCGGCAAGCTGATTCTTTCGTATAGGTATATACTAAAAGGGCCATTTTAAAATCCAAATTTTTCGGGGAAAAACATTGACGGCGTGATCTGAAAACGAATAACAAAATTAATCGGTTTATTCAGCACGTGGGGTAACATTAAAAAAAAAAAAAAATACATCACATATGCTGTCTGAATGTTTTTTTTTTCGTTAACAAATTGTTGTCACCGATGAGAACCATGCCTGTGAAATACGCTATAGCGGAGCATCGCTGGCGCGCGACGTTCGCGCCATCTCCTGTATGTTCAGCGTAACAAATCGACGCAATATTTGAAAGGCAGCAATAGAAAAGTTGGGAACACATACGATTCACGTTTTATTATTATTTTCATGTCGTTGCAAATAAAATGCAAAGCTGGGTCATGAGTGTTATAATAAGTAGTGGTTTTCAAGCGGTCAATACCGACATTTTTTGTCGTTAGAGTTTAAATAAAGGCAAAAATCTGCTATGATCGTTTCACGTGTGAGTGACGAGAAGCGCCCGGTGTATATGTAGTACAAAAAAAAAAGGAGAAAACGTGTATTATCCTATAGTTATCAGGTAGTTATACAATCATATTATAGCACGGAATCAACATACGCGTAAACAATCCCAAAATATTACTGAACAGGGAAAGTAAGCAGCGTTATATGGTGGACCATGCGTCAAACAGTCTTTACATCGGCCTTGTCAGCGTTTTTCCGTATCGCATTCATTTTTTTAGGCGAATCCCGATCGATCAATCGTCGATATAAATTGTACTTGCAAGGCCGGACGAGGTTACTGCAAGCATGCAGCTGCGGCGATTTGTCTTTATGTTAATGAAGAAAGTACAACAATAACGTCACGAATGCATATTTTACGAAAAAATTATTCGTTTTCTGACATATTTAGACACAAATGCACGAATAGCTGGTACTATAACTGCGTCGATTTGTTGCCCGTAATAATCGTCTGGCGGCGCGTCAAGCGATATGCTTCGCTAGCGTTTAAAATTGTTATTCCATCATTTTTGAAATCCTGTACTTAAATTTTGCAAAAAAAAAAAAAAAAATAATTGACCGGGATTTGAACCCGCGCTATCCTTCAGCAGTCGATGAATTCAGCACTTTCGATACTCAAATAATCATTTTAAAAAAATTAAAGATTTAGAGATTATTTTGATTTGTCGCAGGAGTTAGTACTTTTTATACGAAAATTTAGGAAATCTTATTTTGAACTTTTCGGCGGATGAATTTTTGTATTTTTGATGGATAATCGCAGATTATCGTAATTTTTCGTGAAATTTCGTAGTCTTGTACAAAAAGCTACGGAATTTCGTTGCACCTTTTCGAAGTAGTAGATTTTCATAATTCGTCGCAGATAGTCGTAGATTAATCGTAATTTTTTCGTAAAACTTGGTACTTTCTTACGGAAACATCTACGAAAACCTACGATTTTTTAAAAAACTAAAACTACGATTTCCTATCAATTTATATTTTCTTGTGTTTTCGTAGAACGTCATGGAAATTATTTTCACCAGGGACTCTTTTACTTTGCTCGAATTTCGGTACAAAGCCGAGTTGGGAAGAAAAAATTACTCGCATAATTGAATTATCGTTTTTCATTACAATTACTTCGAAGTAACGGTAATTTTAACTTCTTTACAATGGAGAACTCGCATTATTTTCAACTTTTAAATTATTTAAAAGATAATTGTACAAAAACATTGTTTCGCATAGGGTTTTTTTTTCGGTTACTCATATCATTAATCAATTATACCAGCTTGAAAATTGAGTTGCATTTCAAACGTACATCACGTGAGCGTGACGTCACAACACCCCAGTACAACAGCGTGTTTAGCGGTAAAATTACGAAGTTGAAGCCTCCTAATCCATTCTAACCCAAAAAAATCTTCGTAATTCGTAAATATGTACTCTCTTAATAGGGTTTAAAGATGACTAATGTGCCTGAACAATCGATGAACATGTACAAATAAGTGTTTTGTACCATATGTTTCAAAAGCGCAACTGCATCAATTATAGCATACGCTGTGATGTGTATTATCCACGCTTGTGCACTAATGATTTACTTTCGCGAACTTTTTCACCCACGGATAAACTTATCCGACGGCTATCCCATCCTTTTAACATGGCTTTATCCGGCGGATAACTATAACTAAGATAACTAGATTATCTCTTCGACTTGTCTCGCCGCGTATAAAAGTTACCGCTAGCTGTTTTGTAGATAAAGTTGAAGTCTGCTGCGCACTCTGCTCGTAAGAAGTTTTTTCCTCACACGCTTCTCACATAAACCACTTACATCGGCCAATCAGCATTCTGTGACTGCTATACCAGTAATGCATATGCGGTAGTGCAATCTGAATTGGAATTGAAGTTAATAAAAAAAAAATAGGAATTCATTGATTTTGATGATTGCGTGATGCTAAAATATCGCAAAGCTGAATTATTATATCCAAAAATCAATTGAGGTATGTGATCGACACTATTTTAGAAGTAACATTGTTGGAGAGATCTGTAAAATTTTACACGAGAAGTATTTGTCAGAATTTGTAATAACTGTACGGAGATGATTTTTGGCAGCTGGAATATGATAAAAAATTGAATCATTTTTCGTCGGGGATTTACGAGCTCAATTATCATTGTTGATTTTTAAAATAAAGGCTTGTTGCGTCGAAAGAAAAAAAAAAAAAAAAAAAAAAAAAAACTTATCAATAGTACGAAAAGTAGCGACGACGGTAAAGAATTATAAAAATTAAAAAAAAGCAGAGATCCTTGAACCCCGATCCTGCAGAGTTCTAAACGTGAAAATCTGTATCCACTCTGCCAAGCTTTGCGCCCTCTTTTAAAGAAAAATTGAACGAATATGTTGATCGAGATCGCTTAGGGACACTTGACAATTTTGGCCCAACTTCAATCAATTAGAGAAAAATAATGTTCAAATTTCAATGGTTTTATTAATTAATACGTATCAGCTGAAAAAAAAAAATCAACTCGGGAAGAATTTTGGTCAGGAACAGCAGGGATTAGATTCGCGACAACAAAACGCGAGATGATCTCTGGCGACGAAACCGCGAGGGCGAAACCGTCTGCGATTGGCAAGCGCGTCGATGCAGCGCGCGAACTTCAAGTCGATCTCAAGCGATGAGACCAGTTCGGCGTTTGACCGCCTCAAGTGACTTTGACACTTCGAGAAATAAGAAAAAAAAAAGTCTCGAGCTCGAATACCGATCCTGCAGAGTTCTAACCACGGACTGTAACCACTCTGGCAAACTCTACGTTCGGTGTGTACGAGAAAAAAATGGAACGAATTGGGAACTCAAAAATGTCATCTTGACCTCTGGCGGCCAAATGTCTAACTGCCCTCTCCCAGTCGCTGCCCGCGATGATTACCATGCGAATTTGTCACGTTTTAATAATAATTTAAAATCAGCTGCTTCATTACAAGAAATAAATCATAAACAAAGATCGGGAATAAGACATAGTCGCGAGATATTTGGTGCGAGGGCGTGAGATTTTCAGCACACGCTGAATATGAATAATCGTTACATTTATGCCGTGTAAACACACAAGCGACGTGACTTTTAATTTCATAATTTCCGAAACATGAACCAATAATTTATCAATAAAGCATTTTTTATGCGATAAGTTGATATTTTGAATAATAATTTATTGGTCGAAAGCATTTATTTAGCCGAAAAGTGACGGGATCTTTTTTAAAATGATTTTGAGGTTAAACGTGGGACGTCATATGCAGGTTCATAGTATCCTTATGGCGATAATCACTTCATCTGTATCCAATTTGCGCAGTGGATTCTATCCACAGGCATAACCCTCAACGGTGATATAAGCCTCATTACCAAATCTTACTGAAAAAAAATTGTATTTTGCCGAAAAATATGCGATAATCCATTGTTTATAACTTATATACTGTTCCCTATGCCAGGCCCATGCTAACTATAGAGGGCTGCGGCTGACTGGGAATGATCGAGCGGGCATATTGGATAGGCCCCGCCTCGGTCTTGATTCCCAATATGTTTATCGAGCTCGCTTAGGGACGCTTGACAATTTTGATCCAACTTCGGTCAATTATAAGGAAAAGAATGTTCAAATTTAAACAGTTTCATCAATCAATACGTATAAGATGAAAAAAAAAAAAAAAAAAATCAGCTCGGGAAACTTTTTCGTCTGGACAGTAGAGGGCACAGCAATAAAGTAAGCAGGGATTGGATTCACGACAGCACAGCGAAACCAGAGATGATCTCTGGCGAAACCGTGCGGTTGACAACCACTCGATGCAGCGTCGGCGTTTGACCGGGACCTAGGCGGTCAAACGCCGCCTCATTGTCTCATTTTTTTTTTTCATTTTCCCAATTTTTCTCATTTTCAAACGGCCTTTCCCTTCTTCTGAGTGTTGAACGATTTTTTAAAAATTTAATCTTAATACATTTTCTTTTTCTTTTACTTCGATACATATATATAAGCTAATTCTACGATCGGCTCGTCTACTGTAATTCACGCTCGGGTTTCGCTCGGTATACGCTCACGCTCGTACTCTCGTCCGTTCACGCTCGCTCCTTGACTACTACTGCTTCTCCTCGCGACTCACATCCCTCTCTCTCTCTCTCTCTCTCTCTCTCTCTCTCTCTCTCTCTCACTCACACATACGCGACACTCGTTCTCGCGCTTACCACCTCTCTCTTCGTATTGCGGATTTTCGTCTTTAAGGAGGTACGACTAGTTCTTTGGAGTCAAAAAAAAGTCTAAATTTATTTTACCCACAGTTCTTCTGATTTATGTTTATTTGCGTTGATTATTCATATTATCGATTATAATGTGAAAAATTTTGTGGTAAATGATTAATTTATTGCGCATGAACTAATAAAAACTGAAAAATTAGATTGTCAACGACTCGATAGTAGTCTCCATCATAATAATAATGACATGTCTACCACAAAAACGGACTAAAAAACATTTTAAAAAATCAGCCGAAAACCTATTAAAATAGACTTGAATTACCTCAGTGGAATTAATATGATCGGTAGAATGATAATTATACATATAATTGATACGTGATAAATAATAAAACTCCATAAATAACATGATGGAATTTGAAGTAAACACTTGGCAACGTCGCATTGGCGATGCTATAAGTTGGTATACGTGACCAACGAAGATGACTCTATCCTCGTTGCTAATATCAAAACAAAGCTAGGGTTATGTTCGCCGAAACCCATCAGCTGTTACTCGCGACGTTGCTAAGTCTGTGGGTGCTATTTGATCGTTCTGACCATTTACAACCGGAAATTGAAACTTTTTTATGATGTAGTGCCAGAACTACACGGTGAAGAGTTATTTTTCAATTTTTTACAATATCTATTATATCTAATCTATCAAGTTTCAGTTTTTCAACGGGTGTAGTTGGATACGTGAGCAGCAAAACCGTGATCACAGCACTTCCGGTTAACCGTCTCCATAAGACGACGTGCTTTAGTAACTCAAACTGCTCGACTTTGCAATTTTATTACGAATAAACTAAACGGTCAATATAGCTCAAATTTTGGCAATAGGCGCATAAAGTATTCGGCAAAAACATATAAAAAATTCAAGTCCGTCAGTTGGATTCTTCATACTAGTCGTACCTCCTTAACATGAGATTTTCTCCCCAAACAAGACAGTCTTAATGGCCATTGAGAAAAAAAAAAAAAAAAAAAAAAAAACGAGGACAGCGGTTGTTTAGGTTAGGGGCCAAAATTCGGAACCACAAAAACATCATGGGTGTAAAGGATTTTAAAAAAATCAATAAATAAAAAGGACTTGGCGAGCTGGGGGGGGTTTTTTTTTCCATCAATTCTTTATATTTTCCACGTGACAATATACAGTGTCATAAAATATTACAGTATGTGTCTGATTATCGACAACGAAAAGCTCGTATATTTATTTATTTATTCCCTCGATGATGATATGGCTGTCCGTCCTTTTGGGATGTTGATAAGTTGATGAGTGTTTCTTAGTGAATCGGTCGAAAAATTTCTCTTGCACGTTAATTTGGTCGAAAACGTAGACTGCTTCGTATAGCTTTCGTGCGTCCTATAGTGTCACGATAAGCATGCAAACAAGCAGTTTAAGTTTCATTAATTTTCGACTCTGTTAACATCCGATTGTTTCGAAATGTTAATTCCACTTTTAATTATTGGCACAAAAGTTGCTCAATCAGTTCAGACCTGCCAGCTTTTAACAGATTTTTAGTTCTACTTTTTCGTTGAAAAAAAAAAAAAACTTGAAAAAAAATTCACGCTATCGCGCTGTACAGAGGTTTTATATAAAGATTGACAGCGAATCACGAGATCGAATTTTCTTGAAAAAACTTCGAGGTATCGTAATGAGGACCGCAATAAATGTGAAATGAGGTTATACGCATAGTTGGATGTGCAGTTAAAACGTGAGGGGGTGGGGTAAAAATATATAAAATATTCGAAATCAAACCGACGGACGTTCCGACTGTCAAGCTAAGGAAGAGCGAAATTAATGAAAATCAGGGTCGTTCTAATTTGTGCACGTTCGCCAAAAAGTTCTCTCTGCGAGACGAACAAAAATTGAGGAGAAAAAAGCCATATCAATGAAAATAAATTTGGAAATAAAAAAACATTGCACGATAGAAGGAATGTAAAGTATTCGATACCCACTCCTCGAAAATTAATTGAAAAAAAAAAAAAAAAAAAAAAATGAATCAATTTTCAATAATTTACTTTCGTTGCCTAAAAGCTCGGTAACCCCACGAAGCTTTTGCTTGAAAACGGGAATAAATAGAGAATCAAATTACAATCTGCATTGCAGACTGCATTCACGTTTTCACTCAAAACGATTCTGAGCTTGTTCAAAAAAAAAAAAAAAAAAAAACGCATCGCTTCGAATTCATGTTTCATGCACTTCAAGAAACTTTGAAAAAAAAATTACGAAATAAAATTCAAACGTATACATGGATAGCGTGATGCTGAAGAACAACTTTTGCATTTTATCGTTATGCAAGCGTAATGAAGAATTCTGGCAGTGATTAATCATCAAAGTTGAAATGCAAAAGTACTCTTAGATATTAATTGGAGAGCTTAATTTTAGAGATAATCTAATTTACATGTACCTCGAGAACTCTTTACAGCCCCCCCCCCCCCCCCCCCCGCCACGAAATTTTACTCACGTCGTAATTGCACTTGATATACTCGCCAGAGTCCATCTTCAGATTATGCGATACTGTCCATTCAGTCAGTTCCGAAGGTAATTTCTCTTCTATTTCATCAATAATCTCTAATTGTTTTAAATGAATGCGTTCTGTGGCCTGTGCACATTGAGATTGACGTTATCAGACCCGATCGAATTACATTAATTCCAGTTCACGCTCTTCAATTGCACTGAGGCAGTTGTTTTTCTTACCTCGGAGTATGGTGTGTCGTTATATTTATCGATAAGATGGGTTCGCACATCGTCGATGCTTTTTTCGCACTCTTTTGAAGAGATCTTTATAGAGTCTTCCGCGTTACTGGCGCTAATCCCCTGCGAATTTTTAACGAATATATTTTCTCAACACGAGAGCTAATATTAATGAGTAAGCTTTGTCGTGACAAAAAAAAAAAAAAAAAAAAAAAATCCCGGTGCCCGAGATTTTGTTCCGTTTCAACAGCAGCTGAATTTACCCCACCCATGAGACCATCGGCCCATCGCACCACTGTGCTATTGATATGTTAATGAGGGCACGGGGGGGCGGTGATATAACTTCAATTACGACGCAAAGAAATCAAAATGCGAAAAATAATAATAATAATAATAATTAATCACTCGGGAGATCTCAAAAACTTTGTTATTCCAGAATCATATTGCGGAAAAGTTATTGACAAATCGTTAAAAAAAAAAAAAAAAAAAAAAAAAAATTTGTCGAACGAATCATCAGAATTTTTTTTTTATCTTTGGATCAAAAGACTTTCGTTCGTTTCTTCGTATATGTGTTAAATTAATTTTTTCAGAAATTCGCTTTTTTCCCGTAAAAAATCCTGCGCGTATTCGAAAAACTTGATAAATTCATCCAATATATAATGTCAAAAAATAACTTTTACCGATGATTCGTTGAAGATTTCTTTTTTTCTTCCGTTTTGAAAAAATTTTACCACAACTCTTTGGCCTTTATATTATTGAAAATCAATATTTCAATGAGGGTTTTTCGATAATCGTTGATTTTTTTCAAAATATTTTTTTGCTTCACTCAGCGCAGTACTGAAATTCCGATCGGATCAAACTTTTCTTTGGCAATGTTCGAAGTATCCCGTTATAAGATCGTAATTATGATAGCCAACGTTGATGCCCGTGAGAAAAAAAAAAAAAAAAAAAAACATTCCACGTGAATTTTCCCCATAAGTTATAACTTTGTAGGACTCACCGATAAGACGAGAATAACGGAAAGAACGATTGAGATTTTCGACATTGTTTTGACTTTGGAGTTTAACGTACAGACGAATTTTCACTTCTGACTCCACGATGATCGAATCGGGCTTATTTATACCCGCGAGCTAATATCTAACTGCGTGTAATTAAGTCGCGATCACGACCTACGTTATGTTGCGATTGGTCGAGACCGGCGTACACGTGTCTCGATGCGCGCTAATCATAATCATTTTTTTTTTTATTTCGTCGAAAGACTTGATATTTTTTTTACAATATCCAATTTTATCGGAAAAAATCGAGATGGGGGGGGGGGGTTATCTCGTTTTTGTTTGGCTCTCATACGTTATGTCACACGAGGGAATATAAAAATAGGTAATTATTTGTTTACCCAGAGACGCTTATCAAAAGCATCGAGTATCGTTTATTTTTCTCGCAATAGCGGCGTAATATGTAATAATATTTATGCGACGTTCAATTATGAAAATTCCAAGTTTTTATATATTTTCGTACAATCGATTCTTCGAGCCGTTGCATAATTTTAAAATTTACATTATTGTTGTTTATTGAAAATCGCGAGCCCACTGGCCGCAATAGCCTTGAATTTCGTCGCAGTCGACGCGAATCAAACAACAGTATACTTTTTTTTAATAAAAATATTTTTAACATGAAATAATTCTAGTTTAAATAATAAAAAGAAAAGCTAATAAATAAATTTAATTATTAGTAGTGAAATCTGAATTGGAATGAAATTGAAGTTAATGGAAAAAAAAGGTAATTATGCAGTTTGAGGACTTTTCCGAATTTCGATGATTTTTTCTTCCCCATCGAGAAATAACGTTAAAGAGACTATTACAAACAATAATCAATCGGGGGAGCTCGGAAAAGTAATGTCTAATAAGTACTGCCTCATGCAATTTTTCTACTATTTTTACGAATTTTTCTTATGCTTAGGAGGAATATATTTTCGTGTGTGTGTGTGTGTGGGTGTGTGTGCGCGTGCGTGCGCACGCACGCACACACACACACACACACACACGGAAACATATCCCTCCTAAGGCATAAGGAAAATTCGTAAATGTTGGGAGTGCACAGTAGCTGCACGGCGTGCACAGCCATTTGCTGCCCGCCGCACCGTAGCGACACGGTGACTGCCCGGTGTGGCCCGCGGCGTGCAAGCAACATCAGTAATGACAGCAAATGGGAATTTTACGAGTATTAAAGTTTGCTTTCTCCAATCTAATGCCCTCTGGGCAGTACCAATTGAGGTAGTCCTCGTGCAAATGCGTTTATAATTGGAATTTTTTGAAATTTATAGTGAACGCAAAGAGAATGCTATATAGTATACCCAACTTCACGTGAAATTTAAAGCAGATTGACCGTTCCCAACTCGAGATATTCAATGTCAAAGTTAGCCACCCTTACGTGTAGAGCATATGTCACACATGGGAAAATAAAAATGGGTAATTATTTGTATATCATAGGTGCTTATCAGATAAGAAGCACCGCGGATATATCTTCTATATTCTTGCAACATATAGCTGGGGTTATATCTCATGAGAAAAATGTCACCTTGAGAAATTTCGATCGTTCACGACGTTTTTTTCTCTAAATAATAAGCATTCGCATATAATGACAACGCAGTATCATATGTGAGAAATGGGTTGAAACAGCGGTATGAATAATTTTTTTTTTTTTTTTCAATAAAAGTAACTTTTTGGATGCACAGATAAAAGTCGAATGTTCTTAATCCTCATTACCTTTATGTACATTTATCGAAATTGCGTTACGATGAATCGCGGACGTGCATACACGATTTTTATCGCGATCATGGTGAAATATTAAAAATCTTTTTGTCAAAAATTTCAAGGAATTATGAAAAAGCTTTGCATCGCAATATATTCGCATTTATTGCGTTACACGTTCGTCCGGGAATTCTTTACCGGGAATTGTGTGCTTATGGTCGTGAAAAAGACTTTTATTTTTTATTTCAGCGCTTGAGAACATACATTTTTATCTTCCGCTCGTCAAAAGCCACACGCGTTGACACGTGTTTTTCAAGGTTTGTTGGAAAACATATTCGAAACGAATACATCGCGGCTTTTTTCAGTTCGAGCATGTAGGTTCTGTAATTTTTTTTCTTTGTTTTTCCGTTATGTAAAAAATTTGTAACCGACCGTAAAATTATGAAAACTCCAAGTTTTTATATTTTCGTAGAATCGATTCTTCGATTCATTGCATAATTTGAAAATTTACATTGTTTTTTTTTACTGAAAATCGCGAGCCCACTGGCCGAAATGGCCTTGACTTTCGTCACAATCGACGGATCAAACAAAGGTATATATTTTGTTTTAATTAAAATTTTTTTAATATGAAAGTTCAATTATTAGTAGTGAAATCTGCATTGGAATTGAATTGCGAAAGTTAATGAAACAAAAATAATACTGAATTCATTGATTTTGATTATTGAGATGCTAAAACATCGCACAGCTGAATACCAAAAATCAATTAATGTGTGCGATCGACTATTGTATATAGTAATAAAATTGTTGGAGAAATCTATGAAATTTTAGACGAGAAGTATTTTTTAGAATTCGTAATAACTGTAGAGATGACTTTTGGCAGTTGAATTAATTTTTTTTTTTTTTAAGTAATTTCGATTTTCAGTCATTCATTTGACTTGTCCGTTGAATCATTTCATCTCGGCTAAACTCAAAACCGTTGGAATTATATATTGTGTGATGAAATAACTCTCAATTGATTTTGCCGGACAGTTTTATGTTGATAAATACTTTAAATTAAAAGCTTCAAAATTGAACTTGTGGCAAGCTGATTCTTTCGTATAGGTATCATATACTAAAAGGGCCATTTTAAAATCCAAATTTTTCGGGGAAAAACATTGACGGCGTGATCTGAAAACTTCGCAGTCTCAAAAAAAAAGGGTTTTAGAATTGAAATATTTTCAATTCATAAAATTCGTTGGTAAATGTACTTGTCTCGGGACGCTATACGCTTCATAAGATGTAAAAAGCGTGCAAATTGGAAACTTGCACATTTTGTTTCCTCATAAAGAAGTCACACCTTTATGAAAAGATGTCGTTTTCGTGTATTTTTATAAATGTGGCGATGGCTTTCGTAATTTTGGCATTATCATAGAGAAGTCTCTGCAATGCTGAACCGATGAGCCAAGTTTCCAGTTTGCATGCTTGTTTTAAATATTATTCGATTTGTTTCAATATCCTTGTCTCCTAGCGTATAATTATTTATATATTTATTCTCTTATAGTTTTTTCTACGAGTGCTATCAGACCAAAGATTTTTGTTTTAGCGTTATATATTTCTCGCGAATCCTATGAAAGTTTATTCCATGCAATCTCCTGTAAGCAAGTTTATTTTCAAAAGCACGTACGTCGAACAATATCTTCCTTGTCGATTCACCGATGTATTTATGATAATTTATATATTCATAAATTATTAACATTGTCACCACCAACCAACATTCTCGATCCTCTCAGAGTTTTCCAGAACGATAGCGCGTATACTATCCAATATTCTTAATAGATTCACTTTTTCAAAAAAGATTTTTCTACGGCATACATGCAGGATTTAAAATTTTCACGCGATACTATCATAGCGCAGGGGAACCCTCTATTGGCGAATCTCTACATATATTCTTCACAGAAAAGAAATTTTACAGTGCTGCCAAATTGACAAATTCATTAATTACAAGAAAGAAACGTTTCTTTTATTCCAAGTATTTTTTAAAATAATAATTAAACCCTGTTCGTCTATTAGTCTAAGCAGTAGGATAAGTAGGATAAAGCGATCACTGACATGAAATTTTTTTTTTTGTTTTTTCACTATTTTGATTTTTTTCGATCTCACATCAAATTTACATAGCAAGATTCAAATCTTGTCACGAAAATTTCACAATAGGGCTGCTATTATTATTTCTTTCTCCTCTCCATTCTCCATCGGGGCAACCGACCGATGAAAATGCAGTTTTCTCTCTTCCCAGCAACGACGAACAGTGAGATTTCTTACTTTTCGATAAATTTGTACAGCTCTAAAAATATATATGCTACAACCGGATGTATGCACACTGGACGATGGCTTTGTTAAACTATACGTTTCCACTCGATGTAACTATTACTGATTAATAATTCCTTCCTGATAATTCAGAGAGCCACAAATTGCGAGCGAATAAGCTCATTTTCACACGGTACATGAACAATTTTTCCATTATACAGTTTTATTTTCGTAAAAATTCGAAAGAAATTGAATTTAAAAAAAATGGCGACATTCCAGACCGGAAATTCATTGAATTTCCGGGATTCCCGCGTTTATTTGAACGTTACTTGGAACAGAATGAAATGAAAAGTGTACTACCGACTGAAAAATATTGAAAAATAATTATTTTAACTCGTCGAACAGTGTTCACCGATGTTGAAGAAGGCTCTTTAGTACAGTCAATTCATAATTTATACTATAGACGTTTCCACGGTTCCAAAGGAACAATCGGGGAAATGTTTTTTATTTATTATTTTGAATTAAAGTATTATTTAATACAGGATTTTTTTTAAATTATCGATAAATTGAAGAGAAAATACATTTTTTTTTACTTTTCGAGCCTTTTGGATTTTTATCCTTCGAGCCACGATCATGAGAAATTTTTTTTCACCGTATCTGCTGGTTATATGGGCCCTTTTACTTGAAATAATTTCGTAAAAATTCCTGCCTCATCGTTTTTTTAAAAATTTTTTTTTTCTTTCCCCCGAGTGCACATTTGTGCACCGCGGGGGCACTATAAAGTTTCATCTGTCTCGAGAGAACGAATTCTCGATTGGTTATAAGCAGGAGAGCGAAGGAAGCTTGGAGATGGAGAAAGAACTGGCGGATTACAAGAGCTCGTTATTATATTCGTGACGAATGGGGTCCACACGAGGGGGGGATAAAAAAATATATGAATATTGAAAGTTGGACAATTTTTTTTCAGTTATCTTTGCTCATTTATAAATTTTAATTTTTGGTGTCTCGTTGAGGAGACTTGGAATTTTTTAAATCTTTGACAAAGTAATGGACCAGTTTTAATCTTTATCTCGTTTGTTGTTCCAGCATTTTTACCCGATTTTCTATGATAATTTCTTTTTTTTTTTTAATCAATCATCATGGTCAACCGAAACAGAACGCCTACTTCATGCAAGATACGCCCTTTTTTTTGCACTATCTCCATTAAAAAAAAAAACAAAAACTAATGTCATATCTCACGCAGTGTATCGTAAAAAAAAAGATAAAACGGTTACTCAAGAGATTTTAATTTTTTGAATTTAAGGTAGCAGTCTGATAACTTAAGCCGATTTTCATGCCTTTTTTGAAGGGCGTTTTTTTGTAGGAAAATAAAAATGAATCGTTTCGGATATTTAGGATGTTTTTATTTACATATTAAAGATACGAAAAAAATTTTTTTGAAAAAATGTAATAGTTCATTATTATTATTATTGATCGAAGTTGGCACCTCGAAAAAAAAGCGCGTGGGTGGCCCCGGTGATTTTAGCTCTTGATGTTATCTGAAATCGAAAATTCTTGATAATTCTTAATCTATAGACATGTCATTCTGGTCAACTACTCAAGTACGCGGGTACTTGGTACTTCAAGTACGCGAGTACTTCAAGTACTTGCAGTAATTTGTACTTGAATAACTTTCGGGCATTTTTCCCAGCTCTGAAATAAAAAAAGTTTAAAGAGTACGTAAGAAATCAAACATAAGTACTAGAACTTACGAGATGTATACCTGAAAACTTGAAAAGTATTTGATACTTGATACTTGATGTATTTCAAGTACTTGATACCTCAACTACTTGGTACCTCAAGTACTTAGTATCTCAAGTACTTCAAATATGTAGTACTTTAAGTAATTACGGTATTTGGTACTTAGAGTACACGAGTACTTCAAGTACTTACGGTAATTTTTACTTTGTAATTGAAGTACTTTTCAGTACTTTGCTGGAGCTATGAAATTAAATGAGCTTAAAAAGTACGTAATAAATCAAATTTAAGTACTAGAACTTACGAGATGTATACCTGAAAACTTGAAAAGTATTTGATACTTGATACTTGACGTATTTCAAGTACTTTACACCTTAACTACTTGGTACCTCCAGTACTTCGTACCTTAAGTACTTGGTACCTCAAGTACTTAGTACCTCAAGTACTTCAAATATATAGTACTTCAAGTACTTACTTTGTACTTTGTACTTGAAGTACTTTTTGTTACTTTGCTCAGCTATGAAATGAAATGAGTTTAAAGAGTACGTAATAAACCAAATATAAGTACTAGAACTTACGAGATGTATACTTGAAAACTTGAAAAGTATTTGATACTTGATACTTGAGGTATTTCAAGTACTTGATACCTCAAGTACTTGGTACTCCGGATACTTCAAATATTTAGTACTTCAAGTACTCACAGCACTTTGTACTTTGTACTTGAAGTACTTTCTGGTACTTTGCCCAGCTCTGTTTTATGTTTGTATGTAAAAATTTATTTACTGCATAAAATAAACAATATCAAACTACGTTTAAATTAATGAATAAAATATATAAATAAATAAATATATATCGATTCTCCCTCAAAGTGGGCATTTAATTTACCGTGAAGCGTCGAATTTCACTGCAGGCAACGCAACGGCGGGAATACGATAAATTGAGAATAAACGAAAAAAAAGTGTCTGTCTGAGCATATCCGGGGGGTATATCACGAGGAAGAGGCGCATTTTTTCATTGCCCCCCGGGACACAATTAACGCGAGATTCAGCATCGTCGTGGTGCAACAAGTCTCTCTCTCTCTTGATTTTTCTTTTGTTTTTTCGTTATATGATTCTTAAATTGTAGCATTTTACTTACTGCACGTACTCGGTCTCTTCACTTGTTTTCTCGATAATAATGTACATACATTTTTCAAATATCGTTCAGTTCTATGTAAATCCGATTGAGATTGACGTAGTTTTATTTTTTTTAGATCAAATCTGATAGATCTGGATAGATCTACGATTTTCCAAAGTCCAGATCTCTACGCGAATCTAAAAAAAAAAAAAAGAAAAGAAAAATTTCGCAAAGTACTGAATCGATAAAAGCCAAAATCTAATCGGTTCTAAGTTTGTAAAAGCCGCGTCGATTGAGACCAAAATCATTGAAATTTGGATATCGGATAAAAAAATTGATCACATACGTACGACACAGACACACACACATACAAACACACAGGCGCACATCCGAAAACGGCCGGAGATGGTTCCCCAACTCAACTGAACCCAACCAAACCCAATATTGATCACTTCGCGAGTAGTAACCTACAAAAAATTTAATATTCGATTTACCAACTGCAGGAAGTTGTTGATAACTAAAAAAATTGAAGATCGTAGTATCAATAGCAGTTCTCTCGGAAGTGGTATCTATCGAAAGTTACTATCCTACTTTGAATATATATAATTGAATGATCACTACACTGGGACCTCGATTAATGAGAACTTCGGGCTCAACCAGTAGTCCCTCTCCCCCACTCCAACCACTCTGTGTATATCGATCGCCGTGGTGCAAGGTGGGAGAAGCGCTGCGCCTATGTCGGCACAGCTTGCTACAAGGTCAGCTGCGCAGTGAGTACAGTGCGCAACGTCGTCTCACGAGATCGGCGCGTTGGCAATTTTCGTCTCACTGTTCTTCCCAAAATTATGATTGCGGTGTACATTGAATGAATTAAATTTTGTAATACGAATAGTGAGTTTCATGAAAATAGTCAAATAGTATCTTCCGGAAGATTTTAATATGGGAAATACGTCGTGACGGACAAAACATGTGTTTCAGCATAAATTGCAGTTGCAATATAACTATTGAATATTCGTTATAGTAAAAAATAGTACGCAGTAATTGTGGACTATGCCGATTTAATAGTATAAGAATCATATTTATCTGTCTGTATTGTTGAAAATAGTTCTAACTAGAAAATAGTTGGATTTTTCATAGTGCAATAATTGGAAAAACGAGAAAACAGTGAAATGTAGGTAAAGACAGAGAGAGAGAGAGAGAGAGAGAGAGAGAGAGAGAGAGAGAGAGAGAGAGAGAGAGAGGGGAGAGAGAGAGAGAGAGAGAGAGAGAGAGAGAGAGAGAGAGGGGAGAGAGAGAGAGAGAGAGAGAGAGAGAGAGAGAGAGAGAGAGAGAGAGAGAGGGGAGAGAGAGAGAGAGAAGAGAGAGAGAGAGAGAGAGAGAGAGAGAGAGAGAAAGAGAGAGAGAGAGAGGAGAGAGAGAGCAGTGCAGATTCCGATTCTCTATATATTGATCTCTCGCACTTTCAGCTAGCATGTACAAACCGTCGTGTGCACAACATTCTTGTTACCTCACTCGCTCCTCCTGCCATCATGCCCTATGAGCTTTCTCTCATACTAGCTTGCTTTTTGTTCGCCAGTCAAGCTTTTCACATGCAACTAACTTTCTCTCTCTCTTTCTCTCCAGCATCCCCATGGTCTCCCGACACGACCCTCCGGCCTCGATTGTCTATTTTCTCTTTTCCTATATTCACTGTCCTACCCTGTTCTTCCTTTCTTCATACATCCCTTAGGATATGTTTCTTCTCGAACGCCAGTAGGCTTCTCTCTCTCCCTGTCTTCTCTGTGCAGCATCCCTTTGTCATCTCTTTCTCTCTCTCTCTCTCTCTCTCTTTTCATTCATCTATATATTTCCTTCTCTCTCGTGCTAGGGTGACACACATAATTGCTGGCGACTGCACTCTTGACGACCTCGAGCCTATTCTGTTCGGACAGTGTGTATTACGATAATACATGGACAGGCAAGCATAGGGGTGCATGGAAAAAAAAACATATACGTATTGTTGGTTACAAGGGATGATTGAGGGAATTGGAGCGAAGGATGTCCCACAAATGGCAGAAATGGGACAATTTTTTTTTTCAATTAAATTTTTTTTTTATAATAAAATCGACAGCAGAATATTCGTCCGATGGATTGAAAAGAATAAACATTTTATTTATTGATCCAAATTTTTGGACAATTTTTGTTACTTTTCGGAGGAAAAAAATGTATTCATGTCGAAAAAAATTCCATGCAATCATTGGAATTTCCAGTATTGCCGGTACTGGACGCAGAGAGCGGAAGATGAAACGGAAGCTTTTACGGCTCTTTCCGATCGGTTTTGTGGCTTGGGCGTTTCATGAAAAAAGCGTATCTCTGTGTGTGTTTGTACGTGTGGATGCGCCGGAAAAGGCTAAAAGCTGAGAAAACAGATTTCCTCTCTACGGTCATGGATCTCTCGAACCCTCCATGATTCTTCGGGGCTTGTGTACACACGGTTCGAGAATTCACACATCAGTGTCGATCGAGAAGGAAGAAAAAAAAATGGATTTTTTGTTTAGAAATTTCATCATACGATAATGGCCTCAATCATAAATCATAAGCAACATGCGATTTAAAGCAAAACAAAAAAAAACCCCATCAGTAATGGACTACTGATTCGCGAAAAACCAACCCAAATTCAATTTTTCGAGCTTGGGCGTCTACTGTTCTTGATTTGAGATTAGTTGAACGGAAATCGACGGAGAAAAAAAAACTTTATGCACTGTATTGGGTGACGGTATGATTTGGCGCCACGTTTTTGACGCTGGAAACAATTGGGGTTCGGCCGTTTTGGCGCCGGGTTTTCACGTACCCCTAGCGGCAAAGCATGCGGCTCCAAAAACATTTGACATGAAAATATCCGGCACCAAAATCACCAGCTCGAGTATTACCGGTGCCAAAAAGCACCAATGCCAGAATCTCCGCCGTAAAAGCATCTGGCACCGGCGTCAAATCCACCGGACCCCCCATTATCCTCCGGCTACGAAATTTTTGGCATAAAAACCAACGGGCACCGAAACATTTGGTATCAGAAGGTTTTTGCGCCAAAACAGTCGCACCGTACAGGTCCCAGAGCTCAAAAAATACAACGCATCCAACCCCTCGAACCTTGAATTCGTTGCGACTCGGTTGAATTCTGCGGACTCGGGGCTTTCGTAAAAATCTCACAATGGAGCGCTAGTTTAGATTTCTGGAAGTCGTTCGATCGATTCCTGGAATAATCTCATATTCGACGAGCAACTATACTCATCCCAGCCGGTAGTTCTGAAACCTTTGGGGATCCGGGCACCGAAACTTCTGGTATCAGAAGGTTTTTGCGCCAAAACAGTCGCACCGTACAGGTCCCAGAGCTCAAAAAACACAACGCATCCAACCCCTCGAACCTTGAATTCGTTGCGACTCGGTTGAATTCTGCGAACTCGGGGCTTTCGTAAAAATCTCAAAATGGAGCGCTAGTTTAGATTTCTGGAAGTCGTTCGATCGATTCCTGGAATAATCTCATATTCGACGAGCAACTATACTGATCCCAGCCGGTAGTACTGAACCTTTGGGGATCCGGGCACCGAAACTTCTGGTATCAGAAGGTTTGTGCGCCAAAATAGTGGCACCGGACAGGTCCCAGAGCTCAAAAAACACAAAGCACCCAATCCCTCGGTCCTTGAATTCGTTGAGACTCGGTTGAATTCTGCGGACTCGGGGCTTTCGTAAAAATCTCACAATGGAGCGCTAGTTTAGATTTCTGGAAGTCGTTCGATCGATTCCTGGATTAATGTCATATTCGACGAGCAACTACTGATCCCAGCCGGTAATTCTGAACCTTTGGGGATCCTCACCTTTGCACATTTCACCCCTATGCAGGATATTCACCAATTTTTCGACTCGTAACAGCCTCGGCTTTCTCGCGCCAGGCTATCTCGTTCTTTCGCTCGCAAGGGTGGCACCCAGAGAGGGATGCTGGAGTGCGAACCGGGCGTGGGACGATAGAGAGAAATATCCGAAGAGCGAGACGAGATGAACGAGCTGCGGGGAGGGGGGATCGAATAAAACGGAGGGTGCGCGGGCGCAGGCGTTCGTTCATCTACGAGGTATAGTAGGACGAGGACGACAACGGCAGCGAGCGACACGACGAGATGGCCAAGTACGACTCGAGGGTATGCCAGGAACGAAAATCCCCGAGTCAGTAGCTCGTTCGAGTTTGCCACTCGGTTCTCGCGCTGGGCATCTCCTCGTGTATCTTTTATCGCTCGTCCCAACCCTCAATATCCTTAAACGAAAAAAAAAACAAAAAAAAAAACAAAAACAAATAGACAGGGATGAAAAAAATCGTAACAAATGACGCTCGAAGTAATCAAATACGATAATTATCGAAAGAAGAAAAGAAAGAAAAGGAAGAAAAAAAGAAAAAATCGTCGAAACGAGGGAGGGAAATAAAACATCCCGGGCAAAAATCGTCCTCGAATGGGCGTCGTGTAAACTTTCATTCAGGATCAACGAAACACTTTTCGACTGGATTATATGAAAATATATATACATATATATATATTTTTAGTTAGAACTTTGAACACGAGCTTGCAAATTTGAGCAAATCATGAGCCTGAAAAATTTTTATGGGCACTCGATTGTACGAAATTGACGAAAAAAAAAAGAAAAGGAAAAATAATTTCCCCTCCCCGTCGATTCATTATCCTGTCTGTCTCGAATGTTAAGTACAATCGCGTTTGAGGCGCGTTAAAGAGGACCGATGATGATTATCAATTCGTACGTAAAAACATTGTTGTCCCGTTTGACAGCGAGCACGATTCATCCGAATAAAATTTTATTTTCATCAATACGGTCGTTTGTAAATTTCGAAATATTAACGAACACGAGAGTGGCGTTGAGCTGCTGTTCTTCGTTAAAAAATACTGCATCGAAATATCTCAAAAATACATTTGAACATCCGCGTGTGTCAATGGGAGTGAGAAAAATTTTGGAAAATAATAAACTCGATGAGTTACGTCAATAACGAAAAATAAATAATCGATTGAGGGCAAAAGTTGCGTGACGTAATATTCAAATTTTGAATATTTTATGAACGAAAAAGAAAAGTAAATACAAAATATCGAATTTTTGGATCTTCGCTCGGAGTATTTGTGAAATTTCTCTGCAACGAGAGAGCTGAGAATTCGAAGCGCTGATCAATAATGATGAGTCGACGTTCGTAACGAGCCAGAGAGAGAGCCAGAGAGAAAGGAGAGAGAGAGCGAGAGAGAGAGAGAGAGGAAGAGAGAGAGAGAGAGAGAGGAAGAGGAAAAGCGGGAAGAAAAAAAAAATATTTTGACGACAGTATGGAATAAAAAGAGAAATCGTCAAAAATAAAAATATCGAAGAATAAGAAAAAAAACGAAAATTCACAAATATCCGGACACCTTCGGGGGAAAATTTATCGTGGAAAAAAGAAACAATAAATTTATCGAGGTTTTTTTTTTGCTTTCATTGTCATATAAAACATAATGCAGAAGACAGGGCACTTTGTTGGAGGCCGAAATAACGAAAGAAGCGAGAAAATATGATTTTACAGTCTGTGAGATTGTGTTGGACGATGAAAAAAAAAAAAAACAATGATCAGAGATCGAAGATAATTTTTATAATCGAAGAACAATAATTTTTGTCGTAAAAGAAAAAAAAAAAAAATTTCATCAGCAGTAAGCGTGACAAATTTGCCAAAAAATAGTGCATTTCCGGTTACTTATTACGGGTAAAATATCACTTCCGGAATAAAAAAAAAAGTTAAGGATGGCCCCGTAAGTTACTCATAACGTGAATCATAAAGAATTGCCAAAATACGTGAATCATGAAAGTGCAGAGCCCACGTTATTGCGAGGAATTATTTTTCTTGCCTCGCTTAATTCTTCGCTACTTCGCCAGTGCCGTTGGTAAATTTTCTATTTCATGTGTGAAAATACAAATGGATTCAGCGAGGTGTCAAGGGTGAAGGGGATAATATTCAATACAATACGAAATAATTATATCATCGCCCATTTTTTATTTTCGAAAAAAAAAGCAACAACATCAATAACAATAATAAAAAACAAAAATAGTGTTTGGGTGCTTTGATGGATCATGGATTCCTCGCTCGTGAGTGATTTTTCGTGAGTTCGATTATCGAGGATGAAAGGGGGATGTAAATAAATCGAAATTTTCTAGCTCTATCGTTCTTCAATTGTTCATTATTAATTATTGCTATTATTTCTCATATCATCGATGTTGTTTGCGAAAGTAAAGTATTGCGATGAAATTTGGCGTGAGAATGGCAAAAGTGAGGATAAATAAAAGCCGACGATAATAAAAGGTGACAAAAAGTGAGGATAAATAAAAGGGGGGGAAAAAAAAAAATTGCAAAAATGGTCGACCTCGGAGGATACATCATCATATTGATGAACGACAATGGGAAAATCAAGCTCTACGGTGAGTAAAGAATTTTCATGTCTTTGGATAAATAATGGGATATTATTGTGTAAATAGCTGTAAGGCAAAAAAAAAAATTTGTCTCAATAACAATACCGTGATGGAGTAAAATTTAACACGGTTTGGAGCACAAAAAAAATTTTGTGTTACTTTTCGAAAAGTCAAACTTTCAGCGAAGTAACATTTCATATTTGCTTCCCCATCGAGGAAGCTTTGTTTTCATGAAAACATTTATTTCCCACAGATTTTCATGTCTGAGTACTCAAAATGTTTTGAATAATCAAAAAATCATATTTCGAAAAAAATGTCTGGACGTTTGGGTGTGCGTGCGTGCTGAGCAATCGTGCCCAAATTTGGCACATAAGTAGGACAGTAAAGCCCTATAGTTGGCTAAAGATTTCGTCAAAATTGCTCAGCAACTTTAGATTTTATAGAATTTGGAATTAAAAAAAAAAATAATTACTGCACTTGCTTTGACTTTCGTAACGTTTGAGGATGTTCGGCATTGAATTTGGCGAAAATTGATCGTAAGGATTCAGATTTTATAAAATGTTGAATTTTCTGCGAAATTTTGAATCTTTTATGGGACATGATACGTTCGTGAATTTATCCACTATCGAGTCAGCACTTTCCGCATGTATATAACCTAGGGAATACTAATTTTCGTTATTGATTTTGAAAATTACCGATAAATGAGTTTAGATTTTCGAATATTTTGAATATAATATAAATGAATAAATAATTTGAAATTTTGAATTAGCCTGGCACTTAACACATAGATGAGCTGGAGGACAAACATTTTCGGTATTGAGTTTTGAAAATAATCGTCGAAGAGTTTTAGATTTTTTTTGAATTTTGAATTTTTCGAAATTTCGAATTCTTATGGGAAATTTTTTGCTTGCTCTCGTAAATTTACTAATAATCAAGCTTGCACTTGCTACGAAAAAAAAGCCAGCTGACATTCATGTTCCGTGAAATGTTAGTTGTGCCACAAAATCATGAGATCGATTGACGATGTAAATAATGGTTATTTGTTTAACTTCATTGATTTAGCCGAAAAGTGAGAGACAAACTTTATGGATCTTCGAAGTTCAAAACGTGAAATTATTTTGAAGTAACGTTGAAAATTTTCGAATTATTGAAATGGAATTTCGAAAAGAGGGTGCAAATTATAAACTTGCAAATTGCTTTTCTTGCTAATTCATCTCGACCACAAAGCTTCCTCTGTGAGGAAGCCAAAATTAAAACCCCGACTTTCTCATAGAGAGAGAGAGAGAGAGAGAGAGAGAGAGAGAGAGAGAGAGAGAGAGAGAGAGAGAGAGAGAGAGCTTTGTGGTCGAGATAAAATAATGAGCTAGCAATATGTAAGTTTCAATTTTTTTGTTAATCAATACCATAGTTGTGTAAAAATCGTTAAAATTCTGTATGGAAATTAGCACAATTCGGACTTTCAGTTTGTGCATTTTAACTAACTAATCAATATCCGTCAGTAACAAACAAGCTGACTAATAAGTTCATAACTAATCAACCAGTAACAAGCTAGTAACTAACCGGTTAGTTAATTACTAATTGATTAGTTGGTTGCTAGTTATGTAGTCATTTATTCAGTTAATTAATTCAATTAGTTAGCTAATTGGTTAGTAAGTAAGTAATTAACTAACTAACCAGTTATCTGAAAACTAACTGATTAATCAGTTAGTAACACAGTAACTAGTTTCTCAGTTGCTATTGATTCGTTACTAACTAGTTGAGCTGCTAACTATTCGAGTAAATGACTAAACAGCTAGTTAGTCACTTTTTATTAGCTGATAAGTAACGAGTGACTAATTCATCAATCAGTAATTAATTTAATTAGTTTACTAGTTCGTTGATGGGCTAGACAGTTAGTAACTAATTTGGTAGGTAGCTAGTCATTATGGCTATTTTTCCAATCACTATTTAACTCAGTTAGATATCTGAGTAACTAACTATCTCGTCATGTAGCTGCTAACTAGTTGGTAATCCAACAACTAACCAACTTAGTTCTCTAATAATTAATTAACTTAGTTGCTTAACAGCTGGGTAAGTAGTTAGTTATTTGGTGTCTAGCTGACTCAGCTAGCTCTCTTGTTATTAGCTACTACGTAACGAGTAACTAACTCATCAGTCGGTAATTAATTCAATTAGTTCATTAGTTCGTTGATGGGTTAGTCAGTTAGTAACTAATTTGGTAGGTAGCTAGTCATTATGTTTTTCCAATCACTAATTAATTCAGTTAGTTACCTGAGTAACTAATCAGCTAGTCATGTAGCTACTAACTAGTTGGTAATCCAACAACTAACCAACTTAGTTCTCTAACCATTAATTAACTTAGTTGTTTATCAGCTGGGTACGTAGTTAGTTAGTTAGTGTCTAGCTGACTCAACTAGCTGACTAACTCATTAACTAACTATAGTCAATTAGCAGGAAAATAGTTATACAATATCGTCCTATTTTTCAACACATCCTAGATGACGTACATATGAAATAGTGTTGATGTAAATTTGTCATGGCTTACACCATGACAAAGCATTGGGCCAAGACAAAATTGATGGTCCTCTATTGACACCGGGACAATGTCAATACTGGTCCAACCAGTGTTAACATTAACACTGAATTTTGCCAATGTCTTTGTGCATGTCTAATTTTATTTAATAAGAGAGCGAGGTCTCATCGAAATAGACAATTACACATAATAACGTTCTCGCAGGGTTACGAATTTTTATTTTGCCACAAAAAAATATGTGACAAATGCCCGATTTTTCGGATTTTGAAAAAATAAAAAAAAAAAATTGAAAAACTGACATGGCTGATCATCCGGAACAGTACGTCGACGAAGTAATTCAAATTTCAGTCAAAAAATCATCCAAATTTTAATAGTAAATGCATTATTTGGTATGGAGACTTTTTTTTTTGGATTTTATTGTAAAGCAGGCTGAAAAATCGATGATAAGGTTTGAAGAAGTGAAATCACGACGAGATAGAATTTAGTGAGAATCTATATAGAGGTTCGAAATTTTTTAAAATTTTCAATTCAATGATTCAATGATTTTTGGAAATAATTTTTCGTCATTCGTCAAAAGGTTTCGGGCACGGTTTTTTTAAATTTATAATTAAAAAAATTTTCTTAATCATTTCACCTCAAGCTAGTTCAGGTCTATCAAGCCAAAGATGAGAAAGATAAGAGCTTAGGCAATTATAATTTTCACGTCGCTGTTTCGTCTTTTTATTTTTTTCTATTATTCCGGAAAATAACTGTATAAGGGAGGAAAAATTGGTAAATTAGCTTGTACGGGAGGTTTTGACAACTATAAAAATAATTTAAAAAAAAAATCTCTCTAAATACTGATCTGCTGAAAAAATTATGTACAATTGTTAAAAAAAACGGATATTCACATTTATTATAAAAGAATATGAATTATTCTAAATATTTTAAATCTTTAATAATAATAATAATAATTATTATTATTATTTTAAATCATTTTTCACGAGAATTGCGACGAAGAGTGTGTCCACTCTAATCGACATATCTATAAGGGGTTTTTTTTTTTTTTTTTTAAATAATTTGTGATTGAAATCGTTGATTGAAATACAGGCTCATCAGCGGACAATGCTGATAATCCGGAGGTTGGGGACGAGATACTCGAGGTCAACGGTCGTACGCTGGAGAACGCGACCGACTCTGAAGTCAGCCAGTACATACACCAGGTAATATAACTACAGTACAATTTCTCGTAAGCTTTCAAATTTAATTCAGCTGTATTAACAACAAAAACAACAACAATAATAATAATTGTAGTAGTATTAATAATAATATTAATAATAATAATAATAATTATTATTGTTGTGGTTATCATAACAACTATAAGTTGAAAGAAAAGTAAATAAGAATTGAAATAAATTGAAATAAGAAAAGAAATAAAGAAGAAAGAAAAGATAGAAAATAAAGAAGAAAAAAAGAAAAAGAAAAAAAAAATTAGTCGAAGAATTAATCACAATCACAATTGACGCAAAATAAAATTACGTAATTAATTACGTAGAAAAAATCAACCTCCCTTTGACAAAGTTGTTTTTTTTCTATACACTCTTTTTGTACATATAATACAAATTTCTCGTCCTTAAAGCTCAACTCATTGACCATTGTTTTTGAAAATACAATTTTAAGGATTTTATATCTCCGGATTTTTTCAACTGCAAGTTCACAAAAAAATAAAATATGGATCAGAGCTGGGCAAAGTACCAAAAAGTACTTCAAGTACAAAGTACAAAGTAATGTGAGGAATTGAAGTACTCGTGTATTTGAAGCACCAAGTACCGTAAATACTTGAAGTATCAAGTACTTGAAGCACTAAATATTTGAAGTACTTGGGCTACCAAGTACTTCAAATACGTCAAGTATCAAGTATCAAAAACTTTTAAAGTTTTCAGGTATATATCTCGTAAGTTTTAATACTTTTATTTGATTTCTTACGTACTCTTTAAGCTCATTTGATTTTGATTCGACTACTATTTTGTATCAAAACATATTTTCACATTGTGCAATTTACTCAGGTCGGGCAGATTGGAACAGAAACATTTAAACGAAGAATTAGAAGTAATTAAAAAAATAGCATTGTCGATTGTAATTGAGATTTATTTAGCTTCAAGTTTTAAAATGAAAAAAATAAAGAATATTATACACGGATTGTTAAAAGTGAAGCTACGCATTTACCGCAAGTACCGGGTACTTGAAGCACTGCCCAGCTCTGGTATGGATTATCAGTCCACTCGAGTATATTTTATTGTTAGTTCTCGAACAAAGCATATTTTTATAAATTATTTTTATTTTTAAACATACAACTAAAATACATAAGGTACAACGTATTAATTTATTATTTGTTTTTTTTTTAATTCCCCATCGTCTGTGATGTTACAAAATTTGTGGTTTTTGATTATTCGTAAATTTCAGTGCATCAAGTCGGGAACGATAAGTCTCCAGGTGACGAGAAGAACGGGAAATAAAATGAGTGAGTTGTAGATTTTTTCAATTGAATTTCATTTTTATTTTATTTTGTAATTCAAATCGTATTATTGTCACTGAATTACCCTGCTCTCTGACCAAGCGAATTGTGGTTACATGAACGATAACGAATTTGAGAGTTTAAAGAAAGGGCACACACACACACACACATATATGTATTTATATGCAAGGTCCTTTTGAATATTGAATGCACTTTTGAGCCAACGAATCGTGTGTATTCGAGTGTGTGATCAAACACACACGAAAGCTCATCTCTCTCTCTCTCTCTCTCTCTCTCTCTCTCTCTCTCTCTCTCTCTCAATCTCTCGGAGGTTTTTCCTCGTTTCTCATCTGCCTCACTCTCGTTTCACGAAACAACAACAACAACAACAAGAATAGTGGGTATATCCGGCTATACGTAGAACGGTATGCGGTCTTGTATATGGCCGGTACTGTAACGTGCCTTCACCACTGATCGAGCACGGTTAGTCAGGTCAGTGGATACTGACCTGTATTAGGGATCAGACTGCGAGAGAGGTGGCGAAGCGTCACAGTAGAAATGGTCAGAAATTCACAGATCGGAATTTCGCCCTGTCAAATAACGCAATTTATAATATCATTGATAGTAATAATAATAATAACAATAACGACAGCAACAAAAATAACATAAAAAACAACAACAACAATAACAACAATAAGTTAGTAATGATAATAATAATGATGAAAGTTATAACAACAATTGTAACAACAACAACAACAACAACAATAATAATAATAATAAATTAGTAATGAATATAATAATAATGAAAGTGATAACAACAATTGTAGCAACAACAACAAAAATAACAACAACAACTACAACACCAAAAACAATAACAACTATAACAACAACTACAACAAAAATGACGACAAGAATATTATTATAATAATAATAATAATAATAATAATAATAATAATAATAATAATATGTTGCTCGATTATACATTGATCAGTTATTATTATAATTATTTTAACGTATAAATTATGATTTACCATACATCGAAATTCATGCCTCGTGTCTATTATTGCTCCTTATTGAAATTATTTTTATATTTTATTTTTTATTATTTTCATTGTCAATTATCTCGTGGTAAAATGGGATTTCATGTTTTTTTTTTTCACACCCTTAATTTTTTGGAGCTAAAGTCAAAGCCTTTGCGTCCAGAGTCGAGAGTGAATGCGATCGAATGATAAACGAGAGTGGGGAGCCTTCACAGGTGAGTCGCTGGTCGTTTGCACGGAAAGAAAGAAAGAAAAGAGAGAGAGAGAGAGAGAGAGAGAGAGAGAGAGAGAGAGAGAGATACACAATTTGTTGAAAGGGGTTAAGGGGGGAATTTCCCCCCTCTGTGTGTCCCAGGCATAAGAGATCTCGTGGATATGGCATAGTCGGTTATGACCCAGGTGGGAGTGAAAGCCAACGAAAAGCCAAGCGAAGCGTTCGCAGGCTCGCCCGATGGCAAAACCAACCGAGGCAATGTTGGCATCGGTGGTTTTACAGCCACGACAGTACCACGACGACTGCTATGCAACGACGACGATGACGACAACGCTTTTACGCGTATACATTTTTATTTATTTAAATACACGAGGAGAAACGATAATGCAAAAAAAAAAACAAAAAATCAAAAAATAATCCATTTTTTATTCATTTTACCAAATTTTTTATTGCAAAACAATAATTGATTAACAATTTTCTTTTCTTTAATCCGATATTGTGTGATTGAAAGTGTAGTTCACTTTACTTTGCTGGTGTGGCACACGTTGTCGTCGTCGTCATGTCGATATTTTTCGTTCCAGCTGTGAAATAATTATATACGACTGTATTGTTGTTCTGCCTGAAGAATATTTCATGCACACACGTTGTATTTTTATCGCGATATATCTTGTGCTCTTTATATATATATATATATATATATATATATATATATATATAGGTGCATTAATACGTATGAGTTTGCGTGCGTGGGTGTTTGAGAACGTTAACTGACTCCGGGAAATGGCAGTGGACTGAAACGCTTCGCCAAGTTAAAAAAAAATATATATATATACAAAAAAAAAAAATGTTTGTGCATGCAACGAAAGTGCCCGCGATTTTTCGTCCAAGGATTAAAGTGTCTGGTGCTATTACGAGGAAAACATAAGAGGATATTTCGATATTATATTTCATTCATTTTTTTCCGAGTGGTCGCAATGAAGAATTTGGGTTTTGAGGTTAGTGGAGTCGTGGCGAATTGTTTATTACTGTCGCGTGAATTGTTATTAACGTTGTTGCACATTGGCAGTCCCAGTCACGCGCGACTGTCAATTTTTCGTTCGTACTTGAACGCTTTTGGGAAAGTTTTTCTTCTTGTTTTTCGCTTTATGGACGCCATTTTGAATTTTTGAGATTTTTGACAAAAAAACTTGAAGAAAAAACTGGAGAAAAATTTTTTGAGATTTTTGAAAAAAAAATTTGAGTTCGTTGAGAAATGAAACTTTCGCAAACTTGAATTATGAATAATTTCTTGCTGGACTTCGCATTTATAAGAATACGACGTATTTGAATTTTTAAGATCATTGAATTGCGACTTGAATGTTTACTTAGATTATTAATGAAGTTTAAACTTAAGTTTTGATATAGGTTTACAATAAAGTTTGAGCTTAGGTATTAAATCGAGTCTCCATTCGAGCATTATCCCAAATATAAAGTTAGGTTTAAGCCTTAATATCAATTTGAGTGGTAAACCCAAAGGTGAATTCAAGTATAGACTCAAGTTCATACTTACTTTTGCGTTGAGATGCGAACTTGACAAAAGTAGAGACGTAATTTTGGATTCAAACTCATGCCCCCGTTTAAAATGAGTAGGAATCTCTGCACGAAATCAAATTTATATTTCATTCCACATCTCAATGAACTCGATTATGAACTTGAGTTAAATTTTGACTCACATATAAGCTTGATTCGAAGTTGAGTATGGAGTCAAGCATAAATTTGAGTTAAATTTTTGACGGAAGTCAAAAATTCGATGGACTCGAGCTTGTACTAGAACACAACTCGTCCAAGTTCAACTGACTCAAGTGTACACTTGAGTCCAAGATTCAATTGACTCAAGTTTGTCCGAAATTAAATAGACTCAAGTTTATACTTGAGTCTGAAATTCATTGGAACCAAAGTTATATTCGAATCAAAAACTCAACAAAATTCAAGTATATATTCGAGTCCGAGATTCAACGGATTCAAGTTTGTACTTGAGTCCAAGATTCAGTAGACTCGAGTTCATGAGTCCAAAATTGAATGTACGATCTTATGTTTGAGACTCAAGCTCGAATCTAAGTGTCAACTTAGGTTTGTAATAAATTTATAACTTGAGAATAAATTCAAGTTAAAACTTCATAAGCACATATGCGAGTTTAAAATTAATCTGATACACCCAGTTTCATGTTCGATACATACGTCTAATTAAATTCCAAGTCAAAACTTCAGTTAAGACGTAAAATTAAATTCAAGTTGAATTTAAGTTTTTCCGATGAGTATGAATTTCTCCCTTCAAGTGGATTAATTTAGCGTTCCAGTGGATTTAATTTGGCTGGTGGGTAGGAAAAAAAAAATAATTATTCAAAACACGATAGAAAACACTTTCCAGTATGAATCTACATCGAATTTCCTTCCTCGTAATTGCTTCCTCAGATGATCGAGTATATATATGTGCGTGTGTGTGTGTGTGTGTGACCTAACCTTCCTCCGTTTCCTCGTACAAAACGTGCACGAGCATATAATGCCGTAGCTCCGCGAAGTATACGTAATTATGGAGATGAAGGAGGACCAGTTTGCAAGGGGATGAGAGAAGGAGAATGGCACGAGTGTTTCCTCGAAGATTTTGCATTAGTCGAAAAGTCAAATTTTTTTTTTTTTTGATGCAAGTTCAATTGCATCTTTTTTTTTCATACTGGAAAATGGACAAAAAATAAGGAAGCAAGCTGCAAGTTCAATTGGCACTTTTTTCACTGTTAAAAAATAAAATAAAAAAATACGATATATCTTTTACCGATTTGTACATATCTTTATTTTTATTTTTTTTTTTGTACGATGGAGGTGCACGACATTAGTCGATACACGAGAGAGCTCAACTTGCACAAGAGTCATGAAAGCGAACGAGGAATGCACCACAAGCCCCCCCATCTATAGCCTTTATGCCCCGGAGAGCTGACAGCACAAATGCGATTCTGTATATCACTCGCTCCTTTTTTATTTCTTTATTTTTATTTTTCTTCCTTCTTTCATACTATTATATGGCTGATTCTTTGGAAAACCGAGACACACCTAGTGGACCCCGTGGTCTTTTCCTTTTCGCTCAAAATACGGTTTACTCCAGTCTGGAAAAACTCAACCAGGGGGTAAAAAAATTTGATGGAATTGAAAAAACAAAAATGTATTGAAGTGTAAGGAAATGGTTTTTGTGACCAAAGCCAGTTTTTTTTTCTAATTTTTTTTTTTAGTATTCTCCAAAATTCTAAAAGTACTGATAATATTTTTTATTAGAAAGCTGACGATTTTGTGCAGGGGAGTGTATTTTTACAGATTTTATTTCGAATTTTTACTTGCTAAGCGAAATTACTAATTTTCGAAAGATTTATGAACAATGACGAAAAATTAACATCTATATTGTAGCCAAATGGGTTGAGTTGGAAAATCTGTGAAAAACAAAATATGTATGTCTGCTCGTGATATACGAACGTTTCTGGAAGTTGTAAAAAAATCTGAGACCATGATGCATTTCCCCATAAATCATATAATAAGGGGGATTCACATGCACGAATATTTGTCACTTATAATTTCATCAAAATCGAGAATCTTTTCGAAAGTATTTGAGATGCCGGAAATACTGATTGCCCTGTTCATCCTGATAATTGCGATAAAATAAATCAGCAACGAGATAGAAAAAAAAAAAAAAACGGAAGGGAAAACTATAATCCCCGAGCATGATTCGTAGTTTTCATTTCTTTTCTTCTTTTTCTTGTTATCACGATCTTCAAACAGGCAAAAATGTGAGAGTTTTCGGAAAAAAAAAGAGAAATATTTATCGATCGATTGGAACGATTTTAGGATGGGGATGATTCGTGAATTGCGATAGTTCTTTATTTTTAAGGATTTTTAATGTCTCATGACATCATTGTTCTGTTTCAATTTTTTTACCACAGTTTGTAGAACAGAAAAAAGGCAAATAAAAATTAATATCAAGTAATTCTAACTGTATACCTTTCAATTGTACACTTTTTAACAGTTGCAGCACAGAAAAAGGGCAAATAAAATGTCGTATCGAGTAATTCGTGATTCATATTCGGAGCTTCAATTATACTACTCGAACTGTACACGTTACAACTGAACACAACTGTGCTCATTACAACTTTGCACATTCCAACTGAACTTGTCCCAATTTCATACGTTTCAATTATACAGGTTCCAACTCTACACTTTCCAACTGTACACCTTCAAACTCGACAACTTCCAACTATACACCTTCCAACTGCACACCTTCCAACTGTACACCTTCTAACTGCACACCTTCAAACTGTACACCTTCCAACAATATAACTTCAAAGTGTTCCAAGTCCTTCCAACTTTTGCCCTGGCAACTGTAGCCCTCCCAACTGTACACCTTCCATATGTACACGTCCCAGTTGTAAATCTTCCAACTGTGAACCTTCCGACTGTACACAGTCCAGCTGTACACCTTTTAACTGCACAACTTAAAACTGTACACGTTCCAACTGCACACCTTCCTACCGTAAACTTTCCTAATGTACATCTTCTAATTGGACACCTTCAAACTGTACACCTTCCAACAATATAACTTTCAACTGTGTGCCTTCCAACTTTAGCCCTCGCAACTTTAGCCCTCCCAACTGTACACCTTCCATATGTACATCTCCCAGTTGTAAATTTTTCAATTGTGAACCTTCCAACTCTACACCTTCCAGCTGTACACCTTCTAACCGTATACTTTCCAGCTGTGCACCTTCAAACTGCACAACTTCCAACTGTACATCTTCCAACTGCACACCTTCCAACTGTACACCTTTCTTACCGTAAAAATTCCTACCGTGCATCTTCTAACTGGACACCTTCAAACTGTACACCTTCCAACCGTACACTTTCCAGCTGTATGCCCTCAAAATCGATACCTTTCAACTGTGCACCTTCCAACTATATAACTTCCAACTGTGCACCTTCCAACTGTAGCTCTCCCAACTTTAGCCCTTGCAACTGTAGCCCTCTCAACTGTACACCTTCCATATGTCTAGCTCCCAGTTGTAAACCTTCCGACTGTACAACTTCCAGCTCTACACGTTCCAACTTTACACCTTCCAAATCTACACCTTCCAAATCTACACTTTTTAACTCTACACCTTCCAACTCTGTACCTTCTAACTTTATTCGTTTCAACTTTACATCTTACAACTCTACACTTTCCAATTCTACTCTTTCTAACTCTACATCTTCCAACTTTACACCTTCCAACTCTACACGTTCCAACTCTAAACGTTCCAACTCTACACGTTCGATGATGTCTGCGACGGTGATCACAACGGTGTTAGGAATACAAGGCATTAAAAAGTCGAAAATATTATTTTACCCGGAAACAAAGTTTTTCACGATGTAGAGGCAAAGTTTCTAATATTGTAAACATTTCATTTTTTTCCACAAACAAAATTGCAAATTAAACAGAAAATTCAAAAATGCATGTTGTTAAAATTGTTCATTTTTTTTTATTTTTATTTTCTAACAAAGTAGATGAATTTTTTAAAATTGAGAAAATTCTTTTTGACAACTCACGGGCATCGGGCACCTTTGATCATTTATCGTCATCGTCATTGCCATGAATACACTTATTGTATGTCTGGAACGACTGCGAGACTCTCTCTTTCTCTCTCTCTCTCTGTATTATTTTACTCGCGAGTCTCCCCGTACGTATATAATAATAATATATACGCTGGTAATGTTTGTAACGCCAAACATCGGTGCCACGAGAAGCGATCGTATTGTCTCTCTTTGAGTTTTTTTTTTTTTTTTTTTTTTTTTTTTTTTCTTTCACTGTTTACAGTTAGGAAACTGGTTTGGCCTCGTGATGTGGACGGGGCAAGATTCTCTCCTCTTTCATCCTAACCAACCATCGCCACTCTTTATTCCAACTAAATCTCGCCGCCGTGTGGTCCCCCACCGAGAGCAATCCTTTCGCTTCGAGAGCGTTTTTTCTTCCGCTCGCGATAAAAATTAATGAAAATAAATTAAATATCGAATTTAAATAAATTAACATTAGGCTTTATTTAATTAATTTAGGCTAAGCTTTACTAATTTAGACTAAACTTTAACTGATTTAGGCTAAATTAAATGTTAAGCTGTGAAAACATGGCAACGCGTAGACGGCACAAGTGCTACCTACCTTATTCACATTCGGTAGGCATGCACAGAGATCTCAAATGACTTGTTCAAGACAATATTAACAAGGTATATTATTTATTCTTATTCTCCTGATCAATAATGATTATTCCATAAGTAGCTTCGCTTCACACTGTTCCTTCCCAACGAAAGAATTTTTTATTCCGTATTCATTGTTGACAACTGTTGAGCAATCGTTTTTGAGGTTATGAATGGAGCGTCCGCATGTCTCAAGCTTCGTGAAACTGCTACCAATCCGAGCGCAAATAGCTCCGGGGACAAGATCAGGATTCAAACAATTTTTGAATTTTTCAAAACAATTTAAGAGGTTGTTGTGGGGCCCGGTCAAAATGCTACAATTGAGCTGAATTTTTTTTCTAGATCTTTATAACCCTTCTCTTGATAATCCTGTGCAGTTTAAGAGTGATCTACTAGTGCAGATATTCAAAATTAATCTTCTTATCGTTTTTATTGTGGTTGAATTTTTTCCAATTTTTATCTTATCATGAAGTATGCAATATTGTCGACGAAAGTCACTTTTTGTTGGGAAGGTACGTCCGATACATCCTTAAAACATTTCCCATAATCATCGATTGGTCAAATATGAATATTTTTATAGACACGTATAAAAAAATCGTTCCAAAACGCATGTTTAACATGACGATTATTTTATAGCGAAAAGTTGGCAACAACCAATCGGCCCCATTTATAAGCATATAGGGCGCTCCCCTCGTACTTCACCCCCGACGGCTAGACCCAACAACAACCTTAACTTTCTCAAGTATTTGTCTATCGGACGAAAAAATTGTATATCGATAGATTACCAGACAAGAGTGCGTGGTATATTGACTTTAAAGTGAATCGCTTGAGCGGGTTCAAATTTAAAAAAAAAAAAAAAAATTTGTTTTAAAAAATAATCTGTAATCGCTCGAATTTGCACAAATTTCAAGATATCGTGCTTGTAATTATCAAAGTCAAGAGAATATTATTAAAGGAAGTTTGGCAATTGAATTTTGCAAAAATTTCTAAGCAAACATCAAAGATTTTGTTAAATTTCTCAATTTTTCAAATGTCATACAAAAATTTATATAATTTATTTTATTATATTTTTATTTTTGCATTAAATTTAGCGTTCAATTTTCGAGCAGGACGAAGCAACGCGGGGTAAACGTTAATCTGCGGATATTGATTATCGCGGTAATGAGTTGAAAAATGGGACAAGTTAATTAATGGTGGATCGAGTTACGATAGCGTCTACTGTACAGTGTGCAGGGGGGGAGGGGGGAGAGGGTAGTATCACTATAGTATTCTCGCGGTTAATTGAATTTCTCCCGTACACATGCTAGGTCAATCGAAAACCGCGAGTCAATTAAAGGTAAAAGTTGAGGACGTTTAGATTATCAAGTAGATCAGCCTGGTACGCGTACTCCACCGATATCCGGAAAATGCCAGTCAACCTATAGCGCCCCCCGGCATGCGACACACGACGAGCCTCCGCGGTCAAAAAGATCTCCTTGGGTTAAGCGTGAAATAAAAAACAAAATTTTTTCATTCACTTGCCACCGTATCGCAGACTCGTTAAATTGCCTCGAGGCGAATTAAAAAAACTACCGCGACTCTTGAAATTTTCGAAATTTGCACATTGCTTCCCAATTATTTAATCCCCTGGCTTATTTGTGCAAGTGATTTCGACTCGATAGCTAAAAATTTGCGAAAGTTAGAGGGAGTTTAGAATTTTTCGGAAAAATTCAAAATTTCATAAAATCTGAAAATTTTTGAGCATTTTTGATGAAAATGATATTAAAAGTCATAAGGGCTTGCCGCTCCTATTCATGAGAAAAGTTTGAGCACGATTTCTCAAAGCGTTCTCGAGATATAACTGTTTGAATTTTTCAAAAATTTTTCAACATACATTGCATCAGACATTTTTTTCTAAATGTCATTTTTTGACTATTTGGAACATTTCAAGCACTTTAAGATCTCGAAGAAAATTTTTTTTTTCTCGATTAAAGTAAAGCTTCCTCTATGAAAAAGAAAAAATTGCTCGAATTTTCGGAAATCGGATTAAACAAATAAAATTTGACGCAATGAGAATAAATTCATGTAATTAAATTAATTTGATTGATTAATTTTCTTCATTAAATGAATTTTAATTAAATTATTTTCTAATTCAGGTGATTTAAAAATAAATTTCATCAATGAGAAACGAAGTTTAATCAAATCGAATAAAATTATTAATTAATTATTTTCGGGGTTAATCAAATTTGGTATAATATAAATTTTGTGAAGATCATATTCAATCGAGACTCATGAGTCAATAAATTCATTGATTATTGAGAATCGAGGTTTTTTTTTTCAACGACAATCAATTTATGCCAGGAACTTTTAAATTCTAATGGAAGTCATGACTCAATGAGTTAATTAATTATCAAAAATGAAATTTTTGTTTTTCCAACGAAAATAGATTTGTGTACATATACTAGGGTTGAATTACAACGAAAATAAAAAAAAAAACTCGAAATAAGTCAAGGACTTGACAATGACAAATAAACTGAAAATAAGGAAATAAGTCGATAAATTCATTGCTCTTTTGAATAAAAAATTCGCTTTTTTTTCGAAAATTAATTTCTCCTTCAAGGGCCCTTTAATTGAAATAAAAAATAAATTTTGAATTTTTCCGAATGCTCTTGAATTACGATGAAAAAATAAAAAACAAAAGTCATGAGTCGTCGTTGACTCATGACTCATCGATTCATTATTACAATGGAAAAAATTTATTTTTCTTCTTCTTTTCTTTTGAGAAAATCACATTTCCCTTTACGAGACATGACTCATTGAGGACTCACGTCTCAACAAATTTATTATTTATTGAAAAATTCTTTTGTACACAAAAAGAAATCTGTACTTAAAAAAAAAATTACGAATCACCAGTAAATATTACTACTTACATAAGTTGACTTGATATTTGTTGAAAATTTATATTTGCTTGGGCGGAAATAAATTTTTATTGTAACGATTGTTAAAAAATTCACGAGTCATCGATGACTCATGAGCCAATAAATTTTATTATTTATCGAAAATAAACTTTTTTTTTTGACAAAAATAAATGCTCCAATGACTCCGTTGGATCGCGAACGATCGGTGGATGCTCGGGTCGGTTTTTTTTAAGTACATTGTCTCTCCTCTCTCGCTCTCTTCTTTTCGTTCACCCAGAGCTTTCGTTATATATATATATATTTTTTTTTATCGTCTCTACGGGCTCTGTTAGTTTTGCCTCTGAGCAAGAGAGCTTTAGAATCGCCCGACACGAGGCCCGATCGAGAGTTCCAAATATAAACCCCTATTTTCCCCCGCTACTATTATATATATATATATATATATATATATATATATATATATATATATATATATATATATATATATATGAAATTATTTTCTCTCTCTCTCTCTCTCTTTCTCTATGTTCCTCCACTCGGTGGTGGATTATTGCGGTCCATTTGGTTTCTCGCGTCAAAATTTTCTAGTTGTTCGCTATCCCTCGTGACACGCGTGTCTCTTTAACTCACGAGTATCGAAAATTTTCAATTTTATTAATTTCATTAACTCATAACTTTGAATCAATAAAAACAACAAAAAAATCGTAAAAAGAATATCAAAGTTACGATAATACATATATAGATATATCAATACATTCGTATGATTATTATATCTCAATCGATTTACCGACCAATTGGGTGTTTTTATTTTTGTATTAGTTTTTTTTTTTAATTCTATCGTTCAATAATCGTATCTCGCGATGACGCGGGAAAATCGTTCGAAAAAATTGCCAAGGCCCCTGTCGACCGGTAGTCGCGAGTTTACGGATTTTTTTCGAAAATTAACGCGCTGCAGTTGCTCGAAAAAACGCTCCACGACACCCGACAGTTTGTCCTCGATACGCGACGACAATTTCACGCGCCATAACGACTCGAAAATCGTGAACGACGCGAGCTTGTTATTGTTGCCGAGAAATCGGATTGTAAGCGAGAATGACATTGCCGGACACTTCGATTTGTCTAGTATCAAATTTATCGACGACGAGGAACCGTCGATCGACGGTATATTGACAAATATATAAATTTATGTGTAAATTTTTTTTACCGTGACTGTTACTGTACTATAATTTTTCTTGTTATTTTACTATCACTTTTACCTTTACTGTACTGATTTTGTGCAGAAATTTACACTGTACCGGTACTGTACGGTTACTGTACGTTTGCTGTACCGTTATCGTACAGTTACCGTACCGTTATTCTACGATTACTGTTCTGTTACGGTACTGTTACTGTACGGTTACCATACTATGACTGTACAGTTACTGTGCTGTTACTGTATTCTTACTGTACTATCACTACGGTCACTGCACTTTTAAAGTACGATTACTGAACTGTTACTGTACTATTACTGTATTGTTACCGCCTGGTTTCTGTACTATCATCCTACCGTAACTGTACAGTTACTGTATGGTTACTGTACGATTATTGTAGTGTTATTTTACTATTACTGCTATGTCACTGTATTATTACTGTGCTGTTACGGTACTGTTACTGTACTGTAACCTTACGTTCACTGTACTTTTAACGTACGATTACTGCACTATTATGGTATTGTTACTCTACTGTTACATTACTGTTAATCTTCACTGATACTCTGCTGGAATTCTCCTATTACTGCACTGTTACTCGACTATTGATCTTCTGCTATTCCGCTGTCACTCTACCGTTACTGTGCTATTACTGTACGGTCACTGTACTTTTATCGTACGATCAGTGTACTGTTACTGTACGGTCACTGTACTTTTATCGTACGATTAATGTACTGTTACTGTAGAATTACTGCATTGTTACTGCCTGGTTTCTGTACTCTTACGCTACCATTATTGTACGATTATTGTACTGTTATTTTACAATTACTGTAGTATTATTTTATTATGTTACCGTACTATTACTGCACTGTAATCTTAGGTTCACTGTACTTTTAACGTATGATTACTGCACTGTTACTGCACTGTTACTTTACTGTTACCTTACAGTTTATCTTCACCTGACACTCTGCTATTACTCTATCTTTACTGTGCTATTACTGTACGGTCACAGTATTTTTAACGTACGATTAGTGTACTGTTACTGTACCATTACTGTATTGTTACTGTACTGTCACTGCCTGGTTGCTGTCCCCTACCGTTAGTGTACAGTCACTCTACGATTATTGCACTGTTACTGAACGATTACTGTAGTGTTATTTTACTATTACTTTTATGTCACTGTACTGTCTCTGTATTATTACTGTAGCATTATGGTACTGTTATTGAATAGTTACCATACTGTTGATGTACTGAAACTGAACGTTCACTGTACTTTTAACGTACGATCACTGTACTATTATTTTATTATTACTGTACTATTATTTTATTATTACTGTACTTTTACTGCTCGGTTGCTGTACGATTACTGTACTGTTACTCAACTGGATGATCCATTGTTTACTGCACGGTTACTCTACTGTTACATCACTGTTTATCTTTACTGATACTGCTGGAACTCTACTATTACTGCACTGTTACTCGACTATTGATCTTCTGATACTCCGCTGTTACTCTACCGTTATTGTGCTATTACTGTACGGTGACTGTATTTTTAACGTACGATTAGTGTACTGTTACTGTATTTTTAACGTACGATTAGTGTACTGTTACTGTACTATTACTGTATTGTTACTGTACTGTTACTGCTTGGTTGCTGCCCCTACCGTTACTGTACAGTCACCGTACGATTATTGTAGTGTTATTTTACTATTACTTTTGTCACTGTACTGTCACTGTATTATTACTGTACCGTTACGGTACTGTTATTGTACGGTTACCATACTGTTACCGTGCTGTTACTGTACTTTTAACGTACGATCGCTGTAATGTTACTGTACTATTATTGTATTGTTACTGTATTGTTACGGCCCAGTTCCTGTACGATTACTGTACCGTTACTCAACTGGTTACTCCACTGTTACTGTACTGTTACATTACTGTTTATCTTCACTGAAACTCTGCTGGAACTTTTCGATTACTCTGCTCATTACTCATCTGTTAATTTACCGTCACTCTACGATTACTCCACTATTACCGCGTAACTGTCGTACTTCTGTGCAGGATATGAAAATTCATCAGCTTCTCAGATTTTCCCTCATCTTGCTTTAATCTGCGTTTCTTACGACAGTGACTTCATTTCAGTGTGATTATGGCACACAGTTATGTTTTCACTATGTTATATTAAGTTGGAATTTTTTTTTTTTGTCGTGGGATCAATCGTTATGCAGCGGGGATAAGTCAGGTGTATATTTTTTTTAAGTTACCAACTTTTTTGAATTTTAACTCGAGATAAGCAGCGAATTTTATCGTAAAACTGTACATTCGCTGATGAGCTAAAGTTACGATTGCTTTTGTGAGAATGAAACTGAACGTACCGATCATCGGTCATACGTAAATATCAGCATTCGTCATAATATGTATTTTCATCTTTTTTTTTTTTTCTTCTTTTTTTTTTTAATAAAACGAATGATCGACAGCCAGGATATTGCAAAATGCATACAAGTAGCGTACACTTTGACCTATACGGCAATAAATTCTTTCGAACGAAGTGGACACAAGGACGGGTCTAAGAAATATTTTACTCTGTTCTTTTTTTTCTTTCTTTCTTTCTCTCTTTCTTTTCAATTAGTCTCGGCGATATTCGCTGAGATTTCATCTTTCGTAGCTTTATTTTTAAATCTTCATCCCTCGTCTTTTCTAGAAAATGTCATATTGCCGAGATCTCGAGTGTTCCAAGTGGTCACGGCTCTATTAAAATTTACTCAAGCGTCTCTCTTTCGCTCGATCTCTCGTCTCTCAAATTCGTTATTAAAAGTTGAACATTTTTTTAACTTTCCTCCCCCCTCTTTTTCTTTATTAATCAAAACTTTTTATTTACCTCCATTTCAATTTAGTCTCAGAGATGTGAATAACATTTTTTTTTAATTTGTTATTTTTTTAATTGCAATTGTACTAATGGCTATCGTCCTGTCGGCAGAAGAACTGGACGGACCGAACGCCGATCGGATAAGGGACGCCTGGGTCATAGCACTCGAGAGGTAAAAACAAATAAATTTCAACATTTGTTAAAAAAAAAAATTTTTTTTTCTCAATAAACATTAACTGACGCTGAATTTAAATTTTCGTGAATTTATTTAACTTTAAAACTGTACTCTATTCAAACGAGATTAGTTAATCATTATTTAAAAAAAAAAATCATTTTAGTCCCAAAAATATTTCTTTGATTCATCATAAAAATTGATTTATTTGATTTTAATGAGACGACTGATCAATATTTTTTTTTTCAAATTTTCATAAAATATTTCGTTTCGAGTATTCAAATATCGATTTACACGATTTGAATTAACTGAATTTAATTTCGATTGAACGGAAATTCATTTTATCGGATATTAGAATCGAGAAAATACATTTTTTTTTTGTTTTTCGAGATTTAGCGAAAATCACGTGAGAAACGATTGTTCGAGCATTTTATTTATTTATTTGTCGTATGATTAAAGAGGGGCGAGGGAACGTCTCCAGAAATTACCGGCTCTGAGGAAGATCCAGCCGAGAGATATCCAGGCGATATTACATCAGCAGGTGAGAATAAATCGTAGATGGAAAAAATTTTTATTAGAAAATAAAAATTTCGTAGAATTTTTTTTTTAATAATTAAAAAAAAGGAAAAAAAGTTTTTGGAGATAAAACTATATATATATATCAATTGAGGTTATTATTGTCACTGATTGAACTAATATTATAATAAATGATTTTTAGAAAATTTTTTATAACTCTGGTTCTTTAAAGTAAAGTCAAGTAAAATTATTATCGAATGGCTAATTTTGACGGATAATAATTTATTTCAAAAAATAAAATAAATTTAATCGCACTACTCTTTCGAGATTTCACCGATCTGTCATCAGCGTTTATTTCAACGAATGAGTTGACTTGAAAGTATAAAAATTGAGAAAAATTAAACGGTCACCATTTTAGACTGCATCTGTATTATCTCACGTACAACTTATTTAATTTTAATCAAGTCAATGAAAACTCGCCACGAAATTAATTTTAAAAAATTTCGCATTAATAATAATAATAACAATAATAATAATTTAATTAAAGAATGTGAATTAAAAAAAAATTTATGACAGAGTTCCCTCCAGTCAGTAATTGATTTATCCCCTCGATACACCCCAAATAAATTTTTGCACTTACAAAAAAACAAATAATTTTTTTTCTGAACAAAATTTCCTCTTTTATTTGAATTAATTTGATTTATTTATTTATCCACGTGCGAGTTATAATTCTGGTGTATCGGTGGTATACAAGCTCGTAAAACGAGGAATGCAATCTCGGTGCATGCAAAATTGCATCGGCGAACGGTTCTGGTCTCTCGGTCAGGAAAATTCTCTCTCGTGCACCACTAGCGATTATGTGCATACGACCTTGGCTCGATGCGCATGATTACTATCGCAAAAAAGCCAGAGGTTGGGGGGGTAGCGCATGTATATATTTGCCAATCCTTTTGCGATTTATGCTGAGGGAGCCATTTATCCTCTCGTTTGCTCATATTTTTGCTTGATTATCGTTTCTCCGCGAGGTTGGATTACGTTACGTTTCATCGTGATTCACGTGTTAAATTCCCGAGTTGAGTTGAAACATATCGAAGCCGAAATTGGCGTTGTTCGAAATGTGAATTTTATTTTTTATTTTCTATTTTTTCCGACGAAATAGTAAGAAAATATTTTTGAGAATTTTCACGCGAAAAAAAAAAAAAATTAAAAATTTTCTTAAAGGAAAATTTTTATGAGGGAAAAACGTTTTTTTTTCTTCAATTTTGTGAAAAAAAGATCATTTAAGAATTTAAATGACAACGACACCGCTCGAACGAAGAAAAACAGCGAATAATTTTTCAGCGAAATAATTATCACAATTGAATAATTTTTTTTTTCAAATTTTAGGCGAGGAAAATTAAAATTTATTAATCATCACAAAGTATGCATTTATAATGATTTTTTTAAAAATTGACCATAGTGAAGATGGCTTAGAACATTCAACGATAATAATGACAAAAATTTATTGATAAAATTGCTTAACGAATTTCCGGTACGTTTGGTTTTTGTCTTTTTTTTTTTTGAAATTCCCGCTGTCGAGAAATTCTAATAGTAATAACCTTTTTACGAAAATGTATCAAAATAGATTGATTTTTCGTCCATACGTCAAAATTAAAAAAAAAAACGGAAAATATTTTTTAAAAAAATTTTGAGCACTCGGATATATCAAAAAATCTATTTTATATGAAAAAAAAAATATATTGCCGGACATTTTTTCACGTATTTTCGTTTTTAAACAATTTATTTATAACTTTTTGGCATTATTATTCTTCTAAATCAATATTCTTAGCACGTTCGATGAGATTGATTTTTCAGATTTTTGACGTACTGCGAAATACTCAAATTCTCATTGAATAAAACTTTTGCGTACATCTCAGGCAAAAAAACATTGAAAAAAAAAAATTAATTGATTCAGACTAAAAAATAATAAAATATTCTTTACCTACAACGAATATAAATTTGTCTTTTTTTTAAATAAACAATTTTTAATAATTGTCTCAGTATTAATAATAATTATTACATTGTTAATATAACAATAATTGCATATTATTCGTTTCCCAATTAAAAATTTACAGATAACCGACGGTTCGGCATCGACGAGTACCGATGAAACGCCCAAGAAGGACGTAACCAACAGTCACATAACGGTCACTCTAGCGTGAGTTTTCAAAAAAAAAAAAATCTAACCTCTAAACGTCCGCATGTGTGAATAAATAAATTAAATAAATACATTTTTTTTTTCCCATCGAAATCGAACTAAATTTCGAATGGCCGTATCGATGTCACTATTTTGAATTTTTAAACTTTGATATCGTGTTCGAAAGCGGCAACACAAGTTTTTATGCAGGATGTGTACTTTTTTTAAAAAATATTATCCAAAATTTTTCAAACACCTATCATGAAAATGATATTTTGCTTATTTATATTTATATCTGGCAAAAATTTATAAATCAAATTTTGGTTCGTCGGTTGGTCATGCTGACTCCATTACTTTGGATCGTCGTCCAATCAAGATTTTTCTCATTAGTCGTCAATTTGAATTACTGTGAACTCCAGAAAATATTTTCTCTTTTGAACTAAATTTTCGACTCTTTCACTCCGAAATTGTTTCGGATATTGTGCATTTACGGAAATTTGACTGTTAATTTAAAAAAACAGCTATCGGTGGCCACATTTCTTTTTCCATTATTCTGCTTTTATGTTACGTCAATTGATTATTGTTTTCTTTTTTTTTTTCATTGTTAAAATAGAGAAGCAGCGAATCGAAACGTTCCGGCAAAGTTGAGCAACGGAACGGTCCCCAAAGGCGTCGAGAAACAGGACGAAGATCTAAAAGACCAGAGGGAAGTTTTGGAAAAACAGCGCAGCTGTTCCGAAGAAGCAAATCTACTGGTGAGTATTCTTTGATTAGAAAAAGACACTTAAGGATATTATTTGTGCATCCTGAGTGGTGGATCTGACGTCTCGATTCCCCGAAGTTGTGAATTCACAATAAATTTCTATATAGAAAAAGTTCTGTGTCGTACTTGCAAAGTTCCAACGTCATTGACCAACGAGCATGGTCACTAGAGCTACCCGAAGCACTTTTGACATTTTCAATTTTCATTTTTCCTTGGTACGATCTATCGCTTTGCCCGTTGACTTATACTCGTATAGGACACTTGTCTACATGAAAAAAAAATTACGATCCGTTTGGTCTATCGGTTTATTTCCCAGTAGCTTCTAACGATGATGCTCCGAAGAATCGATTTCTAGGCACTTGGCTATCAAGATTGGAATTCCATCGAAAATACATATTGTGCAATTAGGAAAATATCGTTGGATTTTCTTCGCAGCAACCTGCAACAGTTAGCAGAGCCGGTGAACGTCGAGCCAGTAGTCCATTTCAAAATGGACGCACGGAGAAACTGATCGGTGAGCCGGAGGGCGCACCAAGATCACCCAGAGGATCAACCTCATCGGCAACGAACGATGCCAAACTCCTGATACCACCTGACGATTCTGATTATCCGGAATCCATTTACAAGTGAGTTTTTTTTTTATTGCGAGAAGGAGGATAAAATTTGAGCATACATTGAATTGGGACTGGGACTCGAACGATTGAGTTCAAAAGTTGCGAATATCTGGGGTAAATCTGTAAAGTTAAGATTTTCCTAAGCTTGGATCGCACGGAGCAGTGATTTTCTGTAATTTAGCTTTCCAGGATGGATGCAGCAAAGAGTTATGTAATTGTCGTAGGGAAATCTGGACAAATTGTCCCTTTATTAAATTTTTCATTGGACGAATTGTCCTTCCGGTGGATCTACATGTGAGAAATTCTCCATTCGTTGTAATTAAATGAATTGTCCTTTTGATGAAGAGTCACAGAACAAATTTTCCCAAAGACGATTTAATATTAGACAATTTGTCCCTTGGATGGTGTCTTGGGAAAAATTGTCCTAAGGACGAGTTAACATTGGAAAGGTTGTCCTTTTGATAAAGAGTCTTGGGAAAAATTGTCCTATAAATGAGTTAACATTGGACAAATCGTCCTTTTGATTGTGAGGCATGGAAAAAATTGTCCTGAGGATGAGTCAACATTGGTTAAGTTGTTCTTTTCATGGAGAGTCTTGGACAAATTGTCCTAAAGATGAATTAAAATTGGACAAGTTGTCCCTTTGATAAAGTTAATATTGGACAAGTTATCCTATTGATGAAGAGTCTTGGGAACAATTGTCCTAAGGATGAGTTAACATTGGAAAGGTTGTCCTTTTGATAAAGAGTCTTGGGAAAAATTGCCCTAGAAATGAGTTAACATTGGAAAAATCGTTCTTTTGATTGTAAGTAATTGAACAAATTGTCCTGAGAATCAGTCAACATTGGTTAAGTTGTTCTTTTTATGGAGAGCCCTGGATAAATTGTCCTAAGATAGAATTAAAATTGGACAAGTTGTCCCTTTGATAAATTGTCATGGGACGAATTGTTCCAAGGTTGAGTCAACATTGGACAATTTTTCCTTCCGATGGAGAGTACTGGGACAAATTATCAGAACGATGAGTTATTGTTGGACAAGTTGTCCTTATGATGGAGAGTCATAGGACAAATTATCCCGAGGCTGAGTTACAATTGGACAAGTTATCCTATGGATGAAGAGTCTTGGGAACAATTGTCCTAAGGATGAGTTAACATTGGAAAAATCGTCCTTTTGATTGTGAGTCATTGAACAAATTGTCCTGAGAATGAGTCAACATTGGTTAAGATGTTCCTTTTATGGAGAGCCCTGGACAAATTGTCCTAAGAATGAATTAAAATTGGACAAGTTGTCCCTTTGATGGAGTGTCACGGGACGAATTGTTCCAAGGTTGAGTCAACATTAGACAATTTTTTCTGCTGATGGAGAGTACTGGGACACATTATCAGAACGATGAGTTATTGTTGGACAAGTTGTCCTTATGATGGAGAGTCGTAGGACAAATTATCCCGAGGCTGAGTTACAATTGGACAAGTTATCCTATGGATGAAGAGTCTTGGGAACAATTGTCCTAAGGATGAGTTAACATTGGAAAGGTTGTCCTTTTGATAAAGAGTCTTGGGAAAAATTGTCCTATAAATGAGTTAACATTGGACAAATCGTCCTTTTGATTCTGAGTCATGAAGCAAATTGTCCTGAGGATGAGTCAACATTGGTTAAGTTGTTCTTTTTACGGAGAGCCCTGGACAAATTGTCCTAAGAATGAATTAAAATTGGACAAGTTGTCCCTTTGATGGAGTGTCATGGGACGAATTGTTCCAAGGTTGAGTCAACATTAGACAATTTTTTCTGCTGATGGAGAGTACTGGGACACATTATCAGAACGATGAGTTATTGTTGGACAAGTTGTCCTTATGATGGAGAGTCGTAGGACAAGTTATCCCGAGGCTCAGTTAATATTGGACAAGTTATCATATTGACGAAGACTCTTGGGAGAAATTGTCCTCAGGATGAATTAACATTGATCAAACCGTCATTTAGGAAAGTTTTCGTGTAACAGTTCAATCATAATTCTCATATTCTTATGATGAATGATGACACAGAATTTATAAAATTTTGAGCACCCCAAGTTCGAATCACGTAAAGTGGTTATTTCATTCAGAAAGGATGCAACCGTGAATCACCCGATTGACATAGCAGAATCTGAAGAACAAGTAAGTCTATTTCAGAAATTCTCGCGGACCCGATTCATGATCATTACAAGGGATTGACATTAATGCAAACGATCGTTATCATGAGTTTTATAGATCTGAGAAAAACTGACCCAAAAACGCCTGGAGAATGTTGTCCCGTCCGACATTTCGCAGATGTTCCCTTCCTTAGCGACTACAGACTTGTCGGTAGGCTACGCAAACACTATTCAGTTACCCGCCGAACCACCAGATGCCTCCCGACGATGAATCCTAAAGTTGCCTCTCACTCACGAGCCAATGAAGCTCCCGTCCACGACTTCTCAATGGCAAAATGAAAAAGAATTCATTGTGCATCACACACGTCTCTCTATATGAAACAAGTCTCTCGGGATAGTTTGCCACGCTCAATGGCTCCAAGAAAATGCAATTCAACCATTACCTCCTTCTCTTTATCCCGTTAAAGAATAGCACAATCAATCACAACACTTTCTCCTATCCCCTTAAAAAAATTTTCCTCATCCTCATTTTCCCTCATTCCGCTTGACACGAACAGTATTCTCCCGCGTTTTTTTTTCTTTCTCATCGCTCTCAAGGACTCGCGATGATGGTGAGCTCTCTTGGCACTGCCTAAAAGGCTTGGCTCGTTGCCACACGTGCGTCTATCTGTGCTCTAATCCCGGGTATAACGAGAGAATGGCTAACCGCCCCGGCGCCCAACCTATGCCAGTCGTTCACAATCAGCATAACATTATTCAAAGATTACCCAGCTCTGGTGGGTGCGGTTTGTGTTGGCCTCTGGCTTGAAAAACATTCCACGCTTATATGCCCACACGAAAATATGATTCTCAATGAGATGAGAGCCCAATTTCCAGACGATAAGAGCCGCGATGGTTTTTGCAATCTTTTGCTTCCCCATGGAGGTAACGATGGCGAACAGGTTATTTTCCATTTTTAATCCAAATATGTTCAAAACGTGTCAAAACGTCGAGAATTTACATTTAGAAAAAAATTTCCGGACGTGCCTGCGCGTGTGCTCTGGCCCTGAATAACTGAACTCTGCTATATCTCGAAACGGACTTTGACCGATCTGGCTGAACGCACTTATAGCATCAAACCTCCCTCGTTTGCTGCAATTTTTCGTTGAAATTATAAGATTTTAGAATTTTCGAAAAATGTCTGTGATCGCTCTGGCTTTTTTAAATTTCGAGATAATTGACTACATTTTTTTTTTACATGAGTAAAGTGTCATCTAAAGACGGTTGGGATTGAATTTGGCGATAATCGATTGGAGAGTTCATGTTTTATGAAATTAAAAAGAAAAGGTCTCCAAGAGCTCTAATCTTCCAAATTTTTGACACATCATCGGGCTCGGTGAAAGGGTTCAAGGTTTATGAAATGTTGAATTTTTCAAATAAAAAAAAAAATGTTTCCGACAGCTTTAGTTTTCCCAAATTCCGAGATATCCGGCTGATACATAAAAATCCGTTTATCTTAGGAAATATTGAATATCCAGAATAGTTTTAGTAACGTGAATCTCAAAAGGATGGAAAAAGCTGCAAGTGGTTGAAACTTGCAAATCGCTTGCTCCAAATTTCGGACAATTCTTTCTCTATGTGGGAGCTAAAATTGAAAAATGTAATGTTCCTCATTGAGGGAGCGTTCAGCGATTTTTCCTTCAGCGCATAATGACTGGAAAAAGCAGTGTATGCGTCTGTCCGTTCGACCCGGGTGAAGCTTGATTAGGTGAATTTCAATTAGCGTGGGTCACGTGAGGTGGAAGATAAAGGAGACGATGGATTCATGTTCCAGACCTTGTGGGATGTTGAGGATGAAAGTTTTTGGACACGCCCAAGTTAGGTCACGAACCCAAATCGCATGAAGCCGATAAGTTGAGTGTCCCAGTAAATTAGGCTGACAAATCCAATTGTGAAAAATCCAGATCTGGCAACTTGACATGTCCTCTTTTTAGAGTCCCCGGTCTATTTCTGGAAGACTGACCTTTCCCGAATCCGGTATCCGGGTTTAGATTAAACGCCCTCAACCGGAAGCGGAAGGTAGAGTGGCACAAAAACTTGAGAAACTGGTTTTGGTAGCTAGCAAAACATTTTTTTTTTGATGGGCTGCAATCTTAATACCTGGCACCTTGTTCCGAAATTTGCGCTAGCTACCTTGAATGATTCGTTATACCAAAATCCACAGGAGCAAGTGACAAATCCCGATACTCCATTCGTCTCCCGCTGACTTTGGTAATGTGGCGCCTGTTTGGATATCCTAGAGCTGTCAGCATCTCTGTCCTTGTCATTTCGAATCAACCCTACAGCTGTTTTACTTTTACGCATTTCTTAGATGCCCGGGTAGGATGGAGATTGATAGACGATTCCTAGTAAAGTAGGTTGAGAAATCCAGACCTGGCAACTTGACATATCCTCTTTTAAGAGTCCCCGGTCCAGTTTCTGGAAGACTGACCTTTCCCGAATCCGGTATCCGGGTTCAGATTAAACGCCCTCAACCGGAAGCGGAAGGTAGAGTGGCACAAAAACTTGAGAAACTGGCTTTGGTAGCTAGCAAAACATTTTTTTTTTGATGGGCTGCAATCTTAATACCTGGCACCTTGTTCCGAAATTTGCGCTAGCTACCTTGAATGATTCGTTATACCTAAATCCACAGGAGCGAGTGACAAAACCCGATACTCCATTCGTCTCCCGCTGACTTGGTAATGTGGCGACTGTTTGGAGATCCTAGAGGTGTCAGCATACGCCTCTATCCTTGTCATTTCGAATCAACCTTCCGGCTGTTTTACTTTTACGCATTTCTTAGATACCCGGGTAGGATGGAGATCGATAGACGATTCCCTGGGAAGATTGTGGCGAGTGGACTAATGGGTTTGAGTCTCTGGCATCATTTTCTTGACTCATCGGATCCTGTACGGAATCCAACATTTTGAAATGTCCAATGGTGTAATTTTCGCTGTCCTTATTCTCTATGTATCATTCGGGAGTAGGTGGCAACCCCCAAAGTCATTATACAGAAATGGAATAGACGCGGAGTATATGAAGTACACGGAGAATACCCGCTATCGCAATTGCTGCTCGGGATTCTCATCTCCTCCTGTTTTGATGGATCCTTGTGCTGATGTATAGGTGGCTCCGGGTGATATGGAAACTGTTTGCCTCGAAGCGAACATAGAAGCCGATCCTTCATATTGAGATAAGGGAAAACGAGGCTTGTGCGTGGGCGAGGAAGGGATAGAGTTTCCTCGTCGCTTTTGAAAATATAATACACGTCTCTTGGGGAAGTTGGGGCAAAACCGACCGGTGGGGCAAGACCGGCCACAAAAAACAAAAAAATTAAAAAATAAATGACTAATTGGTATTTTCATGTTGAGGTGGGTACGATGAAACAGTCTGTAACGTGACTTCACTGAAAAACGATAAAATTCCGGGAAGTTGGGGGCAAAGCCGGACATAAAAAAATTAAAGAAATCCAAATTTAATGCAACAAAGAAAAAATAAACAAATAAATGCGGATTAAATTGGAACAAAAGGACCAATAGGTCGAAATCGAAACAAAAAGGTGCACAAATAATCTTTTTTATAAAAAATTCTTAAAAACAATATTTTTCCCAATGCGTTCAATTCTACGTCGAGGTGCCCACTTTTCCCCAATGCCACTTTGCCTCGCTCTCCCCTACCGAGAAATTCGGTGGCACGATTGAGTTACTTCTCTGCCAACTCCGTTAACTTAGCGGGATTGTGTTGATTGGTCGCAACGTGCTCCGGTAGCTCCGGTAACCAAGGGCAACCAATAAACAACCATACCGTACCATACCATTTTGTCGTAATCGTCTTAACGTGGAGATACCAATTAGCCGGTATTTTTTTGTCTGGTGGTCGGTTTTGCCCCACCAGCCAGTTTTGCCCCACCTTCCCCTATTTATTCATGGCTCAGGGGCAAAGGAAAAGCGTTCAGATGAGATCGAGTATGAATACATCCTTGTATCATCATTGACTCTCTCGAGGAAACGTTTAAGCGGGATATGGGGATAAAGAGAGAAAAGAGAGAAACCCGTACGATCTTCCTCGAGCACCTCTCAATTTCTTTCCATTCCTTTGCGTTTCTCTTTATGAGAAAACGAGGCACAAAGGGTTCGTGGAAAAGCTCCTATTGATTTTTCCGTTTTGTCGAGATCCCTCATGAATGTAAAGGCCAGTGAAGTAGGGTAAAAAAAATTGAATCAATCGTCCTTGAAGATGTTAAATGATTGTTGATATCGAAATATAGTAGCAAATGTCCTTGAAGACTTTGCACGTTTTACTCGACGCCAGTAAACGGCCGATTTAACTGGCCTTCTTCTAAAGTGTCTAGCCGGAACGTGTTGAGTTGCAGCGTGCACAGTTGGAATGTTTTTAGTAGGAACGTTTTCAATTGGCATATGAAGAGTTGGAAGATATAGCATTGGAATGTGTAGGTCACTGGAAGGTGGTCAGTTGGTACAGGTTTAATTGGAGATTGTACAATTCTAAAACGTGTTTAGCCGCAACATGTTTAGTTGAAACTTTTTCAGTTGGAACATGTTTAGTTGGAACGTGTTTAGTTGGAACCCATTCAGTTGGAACGTGTTTAGTTGGAACTCATTCAGTTGGAACGTGTTTAGTTGGAACACATTCAGTTGGAACCTGTTTAGTTGCAACCCGTTCAGTTAGAACGTGTTTAGTTGCAACCCGTTCAGTTGGAACGTGTTTAGTTGGAGCCCGTTCAGTTGAAACGTGTTTAGTTGGAACCCGTTCAGTTGAAACGTGTTTAGTTGGAACCCGTTCAGTTGGAACGTGTTCAGGCGGAATGTGTTCAGTTTTAACGTGTAGAATTGGAACGTTCCCGCGTTGGAACGTGTTCAGTTGCGCGACAACGCAATTACCAAAATGATCACAGAGAAGCGTAGAGTTGGGTTGTGTATAGTTTTTGACATGAAGAGTTGGTTCAGTTGTGCCACGGGACAACTTTCATGCGTTCAATTGGTGATGCATTGGGTATTTATGTGCAGAATTGCGGGTGTACCAGTTGGGTACGGTTGGAGTCTGTATAAACGGGGTCTGCTACCTACGTTTTCGTCATTAGCGCCACCGTCGTCAAGGTTTCGTTGGCCCTGCATCGCAGCCCCAGGAAATAATGATGAAACCCATTTTCACACAGCTGCTCAATGCTGTCCAGCCTAAACCTCGACGAACTTTCACACTTCAAAGTTGCAAATGTCCAATTCAAATGATTCTCCAGCTTGACATCAAGCTTTTCGCTCGTTCGACGATGCAGAGTATATTTTTCCGAAACCTAAACATTAGCTGGAACTGTACTCGTATTAGCTAAAAAGCTATTTTGGATATTTTTACGATAAAAAAAAAAGCAGCCGAACAATGTTGCGCAACGTAAGAACGTAAAAAACCGTTCAATTTTCCTGGTAGTCAAGAGTCCTCGGAGATATTATCGTATACGCAATTATACAGGAAGCATTATATTTAAGAAAATTGAAAAAAAAAACGTTACCTAACACAAGATCGTTAAGGAAAACGGTTTTTTTTTTCCTTTCTCGCTGTCAGAAGTCAAGACTCCTCGTGTATTATTCTGACACGTGTGCGTAAATTGATCGGTGTATCAACATTATAGACGTGCATGGGCATAGTAAAATATGTTTTTGTACGACTACGTATTCGGTGTACAGAATCGATGCGTCATCCGAGACACGGGACACACGATCTGTACGATCGACGCCCTCGTAATCGACACCCCTTCTCCCCAAGGGGTTGCCCCACTCCGCAACTATTTCCAACTCTCGGTCTGTCGAATAAAACTTCGTCCATGGGTCATTCCAGGTCATAACGAGCAGATTTTCAAGATTCTCATCATTTTTTTTTGTCCACACGGCGGTTATAAACGTCAAGATCGTTGTCTATGTAAATTTATATAGCCTCTTTCGACTTGAGGTCGCAGCTTTTAAATATAAAAAAATTCGAGCCAGCTGAAAAAAAAAAAAAAAAAAATTACCGATCGCAGCCTTGACATTCAAAAATTCATATCTCAAAAAGTATTGGACATAAAAATTCGCAAAAAATACCAGATGCTCGTTACACTTCGAGGAACAGGACGAAAAATTAGCAACGAAATTGAGGTGCGTTAAGGGGCTCGGTGGTCGTTCGATTTGTCGTGAAACTCCTCATACACTTATAAATATTCATATATACGTGTACTCGGGTGCTCGTGTGCGTGATAATCCTCGTATATGAGAGGGGCAAAGAATTTGCTCGAAGCCCGTCACGACGCAGGCGAGAGAATTGGCAGGCGAGTCGCGCGAGACCGTGGCCAGCAAACCGGCGACCGTGTGATCTTCGTTCACAAGGCTAGTATACTCAAGATGGTATATACGAATACTAGTTGGAATTTCACAGTCTCAGTGTGATCGAAGTTCCGGTGGATTTCACGGTCTCGCACTGCGACTGAGACTTTTGACAATCGAGTATTATTATGTTACATCATTCCATAGTCTTGCTAGTGGATTATACGAACACGAAATAATAACCCAATTGTGGAGAATTCGCGGGAGGCAACGATTACAGGAAATGTGTGAGAACGAGCTTACTGAGAGAACCACAGTCAGGAGGTCGAACAAAAGCAAATTTTTGCAGATTTTTAATTATAAAAATCCACAATTCTATTGTATGGATATGCTTTTCGTGCTTATGCTCGAAAGCCTGCTTAAACTATACGCGATAGCGTAAAATTGCACATAAACTATTTTCCGGGGAATTAAATTCTCTAGAAAAAAGTCTCCGATGGTATATGCCTTACGTGCGATAACTTGGGCGTGGGAGGCATCCAAAGTTGCAAGAATAATTCGAAAAAACAACCATTTCACGTTTTGCGGGCTTTATTTGAAAATTTCTGCTGAAACTATACGCGATAGCGTAAAATTGCAAATAAACTATTTTCTGGGGAATTAAATTTTCTAGAAAAAAGTTCCCGATGGTATATGCCTTACGTGCGATAACTTAGGCGTAGGAGGCATACAAAGTTTCAAGAATAATTCGAAAAAAAAACCGTTTCACGTTGCGGGCTTTATTTGAATTTATTGATGGATAAAGTTTTTTTTTAGGTGACAATGACTTTCTCGTTGTATCCAGTTGTATGAATTTTTATGCATTTATCATTCAACGCTTACCTGGTGATACGTAACATTTAACAACCAATGGATTCACTATTCTGCGTTTTCACAAAAATCACAAATCCTCGTCGCGCCACTTTGGACGGCTCAAACTCATCCGCTAGTGACTTTTGACAAATCTCGTCGGGGACTTTTTTATAGAAAATTTAATTCTCTACAAAATTGTTCTCGTGTAATTTTCTCTAGCTTGCATAGTTCGGACAGCGTCTCTAAATAGACTCTAATAGACTCAAAAATAGACTGAAGAAGGAACTACTCCTTTTTAAGTCACGAGAATCAACGTTCCTCTTGTCCCGTTGAAACGGTTCCTTTGAGCGATATTCCGCAGTTGAATTCTATTTGGGACTAAAAGGAAACGGTTCCTAGATCCGCGAGGGTTTCATGACGCCGAATGGTGGCTTCATGGCCCAACAGTTGATCCGTCCGCATGGATGACCTAACCCGCGGTCCATTTTCCTGCGTGAGAAGTAACAAATAAAAGCATGGACTAAATTTGGGGAAAGCACTTTTGAAATGCCTACTGGAGAATTTTAATTTGATAAACTGGTCGAATCACAAGTTATAGAAGCCTAATGGAGGAAAAAAAAAAGCAATTTAGAGAAGTCAGGACTGCGTACGATCTGTTTGTGACATCATTGTTTTTTTATGCTCAATTTATATTCTTTAAAATTGGAATATTAAGAAAAAAAAAAAAAAATCAGTAGAGAAAGAATGATGTTCTCGTGTCTCGTCGTAGTGGATCCGCGCTGGTCTACTTGCACGCCAGGATGATAGAGCGTTGCATGGAAGTGAAGCTATAAAATATTTGCTCTCGTGCAACATAGTCGAGATGCTCCATTTCCCGCGAGAGACTTTATACAAAATCGTTGCACAGTGCATGCGCAGTCTTTTTTTTTTTTTTTACCTTACAGTCATGTACGTGTCGAGTCATGGTCAAATAATATAATTCTCGTTGTTTCCCCGATAAATATGTGCGTGCGTGTGTGTGCGTGTGCATTGGAAAGCGGAGACGATGAAAGAGCTGAGAGTAAAAAAAAAAAAACGACTCGCGTAGCTGGGGCACCATTGAAACAAATTTTGCATCTTATTTTCAAGCTAGAGGTAGCCGCGATTTGTCGATGAAACTTTTGTCTTTCCTGCTGACTCATAATTACTGCATCGAGAGTCCATGAAAAGTCTTGAAAAATAACTTAAAAGTGAAATTAAGATCGTGAACGAGGAGTAAAAAAATTCTGATTGCATCCTTACGTTTATAGGATCGTAATGAAAACAAAAACAAAAATAAAAACAAACGCACATACTCGTGTCTTCTAAAATCCTCATATGACATGGGATCTTTTGCGAATACTTCGAGAGAATTCACTCGAGATTCCGTCGGAACCGGAAGTGTGCCCGTATGAGAATGCAAAAGAATAACGATGTACGATCGCGATCATAACATCGTCTCGTTCGATTCGTATGCAAACGGTGTTGCGCGCGCCTCGCATAGACGCAAAGACCTTTCTCATCTCTCGTGTATACATACGTATCACGAGGCCCTGTTGGCTCTGCCATCGCATTGCCAGCATTCGCCGAGGGCAAAACAAACCAACGAACGTGATTATTCCTTTTTTTTTCCTCATTGCGAGCCTGGCATCGTTGATTTTACAGATTTTTCATGAAGATCGTTTCCCATATTCGTGTATATAATTTCGTTTGTAATTCTGGGTCTGGATACGAGCAGTGTTTTGTTGCTAAAAATTTTCCAACTCCGATAGACGACTATCGCCATATGAGCCATATATATATATATATATATAATTTTCACACCATTACAGTGCTCATAGATTATGATAATTATGAGTAAAGACAGAAGGACGTAAATCATGTTGCTTCGGCGTGTTAAATTATCCAAGTTACATCCTTTCTCTTTTCCGCGGTCGATACGGTCCTTGATACGCTATACATAATATTCTGCGGTGTATGCTATGCGCAGCGAGGCCGATCAACGATATACTAAAGCTTTAACTAACCCAGGTTAACCGGTGATACGCGAGGAGTACAACAATGCTCACGGCGCAATCGGTCGATCGGTGTAATTTTATACGGGGCACGTTCCACGTGTGCCGCAGTGTCGCGTTTGTGGGATTTTTAATAGAAGCATTATAGCACTGCCAATTCAATGCACAGTGTACTTGAAAAAAAAAAGAGTGAAATTCCCCGATCTTTCGGAGATTCCAGGACTCATAATAAACGTATCGCCGAGATCTCATGCCGTAGATATTTTTTGGCTGATTACGAATCCGATGGAAATTCAAGCCCAATCTGATCTATAATGTTTATCAATGGACATTACTGAGACTTCGAATAAAATGATAAATAGAGCTTAGAAACGGGTGGGAGTTCGAATGTGTAGGAGTTGGAAGGTTCAGAGGGTGAAACGTGTACGCAGTTGGAATGTAAAGAGCTGGAGGATGTGCAGTTGGAATATCTAGAGTTGGAACGCGTAGGGGTGGGAATACGTAGGAGTTGAAACGTGCAGGAGTTGGAGCATATAGGAGCTCGAACGTGTAGAAGTTGCGGCGTGTAGCGATTGGAGCAGGTATATCAGCTGAAACGTGTAGGAGTTGGAGGCGCGAAGAAATTGGAAGTTGGCACGTGAAGGAGTTGGAACGCGCAAAAGTTGGAAGTCTCAGGGGTTGAAATGTGTAGGAGTTGGAAGGTTCAGAGGGTGAAACGTGTACAGTTGGAATGTGAAGAGTCGGAAGATGTACAGTTAGAATATCTAGAGTTGGAACGCGTAGGCGTGGGAACATGTAGTAGTTGAAACGTGCAGGAGTTGGAGTATATAGGAGCTCGAACGTGTAGGAGTTGCGGCATGTAGCAATTGGAGCAGGTATATCAGTTGAAGAGTATAGGAGTTGGCAGCGTGGAGACATTGGAAGTTGGAACGTGAAAGAGCAGTTGTAACGCGCAAAAGTTGAAAGTCTCAGGGATTGAAATGTGTAGGAGTTGGAACGTCCAGAGTGAAAACTTATAGGAGTTCGATCGTATGGGAGTTGGAGCGTGTAGAGTTTAAAAGTTTAGAAGTTGGAACGCGTAGGTGTGGGAACATGTAGGAGTTGAAACGTGCAGAAGTTGGAGCATATAGAAGCTCGAACTTGTAGGAGTTGCAGCGTGCAGCAATTGGAACGGGTATATCAGTTGAAACGTATAGGAGTTGGCAGCGTGAAGAAATTGGAAGTTGGAACGTGAAGGAGTTGCAGCGTGATGAAATTGGAAGTTGGAACGTAAAGGAGTTGGAACGCACAGAAGTTAAAAGTCTCAGGGATTGAAGCGTGTAGGAGTTGGGACGCGTAAAAGTTTTAGCGTGTAGAAATTGAAACGTGCAACAGTTGAAACGTATAGGAGTTGGAATCTGTAGAATTGGAATGTGTAGGATTTGGAACGACTAGGAGTTGAAATGTGTAAGAGTTGGAACGTGCAGAGTGAAAACTTATAGGAGTTCGATCGTATGGGAGTTGGAGCGTGTAGAGTTTAAAAGTTTAGAAGTTGGAACGCGTAGGTGTGGGAACATGTAGGAGTTGAAACGTGCAGAAGTTGGAGCATATAGAAGCTCGAACTTGTAGGAGTTGAAGCGTGCAGCAATTGGAACGGGTATATCAGTTGAAACGTATAGGAGTTGGCAGCGTGAAGAAATTGGAAGTTGGAACGTGAAGGAGTTGCAGCGTGATGAAATTGGAAGTTGGAACGTAAAGGAGTTGGAACGCACAGAAGTTAAAAGTCTCAGGGATTGAAGCGTGTAGGAGTTGGGACGCGTAAAAGTTTTAGCGTGTAGAAATTGAAACGTGCAACAGTTGAAACGTATAGGAGTTGGAATCTGTAGAATTGGAATGTGTAGGATTTGGAACGACTAGGAGTTGAAATGTGTAAGAGTTGGAACGTGCAGAGTGAAAACTTATAGGAGTTCGATCGTATGGGAGTTGGAGCGTGTAGAGTTTAAAAGTTTAGAAGTTGGAACGCGTAGGTGTGGGAACATGTAGGAGTTGAAACGTGCAGAAGTTGGAGCATATAGAAGCTCGAACTTGTAGGAGTTGAAGCGTGCAGCAATTGGAACGGGTATATCAGTTGAAACGTATAGGAGTTGGCAGCGTGAAGAAATTGGAAGTTGGAACGTGAAGGAGTTGCAGCGTGATGAAATTGGAAGTTGGAACGTAAAGGAGTTGGAACGCACAGAAGTTAAAAGTCTCAGGGATTGAAGCGTGTAGGAGTTGGGACGCGTAAAAGTTTTAGCGTGTAGAAATTGAAACGTGCAGCAGTTGAAACGTATAGGAGTTGGAATCTGTAGAATTGGAATGTGTAGGATTTGGAACGACTAGGAGTTGGAATGTGTAAGAGTTGGAACGTGCAGAGTGAAAACTTATAGGAGTTCGATCGTATGGGAGTTGGAGCGTGTAGAGTTTAAAAGTGTAGAGGTTGGAACGTGTAGACGTGGGAACATGTAGCAGTTGAAACGTGCAGGTGGAGCATATGGGAGCTCGAACGTTTAGGGGTTGTGGCGTGCAGCAATTGGAACAGGTATATCAGTTGAAACGTATAGGAGTTGGCAGCGCGATGAAATTGGAAGTTGAAACGTGAAGGAGTTGCAGCGTGAAGAAATTGGAAGTTGGAAGTTTCAGGGATTAAAATGTGTAGAAGTTGGGACGCGTAAAATTTTCAGCGTGTAGAAATTGAAACGTGCAGCAGTTGAAACGTATAGGAGTTCGAACCTGCAGAATTCGGATGTGTAGGAGTTGGAATGTGTAGAGTTGCAACTGCACCGTTGAAACGTTTTCATTTACTCTACAATTTGCGCTACAAACTGACATTCATCAATAAATAAAAGATTAATAAATTTCGGAATACTACAAAACACGAGAACCACTGTAGATTACAAAAGCCGGTATTCCTCGGGAAATGGACACTAGAATTATTATTTATTGCCAATTGGATATACTTGATAAATTAAAGAGATTCGATTGTGAACAATCAGGATATATCCAAATTTATCAACATCACGATTATAGTGCTGGACTGTTCCGGCACACAGTGCTATTGTGATGAATATAATTGCAAATAGTTATTCTCAATGTTTTGTCACTGTCGTGAGAAATATGCTGTCCCATTGTCAAAGCCACGTCGAGCACACGAGGACGGTGATGAGAAAATGAGTTTAAAAATAATTTACAGCGATCATCGTGGAAACGAAAAATGTCAAATTTTTTTTTTTTTTCGAGAATTTTTCAAATTTTTTTCTCAACTCGTATCCTTCCTGCTCCGTCATTATTATACTTTCTCCATCGTGATAATAACAAGAACCGTCTGAAGCATTTGTACTCTCAGAAATACGCTGGGACGATTACGATTGGAACAAAAATAATAATAATAAAAATAAGCGAGGACCCTCTTGGATGTAGGCCAAGATCGCGGGAGACTATTATTTTTCTCGCGGTTGCACGCTGCTGTTGGTGCATTCTACTGGTGTATATATACATGTATGTAGACTGTTGTATGATGTCTTTCATATCAAACTAATCGAAATCTGCTACAGATTTTTGAATTTTGCTGCTGACGTAAATTCGATCGTCGAAAAATGGTATCAAAGAATTGAAAAAAAAATCTTTCGAATAAAAATCAAGTTCAATGTAAATTAACATTGTTTTTTATTTTTATCGTTTTTTTAAATAGACAGTGCATATCAAGACGAACAAATCTCACGAACTATATTTTTATCATTGATTTTTTCAATAAAAAGTTACGGGCAGTTGAAAAAATTTTAATCAGCGAAATGTTCCGATATCGAGGAATTTGTAAATCGAATGATATTTGAGATGAAATTATACTTTAAAAAAGTACTGCATTCTTATTTTATCATTGAAAGTGCATTAAAAAAATCAGCAATGGAATCCAAAGACCCCCAGGGTCCACCGTTCATTGATTTGTCATTGAATACCCCATGCATAGTGAATATATATATATACATGTATATAAAATGTATATACGTATATATAAAAAAATACATGTATATAGGGCCCTAAAGTGAATTTTAAAAAATCCAAGATTTTTTTGAATTTTCGTAAAAAATGAGTTGGTCCACTAAAATCGCTGTATTTTATATTTCCGATGGTCTTTGGACCTGCACGATATGAATATTCTCTTTGTAATCGTTCAAGCTTTAAAATGCCGCTTGGTTCATCGAGCTGGGTTGATTTTTCGATTTTTTACAGATTTTTAAAGTTGGACCATCGATTTTTGCCAATTTTTCCATACATACCCCTTGGACTAAAATTCGTCAATTTTCAAAGTGCTTTTTTTGGTATAAAAAATGCAGATATCAAGATGAATCCAACGCCATTCTCTAAGTATACTCAAGTGCTTTTAAAAACGACCCCAAAAAGCCAAAACTCCTCGATCCGGAGATGAGTTATGGGCATTTGAAATTTCGTGATTTCTAGGTTTCCAAAAAAGCGGGCTAAAAATGGAATGAAAATTTTTTTCGTCATTCACGATATTTTTAGGCACTAGGTGATCGGAAATTTTCTGCTGATCACGAATCACATCGAGTTTTTCTCCTAGATCCAAAAATTCGATGTATAAAGGCAAAAAAACGAAAAATTGCACTTTTTCATTTTCTGACATTTTGAGGGTTCACTAAAATCGTTGTAACGTTCCTTCTCGAAAGAGATTTGACTTAATTCAGTACTTTTATCTCTTCGTAATCGTTCAAGCTTCAAAATGCCGCTTGGTTCATCGAGCTGGGTTAATTTTTCGATTTTTTACAGATTTTTAAAGTTGGACCATCGATTTTTGCCAATTTTTCCATACATACCCCTTGGACTAAAATTCGTCAATTTTCAAAGTGCTTTTTTTGGTATAAAAAATGCAGATATCAAGATGGATCCAACGCCATTCTCTAAGTATACTCAAGGGCTTTTAAAAACGACCCCAAAAAGCCAAAACTCCTCGATCCGGAGATGAGTTATGGGCATTTGAAATTTCGTGATTTCTAGATTTCCAAAAAAGTTGGCTAAAAATTGAAAAAAAAAGTTTTTTGTCTTTCACCATATTTTTAGGCTCTAGGCGATCGGAAATTTTCTGCTGATCACGAATCACTCCGAATTTTTCCCTGAAATCCGAAAATTTGATATGAAAAGGCAAAAAAACAAAAAATTGCACTTTTTCATTTCCTGAAATTTTGAGGGTTTACTAAAATTGTTGTGACGTTCCTTCTTGAAGGAGATATGACTCTATTTAGTGCTTACACTGTAAAAAATATGGTGTTGAAATCAACACCATTTCAACACCGCTCACGCATTCTATAGTGGTCCACCCCGGCTGGTGTGACCTAGCCGTGTTAATCGTATGGTGTTGACATGGTGTAAAAAATTCACACATCATTAGTAACTCCGTATGGTGCATCGACAGTTGACACCAGAATGTGTTCATTCGATTTGACACCAAGTCGGATTTTACAGTGGTCCCGAAAACGTGATTTGGTGTTAAAAATATGGTGTCAAAAGCATATAAAATATTACGTTCCCAACACCGAACAGTGATAATTTAGCACACCGGAGGTGGTTCAATTTTGTAGTATCAACACCAAATGTAAAACACGGTTGTCTTCGTATGGCGTTAAAAGTAACACATATTACGACTCGCTGTGGTACTTCTTGCATGGCGAAGTACTTCGAAGACTGTCGTTTGGCTACAAAAAATGGGACTCTTTGGTGTTGTCACGTTACACTGTTTGTCGTTACGCCAGGCAGCAGTGTTAACTTGAGTTTACCCTATATGGTGTACCCTACAACTCTAAACGAGTTTACATTACAATTATTGGTTGGTTATATTTCACATATGGTCGTGTTACCATATATGAATATTAGGGTGGCCCTTAATATCGGTAAAAAAATTTTTTTTTTGTCTTACCCCCTAAATCGATTCGAAATATTAAAAAATGATTTTTAAGACTGATATCCGCCCTTAATTTTAATATTAACAGGTGCCTCAAAGGCCCTTAAACCGCTTGAATGGTGAAAATTTCGGGTAGACAAAACTTTACTTACTATCAACTTGAAATTTGGTATCCGGGGGTCTTCTGGGTCGCTGAGTACGAATCCGCACTCAAAATTCAGAAATTCAAGATGGCGGATCCAATATGGCGGACCAAAATGCAAAAAGACATTTGACGAGAGCAAAAGTTGGTACTCGGGGGTTTTCGGGCTCGCTGACTACAAATCTGCACTCCAAATTCAGAAATTCAAGATGGCGTATCCAATATGGCCGACCGAAAAAGCAAAAAGTCATTTGACGAGAGTGAACGTTGGTGCTCAGGGGTTTTCGGGGTCGCTGATTACGAATGTGCCCTCTACATTTAGAAATTGAAGATGGTAAATCCAATATGGCGGATTGAAAATCCGAAAAGTCGTTTGATGCGAACGATAATTAGTGCTCGTAATCAGCGACCCCGAAAACCCCCGAGTACCAACTTTTGCTCTCGTCAAATGTCTTTTTGCATTTTTGGTCCGCCATATTGGATCCGCCATCTTGAATTTCTAAATTTGGAGTGCAGATTCGTGATCAGCGACCCCGAAAACCCTCGAGTACTAACTTTTGCTCTCGTCAAATGTCTTTTTGCATTTTCGATCCGCCATCTTGAATTTCTGAATTTTGAGTGCGGATTCGTACTCAGCGACCCAGAAAACCCCCGGATACCAAATTTCAAGTTGATAGTAAGTAAAGTTTTGTCTACCCGAAATTTTCACCAGTCAAGCGGTTTAAGGGCCTTTGAGGCACCTGTTAATATTAAAATTAAGGGCGGATATCAGTCTTAAAAATCATTTTTTAATATTTCGAATCGATTTAGGGGGTAAGACAAAAAAAAAATTTTTTTACCGATATTAAGGGCCACCCTAATGAATATGTAACACGACAATGAGTGGAATATAACCTCCGAAGAGTTGAAGGTAAATTCTTTTCGTGTCACACCCCTTCCCATGATACACCAGAAAGTGTATTCGGATGTGATAACTCTACTGCCAGGTAACCTGTTAAACAGTGTATTTGGATGATCAATAAAAAAATCAGTAAAATATGGGCAGCCATATGGGCAGCTATATGGGTAGCTCAGATACGGGATATAACTAAAAGTATGCGTTTAAGTTTTTAAAATACAACACAATTTTTTCTCCAAGTATAAATATATTAGGGTGGTCGTTGATTTTTAACATATGCTTGCCACCCCTTGAATTGATACATAATGATGAGAAACCCATGTGTAAATTATTTCAGATTTTTAGCTTGATTGGAAAGGGTGTCGAAATCGATTTAAAATTGGAAAAAAGGTTTTTACTGGAGAAAGAAATCTGTCAATTTTCGATTTAAAAAAATAACTACTTTCGAATCACTTTGATCAGATTAGAAAAAAACATACGCGTAGTAAGCACGCGCGTAGGAAGTGAAACTTTCCTATATTGAGTGCGTAATACGTGTAGAGAGAGAAAGAATGACAGGGAGAGGCAATGATGAGAAAAGCGGAAAGTTGCAAGAGATTTTTCAATATATGTAAAAAATAATTCAGTTTTTATTCATAATTATCAAATATTAAATTATATACATATTCTAATTAATGAATATAGTCCCATTATGGGAGTATAAATAAGTACAGATAAAAGACAGTATGTAATATTAGATTGTCTAGCACCTTTGACTGATGCGATAATTGCTTACAAAGATCCGTAATAGATATACATAAAACAAAATATAAGTACAGAAGATCTGATAAAAAAAATGATTATGAAACCAGTCATAAATTCAAATAATGCGATATTTGTGTACAATATAGAAATCGAGAGTACCAGAACTTTGGTGATGTTCGTAAGCAGGATAGTGTTTCAAGTTTTCCCCTGAAATGAAAGAGTTTTGGCTAATGTTGGTTATTCGTTCATTTTTTTTTCACTAATTTGGTACAAATCACGATTTATGAGCAAATTACGCAGTAAGATGCTTACGAGTTCTAATACCGGTCTGTACTCGAGCAGGACGTCCATCACACTGATGCGCCGTATTCCGCACGCTGCAGCCTGCACGTTCGTTGACACCAAACGAAGTCAGTGGTAACACCGACGGAATGAAATTCAAATTAACGATTTTCGCAAATCTCTATGGTGTGAGCCCGTGAAACTTTTGCACCCGATCGGTGTTACCCGTCGTATGACGGATTGAATCAGTGCGCATAGTGGGGTTAGCTAACACCTTCGCTGGGGTGAGATCCGCTCGAATTCAATAAATTTCGACACTAGACTGACGCCATACCGAAAGTACTTCAAAAACGGTGTTGTTTCGCCCAAAAATTATGTAATCTGTGGCAAAACACTGCGCCTAGTGTCAAACTTAGTCAAATTTCGATGGAATATTGCTCAACACCGACCTACATTGTACGTGGTCATTTATGATATCAAAATGGTGTCGCTGATAACACCACACATTTTAACCACTAACACCGGTCCAATTTGACACGGCTCATTTTTTACAGTGTATTCTCTTCGCAATCGTTCAGGATTGAAAACCCAGCTTGATTCATCGAGATAAGTTGATTTTTCGATTTTTTACAAGTTTTTAAAGTTGGAACATCGATTCTTGCCATTTTTTCCATACGTATCCCTATGGACTCAAAATCGCCGATATTCAAAGGACTCTTTTGGGTAAAAAAAATTGAGATCTCGAAATCTGTATAAACCATGTAAATTTAATTAAATTTTATCCAATGTAAATTGTTATTTTTTAATTTTCGAAAAAAAAAAAAAAACGTTTTTGACAATTTGAAATTCAATTTTTGAGTTTTAAGAAAAATACCGAGCGGATTCGTGATCAGCGGGAAAAAATACATTAAAATATTGTATATACATAGATATGAGGTGTGTTGGTGGTTAAAGTTTTTTGCGGGAATGAAATGTACTTTAGACATATATAAAATACTGGCGTTCCAGCGAGGGAAAAATAATAGGGAAAGAAGAAATAAGAGGGAAATAAATTGAAAAGTACAATTTTACACTGAATAAATTCATATTACTTTCCATAAAGTTCTCTCATGAATCTCTCGTACACAAAAAATGTACAAAATGAGAGAAATTAATTTTTCGAATTCTGTGAAATTCGACTGACGTAAATTTACATTTTCATTTTCACCTACAACTTCGTAAAAACAAACAAACCTGGATTAATTCGAGCTTGCTTCGCTGACATTGCTCGTTTGATTTAGCGTGGAATGTCCCATAAAAATCATCTACCCATACGTAGTAGGCTGGATTGAGAGAAAAAAAAAATCGAGAAACCAATCATTTTCTCCTTTGGATCGGAGAAATGTTTTCTAACGGGGTCATCGACACTCCGCATTTGATATAAAAGTCGTGTGTACATGGGTGGACACAGAGTTCTGTGTATAAAGCCTGTGAAGCATATTCCAGATAGTATCTCGATAGCCGAGACGTTTTTAACACGATAACGCGATTAACGAGAGGGCTACCTGTGATAGTTTTTTTTCCCCCCGGTCTCTTTGCATAACGTAAGAGTCTCTCCATGATATTACGTACAAGCCGATCGTTGCAATCGATGTATTGATGTTTTTTGGTGATGAACCTTCCGAATAACAACAGATACAATAACAACAACGAAAACAACAAAAACAACTACAATAAGTCTATGACAATAACAACAACAACAACAACAACAACTACAATAAATCTTTGACAACGACAACAGCAACAACTACAATAAATCTTTGACAACGACAACAACAACAACAACAACAAAAACAACAACAGCAATAACAACAAGAATTAAGGAAACAACAACAACGAAACAAAATGAACAACGGCAACAATAAAGACAACTAAATAAACAACAACACTATAACGACGACGATGACGACGACAACGGAAACGTTGACAACAACAGCAAAAATGACAAAAACAACAGAAACAACAACAGAAACGATAAAAGAAACAACATCCGGAACAGAAGCAGCAACAACAATAAAAAAATGACGCCGACGAGTACAACAACGACGATGATAACAACAACAACGAAAACAATATTAATGACGACAACAACAACAATAACAACAAAAACAATGACAATGACAGCAACAACAACGACGACGATAACAACAACGTCGAAAAAACAACGACAACAATTACAAAAACAATGACAGTAACAACACCTACAACAACAACAACGACCACCACAACAATAGCACCAACAACAACAACGGCCACAACTTGTAGATGATTATTATTCTATTATTATTGTTATTTAATGAAAAAAATGTCTTCAGACGATTCTATATTAATTGTTACAAAAAATTTTATCCAAGATCGGATACTCCGCTACATAATTTGATCCGGGAAAAAAAAAATGTCCTAACCGTATTACGTCAAAGAAAAAAAAAAAGCATAAACCTAAAGTAGCAAGGCTTAACAGAATCACAATCGACCACATTTTTTCCCAATAACTCATAATAAAAAAAAAAAAAAAAAAACCGAAAATGAATCACGTCCGTGTGATCGCTGTGTTGCCCTATAATCGGCTTCGGCGCCCTCGACGAACTTTAGTTGTCGTAGTGGGCTGGAAAAGTCGACTCTGGAAAAACCCAAGAATTCCCTTTGATGCCCTGCATAATACCTCGGTGGATCTCAATTGTATATCCATAGACAGTCGTCGAGGCACGAAATTCCATACCTGCTGTCATGTCTCCAGGCTGAATTCAGTACCTGCTGACTGGCAGGGACGATGCATTAAATGCACAATGCCCCTTTTTTTTTCCTACCGGAATTACAAAATCGATGTTTTTCCAAAAATTTTCGATTTTTTTTTTTTTTTAACGATTTATGATTTTGAGTTCAGTGGGAAAGAATAGAATCGATGCTGATATCGATTTAGGATCAAGGAAAAAAGAAGAAATTTAAAAGTTCGATTCACGTTTTTTTTTTCTTCTGCATTGACATCGATTTAGGATCAATTTGCTGATATCGATTTAGGATTAAGGAGAAAAAAAGAAATGTAAAAGTTCGATTCAATTTTTTTTCTCTTGCATTATCGTGAAGAGGGCGGGGTTCCCCAAAAAGCTTGTAATTTTGCTTCGTAGTGGAGCTACGAATCAATTTTCAGGGCTCTTTTTCTTCGTAATCCTTTGAGCTTTATAGGGGGGCTCCTGAGACCACAATAACAAAGACATCTGGATCAATCATCCGGTATTATTCGAGTGAATATGTGGCCTTTTCAAAATGCTCTAATTGAATCTGAATCTTCCAAATACCAGAGAAGCTGTCGTAATTTGAAAGTTTTAGTTTTTCAAGTTTTCGAAAGAAAAATGAAATAAACTTTTTTTCATTGCTTACTACTTTTTAGAAACTTATTACATTGGAAAATGTGAAAAAAAAAAATTTATAAATTAACAATTTTTTCGATTTTCCGATGTTTGCATTTACACATAGCAGCTGTGAGGCTCTGGTAAACACGAATGGATAGAATAAGAGACGAGGGTGACGAATTTCGTTCGAAAAGTATGTTTTAATATAAAAATTTGTACAGTCATTGGCCCAAACAAGGATGGACCGAATGAAAAATCATTCGAAATAAAAATAAAATTTGAAGAAAAAGATTATTATGAATAATTTTTTTTTTAAAACAATTAATATTCGTCGTAAAATGATAATTGTATTTGAGAAAATGAGATTTTTTATCAAAAACATTAAATTTACAAAAATGTCGAAGAAAAAGTTTTATTTATAATTTTTTTTAATAACAATTACGAATGTAAGTGTCCCAAAAGCAATTTGAAATATTTCAAAACGATTATTGTTACGCAAAATTGTGCATAAAATGTTGAGAAAACGATAATTTATTGGTTAATGTTAAATTTAAAAAAAAGTACAAGAGGACTAATTTTTTTTCAATAATTTATAAGTAATAACTATTTTTTTTAATAAAACAATTTTTCGTTTGACTGATAGTCAATGTTGAGGCCTCCCTGTTAAAGGGAAATGAATCACCATCGGGCAAGACTTGAATATGCCAATCACTGTACCTCCTGTAGCAATCACAGAGAATCCCCCTTGGTATTACACCTGCCCTCTTGGAAATCGTTTGTAGACAGTTACTATGGTTATAAGAGGGTGCTCCCTCGTGCACCTGACGACCGGAAGGGCCCAAATGTCGGGCTGACACCGGGGACGCGCACTGTTCTTCCATCATGCCCACTCGTAAAATTCACGTTCACAGATCGTTCTTCCCCATTGACAATAAACTCGCACACACTTGCACACATACTTCAACGCATCCGGGATCAAAGTGGTCAAAAAATAAACGATTATGCAAGCGTAGTAGATTTATTTAAGGGTATACGACCGTCAGGCAAAATGCAACTTTGAGGCTTGAATTTTTTTTATACTACACACTGACACTACGTACGACTGCTGTCCAAATTTCAGGACCCTTTACCGTATAGTTTTTCCATAATAAAATTGAGAAGTTGGCCACGTGAAAGCGGCTAAAGCACGATTCTTCGGGGAGACTGTGCCGTATGGGATTCAATTATCACTGTTTTGCGACTCATCCGACTAACTTAGATTTTTGAAAAACCGTCAGTCGACCAATTGAACGCTACGGATTGAGTGAAAAATCCTAAATACGTACTTGACCACGTCGATTGCGACGTTAAAGTTTATTTGGCATGACGCCAAATGGTGGGCTTGCGGTGCAACAGCTGATTTGCCTAAGAGGTCGACATAACCTTGCATACATCTGAATTATTTACGTGAAAAATGACGAATGTGAACTTGAAAAAATTGAGAGAACGACGGGGTTCGATATGCTTAGCGAACAATTTTAATTCGATAACTTCGGACGATTCTTGAGTTCACGAAGCGTTATATAGAGGAAAAAGTAAATTAGAGAGGTTAGGACGCCCCGTGCATAGATAGCCGCACAACTGGCGATTTTCGAGTCATTGGGTGTCTCGTGTATCACTTTTTATTCGTTATTATCCAAATTTAAGAAGAATATGCCACATGAGTAGAAATCACAATAAATAATAACGATATAAATTTAGAGGGTGTAATTATTTTTTATTTCTATGAAATCAAAATTTTTCTCGACTCAGCTACAAATTTTGTCACTCGAAAACAAAATTCGGATTAAAAAATTGATTTCATAAGAGTTATATATTTTTCGTATTTTATAGGTACATTTTTGCAATCTTCGACATGATTATCTGTACACGTATAATTATTTATAACAATATATTTGTTATGCATTGAAAAATATCCGATGAATTATTAATGAAAATAATGAATAACGAATAAAAAAAAAAATCTTACGGAAAATTCAGTGAAACGAAAACTTTACAAATACTACATACTAATAATAATAATATTAATTAACAATATTAATAAGTTATTGAAATGAAATAAATTTTTTTTATTTGAATCGACATTACTCGCGTATTTTTCATTGCCTTTTCGCGAATTTTCCGCATTATATACAGCGTAGAAAAAATTTCGCAAAATTTTCCAAAAAAATTTAAAATTTTTCGATTATTTTTTTTTGACCTCTCCGATATAGTCATCGATGTGCATGATTTTTTTTTTATGTACACTTGTTCGTCTTATTTGATCGTTCTATCAACTGTACACATTCATTCTCTCTCTCTCTCTCGCCCTTGCCTTATATTTTTCGCCTCTTTCCCCATTTTCACAACCTGCCACAGATAATCGTGTTCAAATACCCTCTCTCCTATACTTTCGTGACGGGTAATTGAACCCTCATTCTTGGCTATACGAGTCACTACCAGCGTTATGTTTTTTCAGTGTTTTCATTTTTTTTTCCTCTCCCTTCTGGCACACTCTCCATATCTGTGTTTATCGAGACCATTCGTTACGTGACTCATCGAGAGGGGGTTGACTAGTATATCAGGCGAGTTAATCAGGCACACGTGAGTCGCGCGAGTGAGGCTGGAATCTCCCGGACTGGGGGAAAAAAGCAAAAAAAAAAAAATGCATCGATATGAAGTGCAATAAATATTTTTATTACATTTTTTTTTACTTTTGTTTGTTCAGATCGCTTTGCAAAAAAAAAAATAGAAACTTGCACATTGCTTCGTCATTACTTTATTTAGACCACAAAGCTCTCTATGAGGAAGTCTATGAGGAAGCAATGCTCTAAGTTTCTAATTTGCACACTTTTTTTTTCTCGAATTCTATTTCAATAATTCAAAATTTTCAAAGTTTTTTCAAGGTCATGATTTCAATATCAAAATTGCAGCAAAATTTGTTCATAACTTTTAGGCTAATTCAATGGTCTTGAAAAAATAATCATTGCTCGAATCGTCAATCGATCTTACGATGTTGTGGCATAACTAACGTTTTATCGAACACTGGTGTCGATTGGCTTATTTTTGTAGCAAACGCTGGCTCGATATTAGGAAATTTCGGGAAGTTAGCAGAGCATGCATTTCCCATGAACATTCAAAATATTAAGAAAATCAAAATTGAAAAAAAATGTATAGTTGAGACGTGTAGGGTTGGATAGTGTAGAGTTGGAACGTGTAGAGTTGGAACGTGTAGAGTTGGAACGTGTAGAGTTGGAACGTGTAGAGTTGGAACGTGTAGAGTTGGATAGCGTAGAGTTGGAACGTGTAGAGTTGGAACGTGTAGAGTTGGAACGTGTAGAGTTGGAACGTGTAGAGTTGGAACGTGTAGAGTTGGAACGTGTAGAGTTGGAACGTGTAGAGTTGGAACGTGTAGAGTTGGAACGTGTATAGAGTTGGAACGTGTAGAGTTGGAACGTGTAGAGTTGGAACGTGTAGAGTTGGAACGTGTAGAGTTGGAACGCGTAGAGTTGGAGCGTGTAGAGTTGGAACGTGTAGAGTTGGAACGTGTAGAGTTGGGACGTGTAGAGTTGGAACGTGTAGAGTTGGAACGTGTAGAGTTGGAACGTGTAGAGTTGGAACGTGTAGAGTTGGAACGTGTATAGAGTTGGAACGTGTAGAGTTGGAACGTGTAGAGTTGGAACGTGTAGAGTTGGAACGCGTAGAGTTGGAGCGTGTAGAGTTGGAACGTGTAGAGTTGGAACGTGTAGAGTTGGAACGTGTAGAGTTGGAACGTGTAGAGTTGGGACGTGTAGAGTTGGAACGTGTAGAGTTGGAACGTGTAGAGTTGGAACGTGTAGAGTTGGACCGTGTAGAGTTGGAACGTGTAGAGTTAGAACGTGTCGAGTTGGGAAGTGTATAGCGTTGGAACGTGTAGAGTTGGGACGTGTAGAGTTGGGGCGTGTAGAGTTGGAACAACGTGCAGAGTTGAAATGTGTGGAGTTAGAATGCGTGGAGATGGAACGTGCAGAGTTGGAACGTGTATTTATGGAAAAGTGCTGGCTCGAAAGTGGTAAATTTTTTTTTTTTTAAGTACGCCTGGGTATACATGAAGCACCCCACGCACACACTTAAATTCACGTCAGTCACATAGATCTGTAATGATGGAATATCTACGAGAGACAAAAGTAGACCGAGAGAGTTGAGATTGCCTGACGAAGGTGCGGGGTAAGTGGAGGATAGAAAGAGGTGGATATGATAAGGTTTTTGATATCAGGTGCCCGGGGAGCTCGGCGCGGTGTGTGATAAGCGAAATTCCAGACCCCAGTTCTCATGCCCCGTGGCTTCTCTTGCCGCGTTGTTTCTCGACATTTTTCACCTTTACGATTTTCTCAATCCTCGATCCGCGCAAAACATCCTCCTTGCGGTGGTCTGCGGAATGCAGGAGCTTTTTTTTCTGACGGATTCACGTGATTTTTGATTCCTCTTCAATCGAAAAATGTCGTTTTTTATTTCACTTTAGTTGGGAGTTACTTTTTTTTTTTAATATGGCAACTATGCGGACTTTTATAGAACGACCCTGCTGCGATTTCACTCCTCGATGCTGGACTTTTCTGATTCATCGTTGCCTTCCAAAATCAAGGTAGAAAAAAAATAATGAGAAAAAAATATGAAACGAATGAATCATTTTTTTTGTTCTTTTTTCTACATTGCAATGTTCGATTTTTCAGTGTGGAAATTAAACCTTGACGATTGATTCGCTATAATAATGACATATATTTTCGTGACACACTTTTTGTGCGAGCGATAAGAGCGTAGAAAATGTATGTTGGTTATGAACTCGAGTGACTCTGCTGTTATTATGGTTAATATATATATATATATATATATATGTATATGTATATATATATATATATATATATATATATATATATATATATATATATATATATATATATATATATGTATGTATGTATATATATATATATATATATATATATATATATATATATATATATATGAGTCATTCATTGCTGTTCAATGCTGATTGAGATAAAAAAATATGGAGAAAGAAAAAAAATCCATATTCTATTACCTATTTTGTAACTAGAGGGCTGTTAATTAATGAATTCGTTTGGAAAATTTATTCGAATGAAACTTCATTAAAAATAATAATCAATAAATATAAAAAAAAAAAAAAATATATATAGACGAGGCACTTTACAATCAACAAAAAATCTGGCACAATGATTCATCAATAATGAATATATTAATGTTTATTGAAGGAGGCTGAATACTGTTAAAAATTGATAAGGCCAGAAAAAAAATTATTATAAATATTATTAAAATTATTAAGAAATTAATTGAGATTAAAAAAAACTAGGAATGAAAGCCAATGAAATTTGAGACTCTTGCAAAGACGATAAGAAAAAAAAGAAAACACGTCAGACGATGTGTATCTTGAAAATGTCCGTTTGCTCTTTTTAATTCGGTGCGGTAATTCTAGACAGAGAGAGAGAGAGAGAGAGAGAGAGAGAGAGAGAGAGAGAGAGAGAGAGAGAGAGAGAGAGAGAGAGAGAGAGAGAGAGGGAGAGAGCGCAGGTTCCTTGGATGCACGATGAAGCACAATCTTTTCCGTCCCTACGATACTCATTTTTTTTCCTGCTCCACGTTTCTAGTACTTGAAAGAAAAAGGATCTGAGAGTCTGTCGAGGATCTCCAGAACACTGGGAATAGAAAAGTAGAGATTTCTTCGATTCTGATAAAAGTTACATTGAAGAAAAAAAACTTAAAAATTGAAAAAGTGTTCCTGACTGCTGAATGAATTATTCCACATGCATTTATGAATTTTTATAATCAACAATTCATAAGTGATTTTTATAACCAACGAAAACGATCATTGAATCACTCAAGTTCCAACTCTGCACGTTCATGGTATTCATACTGAACACTTTCAAACTGTACACGCTCATAGTGTTCATACTGAACAACTTCCAACTCAATATTATGTTCAAATTCTGCATGTGCCAACTGCACACGTTCGTACTTAGCACTATTCAATTGTACACGTTGAAACTCTGCACGTTTCTACTCTACGCCTTCCAACTTTACAACTTACATCTCTACACATTCCAACTCTGCACGTTCATGGTGTTCATACTGAACACGTTCCAATTCAATATTACGTTCAAATTCTGCATGTGCCAACTGCACACGTTTATACCGAACACTTTTCAATCGTACACGTTGAAACTATGCAGGTTTTTACTCTACACCTTTCAACTCTACAACTTACAACTCTACACGTTCCAACTATACACGTTCCAACTTTGCACGTTCCAACTCTTCGCGTTCCAATTCTAAACGTTCCAACTGTACACATTACAAGTGTAGACATTCAAACTGGACACGTTCCAACTGAACACGTACCAACTCTACTTTTTCCTATTTTACGTCCATACGAAAGTAGCAGCGGTCGATAAAACGATTTGCCATGAGAGAGCAAGAATTATTTAAAAAAAAAATCGCGAGGATCAGGTCGATTTATATTGAAATGACCCATGTACAAATATCGCATCCGCGTCGTGTCAAGTATGGCTCACGTGGAAAGTGTCTCTCGCGGGAATTTAAGCGTGGCTCTCGCGATTATGACGACGATGTAAGAGGAGATCGGGTATGAGGCAAAGTGTGGATAGATAGAAAGTGCAGAGACAAATGGAATGAGAAAATTAGTGAGAGGACAAAAATGATAGAGCGAGAGATGGAGGAGAAGAAAGAGATCTCGTATTTGCCAAAAGTCTGCGTATCCTGCTGTACTTGCAGCGGCGTCAGAATTTCAAAAAGATGAAAACAAAAAAAAAAAACGATTTTTTGTCCCAAATTTCATAAGGATATAAAAAAAAAAAATGAGCAGTCGATAGCTGATTTTTTTTTTTTTTTCAGTTGCTTCGAAAGATTGTCCTTTCATCTCAAAGGTCCCAATAGCCGGACGTGTATCAGTATCCGTACACCCTATGTAGTACTATATATCTATACAGTAGTATAGAGATATAGTTTAACATGGAGTATCCGGCTACTGGTACATGTCCGGCTATTGGGACGTTTACCTTAGTACCACTGTTCTGAAAATAAAAATTTACACCAAACGTGAATTTGGTATAAAAATATTTAAAAAGTGGGATATTCGTCATTTCAATATTTGAAATATATATATATATATATATGTATGTACAATGTACATGAATACTTTCAAAAATAAAATTAAAGGAGATACGAATATATATATTTATATACATATATTTTTTTTTGATAAATAATTCGTTTTTGTATGAAATTCCCCATATAAATTTGTCGGGCTAGCCGAGTCTTTTTTTTTTTACACTACTTCCTTCTATTCTTTCTCACTTTTGGGCAAGTTCCATTGTCCCCCTTTTCCTCTCGTTCTTCCGAGAATTCAGAGCCTTCATCGTCGTCTGGTTTTCGTTCGAGCCTCCTGGATGGTTTCTCCTTAGGCCCTAGAGTGAGAGAGAGAGAGATAGAGAGATAGAGAGAGAGAGAGAGAGAGAGAGAGAGAGAGAGAGAGAGAGAGAGAGCATGTAGCGGGAGCTCGTATAGTAAGCCTAAGTACCTGAAGGGCCATGGTGGTTCACAGGATCGAAAAAAGGACCTATGGCCTCGAACTGCAAAATTTCTCTGTTTCCCCCTTCCCCTCGCTCTTTCTCTTTCATCTTTTCGTTCAATGCCGAAAGTACCGAGTTTGTTTTTTTTTTTTTTTTTTTTTTTTTAAGTCCCCACGATACGTGACACATCGCAAAATATCGACATTCGTCGAAACGTTAGACTCTCTCTCTCTCTCTCTCTCTCTCTCTCTCTCTCTCTCTCTCTCTCTCTCTCTCTCTCTCTCTCTCTCTCTCTCTCTTTCTCTGTGATTGGTGATGGTTTTCACGATTTTTTTTTAATACTAAAATAATTAATTGAAAAAAAAATTTCCGATTGTCAAAATTTTTATCATTACGATTGACTTAAATCGATTTAATTTTTCTCATACGAAGAATTTGTTATTATTCTAAGGACAGCTTCAAACGACGTGAATTTATGCGAAAAATCTGAAAAATTCTGAAAATTTTATCTCTTTAGTGATTCACGATATAGGGACCCCGTTGTGTATTTTTCTTTCTTCAATTATCTGTTAATATGTATATATATATATATATATTTTTTTTTTTCGAAATGACAAGTCAATTTTATGCAAAAAATCCAACTCCTGCATCGACGATCGATACATTTTTTGAAATAAAATTTTTCAACGATACGATTTTATCAATTTTACAAAATTTACATCCAGTTAATCCTATAAGTCACTCTGTTGGAAGATTTTTTTTAATCCACAAAAGTGTCTACAGGCTTAAAGAAAATTTCACTCACATTTAAAAAACATGTTTGCATTTTAATTTTCTGAAATGAAAATATTATTATTTATTTAAATTGCAAACTTTAAAAATGAACTATTTCGTAAAAATGAAAAATAAAGTTTATTTTGAAGATTCGACGAATTCTCGAGGTTACGATTTTTAATCAATTTTTTTTTTTTTAATTACGCCGCAATTATCAGTAGATATGTTAATTTAATCGATGAATTACGATCAAAGTATTCCCACGTAATGACCACGGTGTAACCACTAGAAATATTATATACAGGATCGCCGTATGACTTCTGCATATCAGTAGCAAACGAATAAGCCGCACGCAACGTAGTATAACCTACACAAACAAACACACAAACACACACACACACACACACACACACATATATGTATATGTATATGCACGTATCATATTATCACCGAGACTCGAGAACACTCTCGGCTAGCTTGAGTAGCGTGGGAGTAAGTAATGCGTCTGCGGCCAGGATATATATATATATATATTTATATATTGTCCAGCATCGCAGCGAGTTGAAACGAGAGTAGTGCTCAAAATTCCACATCGGCCACATTCACGAGAGACAACTCACGAGACTAATCGTGGTAAAAAAAAAAAAAACGCACAAAAGAAACTATTTCTTTTCTCCCTCATCTCCACGACTCGTCCTCATAATTTAATGCAGTAACAATACAGCAACAAAACAGTAATAGTTCAGTAAAATCACAGTAACATAAGAGTAATAATAGAGTTGCAGTACAATAATAGGACAGTAATAGTATAAAAACAGATCACTAACAGTACGGTAATAGCAGTAAAAGTGCGAAAATTATACAGTAATAGTACAGTAACGGTAAAATAATAGTACAGTAACAGTAAAGTATCAGTGCAGTAACAGTAAAGTAACAATACATTGATAATACAGAAACAGTACAAAAACCATTCACCGACAGTATACTTACAGTACAGTACAACAATACAGTACAAGTATAGTAACAGGCCTATTAATTGTACAGTAATAGTGCAGTAACAGGTACAGTAACAGTACCAAAAGAGTACAGAAAACGCCCAATTATGGTGCAGTATAAGTGCATTAACTTTACGGTACGGTAAAAGCACGGTAACAGTGCAGTACAAGAGCAGTAATAGTAGAATCGAATTCTTGGAAACAAAAAACCAAAAGCGAGAAAATTAGATACTTGCACATTTATTTTATCGTGCTCGAAAAGCTTCCTCCTTGGGAAAGCCAAATTTGAAAGACCCACTTGCTCATATAAGTACTAGAGTGGAATCATTGTGAGCAAGGTAAAGTGACGAAGGAAGCAATGTGCAAGTTTCTAAATTGCACATACCCTATATATATATATACGTATGTTTAAACACACACACACACACACACATATATACATATCAGAGCTGGACAGTACTTCAAGTACCCGGTACTTGCGATGTAACTGGAAGTACAGTACTTGAAGTACAAAGTACTTTGAAAGTATTTCAAGTATTGTACTTAAATTACCAAGTGCTCGACCTGTACTTCAAGTATCTGTACTTAAATTTTCAAGTACATGCCATGTACTTAAAGTATTTGCGGTGAATACTTGCCCGTACTTCAAGTACTTTTTCAAGCACTAAGTAAGAAGTACTTTTGAATACGTCTTGCTAATGGTTGCATGTATATATAATTTTTTTTATTTTTTGAATATATAATTGGGAGTATAAGTGAAATTTTTTTATTTCAAAATCTGGTAGTTTAGGAAAAAAATATTTAGTAAGTATTTTTTATTTTTTTATTTGAATCAAAATTGCCGGTAATATAACAAATTGAAAAATATAACATTATGACGTCACGCATGTTACGCTATATCTTTATATCTAAATCCGTGAAATTAAATTGCCTATAACAGGTGCATCTGTCATTTTTAACGAAAAATAAAAAATATGTCCTCATTATTTTTACTTACTCTACATTATGCGCCGCAATGATTGAAAAAAAATTTCATTCATACTCCTAATTGAGGAACGTTCTGCGCTATCTTTGGTTAAGATTGTAAGGAATGCATGGCTCCATTTTTAACAATCCGTGTATTATATTCTTTATTTTTTATTTTTCAAACCTAAAACTAAATAAATCTTAATTACAATCGTCAATGCAATTTTTTAAAATTATTTCTATTTCTTCGTTTAAATATTTGTATCCTAATCTGCCTACCCTGAGTGGATTGCACAATGTGAAAATATGTTTTGATACAAAAAGTACTTGAATCAAAATATAATGAGTTTAAAGAGTACATAAGAAATCAACGATAAGTACTAGGACTTACGAGATGTATGCCTGAAAACTTGAAAAGTATTTCACACTTGACGACGTACTTCGAGTACTTGGTAACTCAAGTACTCGCCACCTCAAGTACTTAGGATATGAAGTACCTTAAGTATTTACGGTACTTGGTACTTGAAATACAAGAGTATTTCAAGTACTTACAGTACTTTGTACTTGAGGTACTTTCAGGTACATTTCCCAGCTCTGGAATCAAATGAGTTTAAAGTGTACGTGAGAAATCAAATATATAAGTACTGGAACTAACGAGATATATACCTGCAAACTTGAAAAGTATTTGATACTTGATACTTGACGTACTTCGAGTACTTGGTTACCTCAAGTACTTGCTACCACAAGTACTTCAAATATGTAGTACTTCAAGTATTTACGGTACTTGGTACTTCAAATACAAGAGTATTTCAAGTGCTTACAGTACTTTGTACTTGAAGTACTTTCAGATACTTTGCCCAGCTCTGACATCAAATGAGTTCAAGGAGTACGTAATAAATCAAATATAAGTACTAGAACTTACGAGATGTATCCTGAAAACTTGAAAAGTATTTGATACTTTTCGTCGACAATATTGCATACTTCATGATCAGATAAAAATCGGAAAAAATTCAACCACAATAAAGACGATAAGAAGATTAATTTCGAATAATAATAATGCCAAAAAGTTATCAATAAATTGTTTAAACAATGTTTTGGCATTATTATTATTTTGGCATTATTATTATTCAAAATTAAGCTTCTTATCGTCTTTATTGTGGTTGAATTTTATCCGATTTTTATCTTATCATAAAGTATGTAATAATGTTGTCGACGAAAGTCAATTTTGGTTTGAAAGGTACGTCCGATACATCCTTAAAGTACTTGGTACCTCAAGTACTTCAAGTATTTAGTATACTTTAAGTACCGATTACTTGGGATTTGGCGTTTCGTCGTTGACTCAACTTCGTCGTATATTCCGGAACCGTGATGCGGTTGTGCACGCGAGGACGCCCCTCGCTCGATTCCCGGTTTACCCGATGGCGAGAGGCACACGAGGTTTCGTACACGTTCTCCGGGCAATACATATTTTATAATGCATCGGCGTTGTAGTCACACGCAAACACACAGCTACACTCGGTTCTCGCAGATGAAAATGGCGACGGCAAGGGGTTTGCGGGGGTGTCTGGGGCAACCTGAAAGAGGGTCCGTGGTTGTGGCAAAGGGGGGCGAAGAGGGGGGAGGGGGAATTTCAAGCGGTGGAGGTACCGGGGCACACAGGCAAGACCATCGAAGCCAACAAACTCGCAGTACGCAACTGAGAGCCGATGACTCCTATACTCGCCGGACACTTTGAATATTGAAAAAAAAACCACAATTTATACAATCATAAACCAAAAAAAAAAAAACAAAATTTAAACAATTATTTTTCTCTCCGCATGGGACTGAGGATTTACCATCAATGATGAGTCTCCGCGGTGCCTCGAAATGTCAGGATTTGTTGAAAGTTCGATAAATCTTGAGCTATTCGAAAAAATTTTGACAACTGAAGAATAAAGAGGGAGTGAGAGAGAGAGAGAGGGGGAGAGAGGGACAGAGAAAAAAAAAATTTTGGAAAAAAAAAGAATGCGATTTTGAATATTTGTTTATAGTGTCGATCGTCTGGCAGGCGCAGCTGCGGAGACCAATACGAGTGGGAATAACAAAAGGACTGTGGAATTTGCAAAGGTGGTAGAGTCGTACACACACACACACACACACACAAACATATATATATATATATATATATATATATATATATATATTTGTTATATGCCTATGTGTGTTGTTCGTACGGTTGAGAAAATAATAAAAAAAAATTATAAAAAAAGCCCACCGAAATATAAAAAAGATATTGACGCAAATTCGAAAAAAAAAAAAAAAAATGTGAAATTCGTGACCAACTCGTGTTATCCGGCTTTCCCGCGAGTCCTATAGCGTGTATTGTTAGTATGGAGTTGCAATTAAGACGGTTAACGGACTTGGGAATACCTGTCTACGGGCGCAGCCACCGTCGCAACCGATACCAACGACGAGGAGCCTAAAACCGGTACGAGAGTAAGAAGAAGAGACACAGCAAGAGAGAGAAAGAGAGAGAGAGAGAGAGAGAGAGAGAGAGAGAGAGAGAGAGAGAAAGGATATTTTCACTGGACGTGTACTCACGATACGACATTTACACGTGGATAAAGACCGAGAAAAAGAGAAAAAGGAAGAAGCTGAGAAAGAGGAAAGAAAAGGATGACAAAACGACGAAATAATAATTAAAAAAAAAAAAACTAAACAATAATAATAAAAGAACGAACTCGAAGACAAGAGAACTGAGAATAGATACCCCATACACTTGCTCGTCTCTATAAGCGTTTATATAGCGAGATTAGGTGGGTCTGAAAATATTCCTCATACATATATACACCTGTGTGAATATATATATATATATATATATATATATATATATACATATGCATGTATATACGCATAGATATATGTACGTGTTAGTGAATTTCTTCGTTCTCGGTTTGTGCCTGTGTGTCAGTGTCTGTGAGAACACTTCGTTCGAATCAGCCAACTGCAGCAACGTCACTGATGCACGCGAGCCTCAAGAGCACCTGTGTGTTTGAGAGTTTGCCTGTGTAGCCCTCCCTTCCCCGTGGCCCCTCCGTGTCTTCGTGTATAACCATCGTGCTGCTCCGCCAGTCGTGGCTTCCCTCCGTGCTGTGAACGACTCGAGGTTATTCATCGACTTGGTGCTTCGAAATTCACTCCAGTTCTACACGAAATTCCAGAATTTTTGGCATTTTTTTTACCATTTTACCGCCTAAAATTGCTTGGCTATCGATAAAAGTGGCTGAATCGAGTGTTAAATGCTGATCGGTGCATTCTCCGATCGATGGAAAACAGTTTGAAACGTTTTTCGACGAATTTCCGATAGTTTTTCGTGCATTCGGATCTATTCGGACCAGTTCGGATTAGCTCGGAGTAGTTTGAAACGATTTTTGTGGATTCTCGTGCAACGAGGAGCAACGTGGCTCAAGGACGACGATGTCGGTGACTGAAGCGTGATCGTGAGAATCGAATTTTTCTCTGCGACGAAATAACGATTTTGGTGCTGTTCGGATCAATCGGGACTCGTGCGAACTAGTTACGAACGATTTGTTGGGTTTGTTTGGTGGGGGCGATAGTAATCGCGGATCGAGGAGGATCAACGGTTGAGGGTTATTCCTGTGAAATGGAATTTTGCGAAGAAACGAAATAAACAGCTTTTTAGCTGTCCGGATCAGTTGGAACTTGTGCGAATCGGTTATACACGAGTTTTGAATTTTTTTTTTCATACATTTTCACAAGATCACGGAGATAGAGGGATTGTCGTGACTATGGGATCAAAAAACGACAGTAAATACTTCGTAAAATACGTTTTGACCACTTGGAACATTTAGGCACCAGTTCGCAGTGGTCTTGAGGAGTTTTTCATGGAAATCCAACCGACTTGAAGCTTCGAGGGATCAAAGCCAGATCGACAGATCGACTGGTAGCATCTTTTGTGTGTGTGTATGTGTGTGTGTATTTTCAGAGATCATTTACAAAAAATTTGGAACGTCTTCGAAGTAGTCACGAACCAGTTTGGAATGGTTCCGATGATTTTCATGAAACTACGTGAGAAGTGGATCTTGAAGGAATTCGAGCCAGATCGATAGATCGACTGGTAGATTCAAAATATAAATTCTTGAAGGAATTCGAGGATCTTGAAGGAATTCGAGCCAGATCGATAGATCGACTGGTAGATTCAAAATATAAATTTTTCTTTCTTTTTAATATGAAAACGTAGCAACGCTGGAAATTTTGACGAAACAAGAGAACAAATCGAGTAAAATAAAATTTGAAAAAAAAAACAAGGAAAAAAAAATGAATACGATGAGTAATGCGAAAATGGCGTTGTCACGAGAAAGGAACGATTGAGATTCACGACTCGTTCTTCGTCTTCTCTCGTTCTTTTTTTTTTTTTTTTTTCTTTTCACTCTCGAGAACCACCACGATAATCCGGGTGCGCCCATGAGAGACGCACACCGGTGTCGAGAGGAATATATCCACATAACGACGATTATTATTAATAAATAATCGAGTCACGGCCAACGCCATGAGGATTCTCAAAACACTGCACTGGTACGTTCTCAACGAGTCCTCTTTGTCTCCTATTTTATCAAACAACTCTGTTCGTTTCTTTTTTGTTATTGAAAATTTCTCAAACAATTTTTCAAATGATTCGATGATGAGACGTGAAAAAATTAAAAATTAAAAAAAGAAAAAAATTACAAACGATCAATAAATTTACGAAAATTAATGGATGAACAATAGGAGCCTCGATCGAAAAAGTATGAGGTTGAAAATTGCATAATTAGAATGCAACGAAAATAGGTTTAAAAAAAAATCATTTCCAGTATTGTCTCGGAGTCAAAAATCGTTAAAAAAAATTTTTTTGGTTTTTTTTTTGGCGACCTAGGACCTAAATATGCCAGAAAAGCGTCAGTAATACTGGAAATGTTTATTTTTATTTTTAAAAAAATCTATTTTCGTTGCATTCCAATGATGCAAATTTCAACATCATGAAAAAGTTTAATTTTTCCAAAATTATCATATTTCGATTCTTCGATCGCTATAAACTTTTTCGCAAAGACCAAATCTATCACAACATCGTGAATTTCATGTGGAATGTCCAGCCTCGATCCTAGAACGTGTTCGGAAACGAATAAAAGTTTCATTAAAAAAAAAAAAAAAAAAAAAAAAAATATGCTCAAAGAACGTTGGTCAGGTTCGCGTGACTGGAATTCTCATTGATCCGAGGCAAAATAAAAGTGTTTTCGAATGGTCGTATTCTCTCTCATAGACACACACACAAATACACACTATATTGATGTGTATGGGGCATTCCGTGCCAAACCGACAGAATCATGATCCGCTCATTATTATAATTTTTCTAAATTTATTATTTCGAGAGAAAACCCAAAAATACGTTATCTCATTTTTGTGGTTTTTGTTTTTTTTAATTTTTAATCGGTTCAGTCTTTATCAACGAAATTCTCGAATTGACGTTCCTCGACATCAACGACTTACTGAAAATTTTTACAATAAATTTTCCGTCTACAGAACGAGGTTTGAGGTTTTTTTTTTTTTTTTTTTTTTTCAAAACTAACCTTAATTCTGGTTTTGAAAATCATATAAATGTTTAAAAAGCCAATTGTCGTTTTGAAAAAAACATTTTTTGAAATTTTTTTTCTATCCTTTCGGATAATATAATGCCCTGCTCCATAGCGATCCAAAATTTTTTCTTCTACCAACAAATTATCGTTGATGCGAAAAAAAATAGCTTTATCAGAGGCATTATGATAATTATTTTTGAATAATTAAAAAATTTATTTCGAATAGTAAAACTAATAATGAGTAGATATGAATAATTCATTGCGTCAGAAAATTATTTCGAATTAATTTAAAAAAAAAAAAAAAATTGTGCATAACGTTCGCATGGACAGTTTTTTTTTTCGAAAAATTATCGTTATCGAATTAATTATGTTATCGAATAAATATAATTATGTTATCGAATGATGAAAAAAATTATTCCAAAATAATCTGGTAATATGTAAAAGCATCAAGGCAGGATTCTCGTGAAAATTGGAAAAATTTATTCAGATTTGCAATGCAAATGAAAAAAAAAAAAAAATGACGATTGCTTTGAATGTTGTCTGGAACGACCGACGTATGTCAAAAAATGGGTTTTCCTGGAAAGCCGGTATTGGAGAGACCCCCGTTTTGGGTTTCAGGTATAGAGAAACGACGGGTGAGGAATGAATATTTTAAGAGGCTAGCAGGAAATAGGTCTCATAGCTGTCGTCATATAATATGATTCATGCCCAATGAAATTATTATGATTATCATTTATTTGCATTTCATGGAATTCGATTATGCACATATTTTTCAAGTATAAACGAAAATAATGATTATTATTTTTATTCATTTATAGTAATAAAAATATTAATAATAATAATTATTATTATGAATTAGTTTTATATTGAAATATAAACGATCGATGTTTCCAGTGAATTTATCGCGGCTGCTTCGGTCGCGAGACGCGGTCCGACGAAGATTCGAGGCCTAAGGAGGCGTAACGCGATTAGGTCTGTTAACGAGCGACTGTCGTATTCCGGTGTTGTTAAAAAATTATCCTCAAACGCGCTGAATAAATGTATTTTTCTCAAGCGTAAAGAAAAATGTCATGGACGAAAAAAAAAATTTTAATCAATATAAATACTTATCGAAAGAAATCCATCGATTATTGAAGAAATGTATTGGAAGATGATTCTCGCACAGTAGGAGCAGAAAAAAAATATTTTTCAATTTTCTATTTTATTTGCGCGAAAGACCCGATACTTGTCGGGTAAGTGGGCAGAATTTTTTTTTTTTTCAGTACTGGAGGAAAAAAAAAATTTAGTGCGAAAGAACGTATTGGCGAGAGAATTTTTCAGTATTGGAAAAATCTATTGGTAGAACGATTTTTCAGTGTTGGAAAAGTGTATCGACAGCAATTTTTTTCAGTATTGGAAAGTGTATTGGCAGAATTTTTCTCTCAGTATTGGAAAAATATATTGGCAGAATAATTTTTCAGTATTGAAAAATGTATTGGCAGAACAATTTTTCAGTATTGGACAAATACATTGGCAGAATATTCTTTTGGTTTTGAAAAAATCTATTGGCGGAACAAGTTTTTCAGTAATGGCAAGATGTATTGGCAGAACAATTTTCTCCGTATCGAAAAAATGTATTGGCAGAACAATTTTCTCAGTATTAAAAAAATATATTGGCTGAATAATTTTTCAGTATCGGAAAAATTTATAGGGCAGAACAATTTTCTCAGTATCGGAAAAATTTATTGGCAGAACAAGTTCCTCAATAATGGCAAACTGTATTGGCAGAACAATTTTCTCAGTAATGTCAAAAATGCATGATCAGAACAATTTTCTCAGTATTAGAAAAATATATTGGCCGAACAATTTTTCATTATTGGACAAATGTATTGGCAAAACAATTTGTCGGTATTGGAAAAATTTATTGGTAGAATAATTTTTCAGCATTGGACAGATGTATTGGCAGAATATTTTTTCGGTATTGGAAAAATATATCGGCAGAAAATTTTATCAGTATTGAAACAATGAATTGGCGGAACAATTTTTCAACATTCAAAAAATGTATTGGCCGAACAATTTTTCATTATTGGACAAATGTATTGGCAAAACAATTTGTCGGTATTGGAAAAATTTATTGGTAGAATAATTTTTCAGCATTGGACAGATGTATTGGCAGAATATTTTTTCGGTATTGGAAAAATATATCGGCAGAACATTTTATCAGTATTGAAACAATGAATTGGCGGAACAATTTTTCAACATTCAAAAAATGTATTGGCCGAACAATGTTTCAGTATTGGACGAATATACTGAGTATTAGGAAAAAGGACAAGGATTGGAAAAACGTGTTGAACATTTCTTCCCTGAACAGCATACCGAAATAATTTAGCTCACCGACTCGCTTCCAATACGTTTCATTTTTGCAAATTGCGCTTTAGTACGAAATCCTTTCAACGTCAAGGATAAATCGCGTTAAAACTCAATTATTTATAATTTCAAGATTCATTGTATAAACATGTCGTACATTTTTATCTTTCTAACGTCATGAAAATTTCGCCAATTATTCGTTACAGCATCGTCAATTTCACGAGACCGAAAATACATGTCATTTTTGTTTGCAAAAAAAAAAAAAAAAAACCCCCGAGTCCGACAGTCGTCTCGGTCATTCGATAATAATCAAAAGTACACATTCATACTAATTCGTAAAATCTTGGGTATATAGATAATAGATATATATAGAAAACGTTAATCGACCGAGAGTACGTAAATTAAATTATAATTAGAAATTCCGAAGAATCTTAATAGACATTTAATTACCCTGATCAGAGTATGTCCTAGTTCTCGAAGTGCTTAAAACGAAGATTTTTAATTACGAGCCACCAACGACGACATTTAAAAAAAAAAATACAAAAAAAAAACATATTCCAAAATGAACTTGGAAATTTTTTTAAATTTATTTTTTTTTCAAAATTTCAAATAATTTAAATTCTTGTCAGAAAATTTCCCTCTATTTCAAAAAAGTATTTAATGAAAAAATTCGAATTAAATTGCGATCTTTGCCTATAAAGAACGTACTGACTTGAACCTAAAATATAAAATGTATTAACGACAGAAAATTATTTAACGATCATAAAATTTCGTTTTCTTTTTTTTTCTCCTAAGCTGAAACATTTCGATTATCGCTTATTGAAATCCAATTTCCTGCAGTAACAATGTAAAAGTACGAGTATGAAATGCAACAGCGTGACAGTAGAAAAAAAAATGTGCACCACTCGAAGGAAAAATCATGAAAAATTATTATTTCGTAAAATTATAAACGATTGATCGTAGATATTCATAATTATAATAATTTGAAAAGGCAATTAAATAAAAATTGGAAAAAATTTTATTTTTCAAATTATCTTTTTTTTTTAATTTAATGCTTGACAATTTTGACAATTTTTCAATCGAATGGTGTCGATTCATGTCCTGTAGTTTAAAAAAAATAATAATCACTGCGTAAAGTCATTCGTCAGAAAAAAAAAAAATTAGAACCACTTCCCATTAGCTGCGTCCGTTGTAAAGGACTAGGAACGTAAAACGTATTTTGGTGTGTCAGTAGATAGAGAAAATAATGACAATAAAATTGAAAAAAAAAATAATAATAATAATAATAATAATAGTTCAAAAAGCCCTGAACATAAAGATTTCCGGAAGCGTCATTGAAGAGAAACTCGTTTCGAGAGCTCGATGAATGCAAGTGAGAAATGTTTTGTTGCCTCGATACCGCGGTCCCCATATGGGGCATTGGGCACTTCTTCTTGGGCCTTTATTGAAAAATCTTTTGAAGGATCTTGTGTCTCGAAACGTCGGTCCACGAGAGATTGCGAAGAAACGAGAAGAAAGGGTTGCGCACCATGAAACCATGTGGAACACATGCCCCTCGTTGTATACAAAAATTGCATACATGTACACTGTACACCGAGAGAAAAACAAATGATCAAATTAATTGGTCATTTTTTTTTTCGAATAGGTGTCAGTTTTTTTTTTCTCGGAAATTCTTATTTTAGAATTTCTCTAAAGCTGCATGTACGAAACTATTCTTTCACATACTCGGAAGCTTTATCAGTGAAGTATACAACCTTCAATTAAGTACTAAAGCCAGGAGAAATTAGCATCGATCGCCATCTTCGTCTTCAATGCCAAAAGTCCCTAATATTATAATGACTTCCTTTGTCAAAAGGATATATTTAAATCTGCCATACATCCCCATTGTTGTCACGGGATTTACAATCCGCGCTGTTAGAGACTCCCTTGTATCAGGTTTTCGACTACTATAATGCAGATCTGAACAGCGATCATTCGTCTGGGGCGAAAAAATAAAAATAAAACCCAGCTGCAGAGCATCCAATGCCAAGAAACCGACTCTTGCAATGGCATGAAAAAAAAAAACAACAACCCCCTAACGATAGGGTAGACGTACCAGTTGTGGCCATTTACAGCATTATCGAACATTCATTTACGAACAGTCTTCACATTATTGCAAATTCAGAACTGAAAAAGTGATCGTTATAACCTGAAAGGTACACAGAATCGAATTGTTATCATTCAAAAACCTTTTCTGATCATGATAAATAAGAAAATAGGAAATTATCTTGTTGCTGTCATTTTCACCATTCGTGGCCACAATTGTACTACTTTTGGTCATCCGAAGTAACAGTTGTGATCACCAAGCTTTCAATTTGGATTGGCCACAAGCTGGCCCGCAAATTGAACAATCAATTTTTGAATGTACCCACTTTTGGCAACCGCGTATTTTTCAGGTATTTTAGCTGATATGTCAGTTGTCTTGTGATTCCAACCCGCAAAATGAGCTTGAGCTGATAAAATATACATTTTTTTTATGGGACGGAATGACTTTGGACAATGAGATTACCTCGGGATCCCTTAAGGATGTATCGGATCTACCTTCCCAACCAAAAGTGACTTTCGTCGACAATATTGCATACTTCATGATAAGATAAAAATCCGAAAAAATTCAATCACAATAAAGACGATAAGAAGATTAATTTTTAATAATAATAATGCCAAAAAGTTATCAACAAATTGTTTAAACAAAACATTGTTTAACAAATTTTTAGGGGAAGTTTTTTTTGACAAGTGAAATGAATTCGTTCATTTTTTTCTGATTACGCATGAATTTTTAAAAAAATTTCTTATCATTTTGAAATTTCGGTTTTCGAAAATTTGTTAATTTTGAAAAATGAAGGAAAAATCGTGAATTTTGGATACGTTTTCGTAAAAACATTGTATATTACAATTAAGAAGTTTTCAGGGCATTGAACGAATAGTTTCGTGAATACAACCTTTACAAATTTGCGAAAACCGAAATTTCAAAATGATAAGAAAATTTAAAAAAAATTCACGTGTAGTCAGAAAAATCAACGAATTCATTTCGCATGACAAAAAAAAAACATTCCCTAAAAATTTGTTAAACAATGTTTTGTTTAAACAATTTATTCATAACTTTTTGGCATTATTATTATTCAAAATCGATCTTCTTATCGTCTTTATTGTGGTTGAATTTTTTTCGATTTTTATCTTATCATGAAGTATGTCATATTGTCGACGAAAGTCACTTTTGGTTGGGAAGGTACGTCCGGATACATCCTTAACACTTCTGACAAGAAAACAGCACAGACCGCTCAGCCTTGACACATTTCGTTATATTTCGTTGAAATAAATTAGCAGATTATTCAATAAATCAATCGATATTCGTGCAGAAACATTTTGAATATCGAAATATCACGCTCGATGAAGTGAACATAACCTTGAAACTTTGACCTTTAGAGGACGGGAGTGGTCCTTTTAGCGACCACCTGTCAGACGGGACACTTGAAATGAGTAATCCGTTGAAGTAATGCATAAATTTTGGATCAAATGAAAAGTCAATTTGAAGCAAAATTTTCGCGTCCTCTGAAGGTTAAGAAATTTGAGGGAACCGCGGAGTTGCCACAAACGTTACAGTGGTACCAAAACTGGTACGTCTACCCTACTTGAACAGATTCGCACCTCTGGATTGAATCTTCATTCCTTGAAGTAACTTATAAACGACGAATAGCATCGACGATTGTTTAGCGTAGAATTTTTTTTTTTTTTTTCATAATTTTCGTATTACGTATCCATTGCAGTCCTGTGCGATCTCCGCGTGTACATAAAACCCAATGATCTCACGTATTCGGATCGACGTAATATTTAAAATTGTTTTTTTTTTTCGTGACATTTTTTCGGCGCATGACGATGCTGATCTCATGATTTTCAGGTCGCGAAGACGCAGCGCAAGTGGCGTTGGTGACATTCACCTGCAGCAGTCGCAGCTGCAGGACAACAATAACGGTGTACCAACGGACATCGCGAAGGGCGAGGCCGGAATTGATTCGCGCGATACGAGAGTCGATATAACGAGCGGGCCAAATGAGATGTGGGCACCGGGGTCATCCCCGGGTCACAATCGGGAGCTACCCGTCGACGTGCCCGATAGTCTACTGCAGCAGGCATACGCCAACAAGCAGGTAATGTCGTTGATGTTGAATCGTAGAGAAACAACGTTGTCGTCCTCCTCGCGTAATCATCGTCAGACAAATAACGACGATAACGACGATAATTCCGTTGGCAAACGTAGTACTAGCCATAAAAAATATCCCGATAACAATCATCATCATCATCATCATCATCATCATCATCATCATCATCAACAACAACAACAACACAATAATCATCGTCATCAGCGCGAAAGCCATTATAAAAGTAACAATTTGTCCCCGCCGGGCAGCGAGAAAAACGTAAACGTCTTCGACGATAATGCAATCGTCGATGAGCAAGTGACGAGCCTGTCTCACGACGAGATCGACAATCGCGAAACCCCCCTCGACGTTAAAGACGACAATGACAATCGGCCGTGTGACAGGCTCAATAAACTCCCGAGATTAATCGAGATTAACGTAACAAACGACCGTGACACGAGCCCTTCCATCGTCAATGAAACTTCGGACTACAGACGCGCCGCGTCGACGAACAAAATGGCCGACGATAATCGTACGAGACTTAATAAAGCGAAGCTCGATATAATTAAAGATCCGACGTGCGTCGGCAATGATCCGTTATCCTCGTCGTTGTTTGCGCACGACGATACGACCTTTGCGTCAGCGAGAATCCCGATATTGACGCGTAATGGCGTCCGTACCGCCGCCATTTTGTCGTCGAAAGTGACATGCGTCGAACCCGACGAGGATTATCCGTTCGCTAAGGAGGATTATCCGACGATGCTCAAGACGTGCAGCAGCGACGATTCGGCAAGTCCGAGAAGCTCGTCCGGTCGTTCGGACAGTACGGCGACCCTTGACTCGAGCATACGGCTCATCGCGGGCAAAGAATCGCCGCTCTACGATGCACGGAGAATCGATCTTGGCTCGCCGTGTCGTTCATTGACGACGGAAATTAAGATCGCGCCGTTGCTGACGCGTGCGCGCGGCGAGACAACGTCATTCGAAAATCCGGCGTACGGCCCGTCGAGCGATCTTCGCGAGTCGCGTCGGGTTATGCTGACGCGCTCGGACGAGATAAATGATCTTACGTGGCTCATTAACGACGAGCAAAAGCCGAATAATCGCGCAAACGTACGAAACTTGGCCGGATCCGTCAAGAAACGCGGCACGAACGAGCGTAACTTGCGCGCGTTAATGCCGGAAGTTTCATTGCCGGGCTCGGCGAGAGTGCGAAAAAAATCGTTGACGCGCCGCGTTGGCGGCGGCGGCGGCGGCAGCGGCGGCGACGACGACGACGACGACGACGACGACGAGACGAACGAGGAAAAATCGAGAACGCGCAAAAACGATTACGAGATTTACAACGAGCCGGAGGATTGTCTGCTAAATGCGGCCTCGACCGACGATCTTTTGTCCGTTAAATTGACGAATTTAACGATAACGCGCAGCGAGAGACGAAAAAAAATTCAGGCCGCGCAAACATCGAGCGGCTACTCGACCCTGAGGAGCGAAAAGTCGCGCGTCGATTGCTCCGAGCGTTCGCCGAGGTTCCCTAAGAAAATCGCGTGTCCTTCGTTTAACGAAAAGCGTCGTTCTTATCGCGAGGTTGCGGTCGATTGTCCGGACGATTTCGTACCGATCGCCAAATGTCAGCCGGTTTATCCGCCTCCGAATAAAGCCGCAACGATCGAACGCGGCCGTACGGCCGTTACGGCACAAACGGGATCGAAGAGTCGCGACGGCATAATTGACGATCGAACGAGGATAATGAGTTCCGTTTGTTCGGATTATACGGCCCTCGAGAGCCCTTGCGGCAATTCCGTTTCAGTCGTTTCGCCGATTGTTCGGGTTGCCGGACACGCGGAGAATACGGCGATGACGGAGAAGACGAGGGACGCCGAGGATTTTCGGGCCACGAGATTGCCGGAAGTTTCGAACAGCGGGAACGATGCTGGGAGCGTTTTTAACGGTTTAGATGAAAATCGGGATGGATCGAGCGAGAAGGTAAGAACGCGGATGATGAGTCGGTTGCTTCGTTACGGAGCGAGACTCGGTGAGATCGGCCGAAACACCGCGAAAACGCTTTTACACGCTTCCGCTTGTCCGGACGTGACGAATAACGCGACGACGACAACGACAACGACAACGACGATTACGCGCGATCATGCGACTAACGAACGCGCTTTTACATACGATTTCACGACTAACGCTTGTAATATATTTGCGCGGCTTGACTCAGCGACGGGACGAAGAATCGTCGATGCTCGCGTCGACGATTCTCCGTCCGGAAGTTTCACATTTTTGGGAAATATTACGCGATCTCGCAACGACGAGCACGTTGACGATCGTATACCGCGTCGGGTCACGTTGCTGCGCATTGCGGAGCGCGAGATACGCGAAAATTCGAGAAATTCGCTTCTCGAGTATGCCGCACGTCGCGACACGACGAAACCCGTGGCCGTGCGTTACTCACCGTTAGCCGATAACGCGGGGCGCGTTAACGCGTCCGTTAAAGATCGCGCGGCTCACGTTTCATTGTACGGCGTGAAAAATCCGTGCTTTGCGAAGATCATATACGCGGATAATCGTGACGCGACGGCGCGTCATGAGAATTCGCAAAATTCACTGTTATCGCTCGGGTATCGTTGCGAAGCGATCGTAAACGTTGATTTGCCGATTTTTTATAATCCAAACGATCGTAAATCGGGGAAAAGAGTCGAAAAATTTGTCAGCGAGACGAATCTGCGTCGTCATTGCGATTGCGATAATTCTTGTCGTTCGACGCGTCGCTGGCAGTCCGTTAACGATATGAACGACGTGAAAATTCGTAAAAATCGGTTCGATCGTAATTTCGCGAAGTCTCGCGGGAAAATTGATAAATTTGAGAAATTCGGGATACGGGAATGGACGAAATTACGATTGGACATCAATGATGACGGGCACGTGGTTCGCGCTAAACACGAGGATACCGATGAGAACGTTGAAAATGCGGCACAGGTAAATTAAAAGAAGTTTCAAAATTTTCGAACGACGGAATTCGGAGGGGAAACGGGGGCGTTTGTTTCTTTTTTTTTTGCCGCGAGTTTCCGCACACCGATGCATCCGCCTGCGATCGACGGAGCCGAGAGAAGCCACTTTGAGCTCGAGAGAAAAACCGGATGCGGCAAAAATAGGCCGCATACGGAAAAAAATCCTGTCGAATTTTTTTTTTTTCACAATTTCGAAAAAAAAAAAAAAAAAAAAAAAAAGATAAAATCGTCGGTCGAATCATCTCGAGTCCAAAATTCTGACGTACTCGTAACATCAATTTTGCGATTCGATATTATTTTCATTGATGCTCAACGGCTACAAATTTTTGCAATAGATTTTTTTTTTTTCATTTTTAATCAAAAAAACGAGCGAAAAGAAAAATTTGATCCGATCTGAATTTCAGTACTTCGCTGTGTGACAAAAATTTGAAAAAAAAAAAAAAAAAAAAAAATCAACCATATTACGGATTTGTTTCGAGTCCTTTTTTTTTTTCCCTGAACCAATTTGCCGATAACTTTTTCGCATTATTGTTATTCAAAATAAAAATTTTTAGTATCTCCTGAGTGCTTGATTTTTGTTCAGATTTTTATTCCATTGCAAAGTGCTTCGAAATTCTCACCAAATCTCACTTTTCGCTGGAAACATATGGGTAAAATTTAACGACAAGTATAAAAAAAAAAATTTAGCACTCTCTAATCACTTGGACAAATGATATAAAAAATTGTGAATCGATTAAAAAAAAAAAAAAAAAAAAGAGAATCCTTCCATTTATGATTAAATGCCTCACATCATACGTTAATATATGCATAGATATATTTTCTAATATTCGTATAAGTGGCTTCTCGTTATTTAAAAAAAAAAAAAAAAAAAAATCTAATCGCATTTATCCGGGGACTTTGTGACCTTTCGCATGACTGGAAAGACTCTTGCATCTCGAGTACGTACCTGACACACGAGGCATGCTTACTCGTCAATGACTACTTTCAATTGACAAAAGCATGAATGCAGTGGGGAAAGTTCGGTCGAACTATTATTAAAAAAAAAAAAAAAAAAAAAAAAAAAAAAAATACAAACAAACTTCGTGACTGAGATCCTTCGTAACAGATCCTCGACAAAATACTTTCTTCTCGCAAGCTCTGTACTCTTATCTGCGCGTGACCATATCTGCGTATCTTTTTTTTTTTTCATCTGCCTTGTTTTTTTTTTTTTTTTTCTTCTACTTCACTTCCGGTACGAATGAACGAGTGTTGGGACCAGTTTGGTGAGTTCTGGCAAGATGGAAACAGAGAAGGATGAAGAGGGATTTCCGATGCAACTTTCTCCGCATCGTTTATGTATTTAAAAAAAAAAAAAAAAAAAAAAACCCCCTGTGGAATGAAAGAAAATTGTATTGTCACAACCGATCGTTGCACGATAAAATGTTTTGGGAGAAAAAAAAAAAATGAATGACAATATTAATAATGCTGAAATTTCTGCGAATCGTGGTGATTTGATTCGAGATTCTTGTTGACTGATAACGTGCTCAATTACGTTTGACAGGAAACGAGATTTATCTCGTAGGATATCTGTGTTACATCGAGAAAAATTGAAATGAATAAGTATAGCTCTTTTAAATATCACTCGTTTCATTCAAATGTGATTTATTTCACGACGTTGATATTCCGTCAATTGGCTGTCTATGAAATTTTTTTTTCAATTCATTTTTCTCGACGTACAAAAGGTTTCGTAAGAAATCCAAATAATTTTCTAAAGTAACATAAGTGCGATAAAAAAAAAAAAAAAAATAAACGATATTCTTGATTTTACACGACGACGATGGATTACGAATGACATATTGTCAATTGTCATTGGCAAAATTTCGTCGTTAATGAAAAAGTGTGCTCGCTCTTCTCGCGAGAGCCTGAGGGAGACCAAAATTTCGTCATTCAAAATTTAATGATGGATATTGTTTTTTATTTTTATTTTTTATTTTTTCTTTCGTATGGTCTTCTCCTCAGCTCGCTCAGATGGGCGAGACCGCTAATGCGAATGTTCGATGTGAATTTGTTTTTTTAGCCGGGACTCAACGGTATCAAGCCCGCGATACCGCCGAGAGATCAGAAGAGAGCACCGGCGAGACCACCGAAGGACAGTGTCATACTGTCAACGAGAAACAACAATATCGAACAGACGGACAATGCGAATACTCCCGAGCCCACTCAACAGCAGCTTCATGCTATCAAAAAGTATCAGGTAAGTCGATCGTTGTCTGTGAGTTATGTGAAATTCGGGATTTGATGTCGATATCGTGACAGAGATTCAAGAGTTTATGAGCGAATTAAATGAAATGAAATTTCAGAGAGTTACCGTTGGTGAAAAAAAAAAAAAAATTGAGGTGCAATGAAAGTTTACGTAATTGTAGTTGATAAAATCGTAATTGGCAGACTGAAAGTTGGGAGGATTAAAGTTGCCAGGATGACAGTTTACAGAATGACATTTGACGGAATAAAAGCCGACAGAATTTCTGATGAAACAAAATGACAGTTGACGCAATGTAAATTGACAGAATGACAGTTGACGAAATGAGAGTTGATACACTTAAATTTGACACTGTGGCATTCGAAACAGTGACGGTTTACACAATGACAGTTGACGTAATTACTGATGACAGAATGACAGTTGACAGAATAAAAGTCAACGGAATTTCTGATGAAACAATGACAGTTGAGGCAGTGTCGGTTAATACAATGGCAGTTTATACAATGACAGTTGACACAATGACAGTTGACGAAGTAAGAGTTGACGAAATTAAATTCGGCGCAGTGACAGTTGACGGAATTACCGATGAGAGAATGACAATTGACGGAATAAAAGCCGACAGAATTTCTGATGAAACAATGACAGTTGACGCAATGGCAGTTGATACAATGAATGTTGACACACTGGCAGTTGATGAAATGAGGGTTGACACAATTAAATTTGAAATTATGGCATTCGGCACAGTGACAGTTGACGCAATGACAGTTGACGGAATTACCGATGACATAATGACAGTTGACAGAATAAAATTCAATAGAATTTCTAATGAAACCATGACAGTTGACACAATGGCAGTTCATACAATGACAGTTGACGAAATAAGAGTTGACACAATTAAATTCGGCACAGTGACAGTTGACGGAATTACCGATGAGACAATGACAGTTGACGGAATAAAAGCCGACAGAATTTCTGATGAAACAATGACAGTTGACGCAATGACAGTTGATACAATGAAAGTTGACACAATGGCAGTTGATGAAATGACGGTTGACACAATTAAATTTGAAATTATGGTATTCGGCACAGTGACAGTTAACGCAATGACAGTTGACGGAATTACCGATGACATAATGACAGTTGACAGAATAAAATTCAATAGAATTTTTAATGAAACCATGACAGTTGACACAATGGCAGTTCATACAATGACAGTTGACGAAATAAGAGTTGACACAATTAAATTCGGCACAGTGACAGTTGACGGAATTACCGATGAGACAATGACAGTTGACGGAATGAAAACCGACAGAATTTTTGATGGAACAATGACAGTTGACGCAATGGCAGTTGATACAATGACAGTTGAGACAATGACAGTCGATGAAATGAGAGTTGACACAATTAAATTTGACACTATGGCATTCGGCACAGTGACAGTTGACACAATGACAATTGAGGGAATTACTGATGACAGAATGACAGTTGACAGAATACAAGCCAATGGAATTTCTAATGAAACAATGACAGTTGATACAATGACAGTTGACGCAATGTCAGTTGACAAAATGATAGTACATACAATGACAGTTGACACAATGACAGATGACAAAGTGAGAGTTGACAGAATTAAATTCGGCACGTTGACAGTTGACGGAATTACTGATGAGAAAATGACAGTTGACGGAATAAAAGCCGACAGAATTTCTGATGAAACAATGACAGTTGACGCAATGACAGTTGATACAATGAAAGTTGACACAATGGCAGTTGATGAAATGACGGTTGACACAATTAAATTTGAAATTATGGTATTCGGCACAGTGACAGTTAACGCAATGACAGTTGACGGAATTACCGATGACATAATGACAGTTGACAGAATAAAATTCAATAGAATTTTTAATGAAACCATGACAGTTGACACAATGGCAGTTCATACAATGACAGTTGACGAAATAAGAGTTGACACAATTAAATTCGGCACAGTGACAGTTGACGGAATTACCGATGAGACAATGACAGTTGACGGAATGAAAACCGACAGAATTTTTGATGGAACAATGACAGTTGACGCAATGGCAGTTGATACAATGACAGTTGAGACAATGACAGTCGATGAAATGAGAGTTGACACAATTAAATTTGACACTATGGCATTCGGCACAGTGACAGTTGACACAATGACAATTGAGGGAATTACTGATGACAGAATGACAGTTGACAGAATACAAGCCAATGGAATTTCTAATGAAACAATGACAGTTGATACAATGACAGTTGACGCAATGTCAGTTGACAAAATGATAGTACATACAATGACAGTTGACACAATGACAGATGACAAAGTGAGAGTTGACAGAATTAAATTCGGCACGTTGACAGTTGACGGAATTACTGATGAGAAAATGACAGTTGACGGAATAAAAGCCGACAGAATTTCTGATGAAACAATGACAGTTGACGCAATGACAGTTGATACAATGAAAGTTGACACAATGGCAGTTGATGAAATGAGGGTTGACACAATTAAATTTTAAAGTATGGCATTCGGCACAGTGACAGTTGATGGAATGACCGTTGACAGTATCGGTACTCACTGAATCATTTTTCTGACATAACGCAAGTTGACAGTATTACTGTTGACAGAATCAAACCTAACGATTGAAAAAATAATCACAATCGCGACTGCTCAGCGGAATAGCGTCACTTGTAGAAAAAAAAAAACTGCGATAAATACACATCATGCACAGGCCGAATGTTTGAAATTACGTAAAAAGGCTCTAACCATGGGATTGTCGATCTCTCGTTCCTTCCTGTCATAATCTGAACTACCGGTTTACCGTGGTTGACTGCGGTACACGCGCACTCCATAACACAATATATGGGCCATTCCGTCCATTATCGCTCCCATTTGAGCTTGACATTTTTTTTCCGCTCAATTTTTTTATATTAAAAAATCGTCCGTGATTTTTTTTATTTTTACTTCGATTGTGATTTAAAAAAAATAGAAGATCTAGACCATCCACGATCGGACAGGTCGTATATCTCTATACAGCCCATACATGGGACATTCCAGGTCAGGTCGAAAGTTTTTGTCCAGGCAAGGGTTAAACTATTTTGACCCTCATCTATTATTTCCTTCCTGTGTACCATAATGAGACAGCTCCTGGCTATAGTTTCGTAGCTTCCAATTACAATAGTTATGGGAAACGAGTGTTCCGAAAAAAAATTGCACATTTTTTCGATCGAAATGCCTTGGATGAAAAAAGTTGTTCTTCGTCAATCGATGTCCACGTTTTACGATGGGTCACCGTGTATGACAAGGGACAAATTTCATTAAAACCATTGTACAATCACTGTAATTGATTTTCCGTACCTATGATAATTGGGATTTAATTTTTATTTACTATTTTTTACTATTTTAAAAAATTTTTTTTTTATTTATTACTATTTACTATTTTTTTTATTTAAATTACTATTTAGCCACCTCCAATTATATAATTGGAGGTGGCTAAATAGTAAAAAAGAGGAAGTAATTTTTGGACTAACGTCAAAATCACTGACCCCATTGACAAAAAACGGTTTTGTTCGATGTAAAATACCTCACGTATTATACTGTATGGAAACGACGATTGGCGAAGGATGGGGGGGGGGGGGGGGGGGGGAAGGAAACGGAAAACGGGAAGTGCTCGTCTAACCGTGTCGGATCTTACTTCCGCGTGACACAATGCACAACCGGTGATGTACACACCAATGATTCGTCGATCCGCTATTGCTTCAATCCGACGTGGCATGTCATGTACTATTTTACATCGCACACACATACACACATATATATATATATACTAAAATCACTAAAGGACAATATGATCGTGGGCGGTTGCGAAATAAACAAATATTCGATGTGTAGAGGAAATATATAGTGCCGGAAGCAAAAAATCTAAATTACCAAGCTTGCATCCAGCAATAATAATTCTTTACTATATATATAGGTCGAGGAAATCAAATCTTCCCTGGCACTGTCAAAAGTCAGCTAATCAGTAACTGGCTAGTAATAAGTGACTAATAACGATACAACCTGTTGGTTAATAACTGCATTAATTAATGACTAGTTTTCTTCTAATGAGTAACTACTCAGTTTGTTAACTAATAGGTAACTTATTAAATAACTGACTAGTTAGTTCTATGATCACTAACCGATGATTAGTTCATTAGTCCAGTTAAGCTAATTGATCCGTTAGTTAATTAGTAACCAACTTACTTAACGAGTTAGCTACTCAATTAGTTGATTTATACCAACCAACTTGTTAGTCGATTAGTAACAAGCTTACTAGTAAGCTAATTAGTTACGGGTGCAAAATCAATAAAATTCGTTGTTAAAAGTAGCTCGGACTTGCGGTGCATAGCCGGTAGTTCTTATGACGACGAGACGAGCGATTTAACTGAGTAATTAATCAGCTAGTTGGTAATAAACTAACTAATTAGCTAATCAGTAACTAGCTAGTAATAAGTGACTAGTAACGATACAATCAGTTGGTTAATAACTGACTAATTGATTACTAGTTTATTAGTAAGTAACTACTCAGTTTCTTAACTAATAAGTAACTTATGAAATAACTGACTAGTTAGTTCTATGATCACTAACCAATGGCTAGTTCATTAGTCCAGTTAGGCTAATTGATCCATTAGTTAATTAGTAACCAACTTACTTAACGAGTTAGCTACTCAATTAGTTGATTTATACCGACCAACTCGTTAGTCGATTAGTAACAAGCTTACTAGTAAGCTAATTAGTTACGGGTGCAAAATCAATAAAATTCGTTGTTAAAAGTAGCTCGGACTTGCGGTGCATAGCCGGTAGTTCTTATGACGACTAGACGAGCGATTTAACTGAGTAATTAATCAGCTAGTTGGTAATAAACTAACTAATTAGCTAATCAGTAACTAGCTAGTAATAAGTGACTAGTAACGATACAATCAGTTGGTTAATAACTGACTAATTGATTACTAGTATTTTTTAGTAAGTAATTACTTAGTTTCTTAACTAATAGGTAACTTATGAAATAACTGACTAGTTAGTTCTATGATCACTAACCAATGGCTAGCTCATTAGTCCAGTTAGGCTAATTGATCCGTTAGTCAATTACTAACCAACTAACTTAACGAGTTAGCTACTCAATTAGTTGAGTTATACCGACCAAATCGTTAGTCAATCACTAACAAGCTTACCAGTAAGCTAATTAGTTACTAAATGACTAGCTAGGCACCAAATGACTGGTAACTTCCAAACAGTTCGTAACTGACAGATTATGTAAAAAATCTCAAGTCAAGTTTAAGCTTCATTAAGACTTTATCGATGCATTTTACGGTTGAGCAATTAATTTTTGCTCAACCACGAACCTGACCTGATCTTGAATACGACCTTGCGTGCAAATCTTATTTTTGTATTTCGACCACGTGACCACGTCGAGTTTTGACTCAGATTCAAGATTGTGTACAAATATTAAGTCAAGTTCAAGCTTGCTTGAGACTTTATCGATGCATTTTACGATTGAGCAATTAATTTTTGCTTATAAGTACAAACTTGACCTGACCTCAAAAATGACCTTTCGAGGGTAAACCCGAGTTTGTGCGCAAAACCATCGATCGCGATCTAGAATGATGAAAAAAAATTCCTTGCAGTATCGTTCACTCGATTGAGATTTTTTTTTTATTTTTGTATGCAACGAAAAATATTCGTAAGAACGGTATTTTTTTTTTTTTTTTTTTTTTACGATTCGGGACTCGAAATCTCGATACGTGGTCAACGACCGAGACACGAATCGATATGTATGCACGAATAATGTGCATTGCATGTACGTATGTACGAGAAACCTCACTAGTATCGAGTGGACGAGAAATATCGAGGGCTTCATTCGAGTATTTATCCTTGGCTCATGCTCGACAGTATACGCATAATGTCTGTATATACACATAGAGAGAGAGAGAGAGAAAGAGAGAGAAAGAGAGAGAGAGAAAGAGAGAGAGAGAGAGAGAGAGAATGCACCGTTGCACAAGAATTCAACGATTTTTAAAATCTTTTATTTTTTTTTTTCTTCGTCTTCTCGTCATTGTACGGTGAGTTTTATGAAAGAATAAACAACGACATGGGGTACTGGATAAAAGTGGACTCATGGGAGAATGAAAGGGTATCTCGTTTAGTTATATATGCCTTAAATCCAATAACGGAATTTGCGTTATCCCGTGTAATATGGGCGTCGATTGAATTTTCAACACGCCCTGTTATCGTCGTTATCAGTCACAGAAAGAGAACATCTGGAATTGTTTTTTTTTTTTCTTTTTTACATTGATAAATCGCTGCTCCATTGATTTCTCATTTTGTGCTAATGAAAATTATAAAATGTACATCGCTTGAATGAATTTTAATTTAAAATACAGAAGAATTTATTTATGTGGAACATCGTCTGAATTTTACGCAAAAAAAATTTGTTTCATTTTAGTTTTTTAGGGTTTTATTTCTTATTATTATTATTTTTTCGATATATCTTTGCATTTTAATTGAAAAAAAAACCTTAAATTCTTCATTGATCCAAGTCTGGTGAAATTCATAATTTACAAATTCACGAAATAAATTATTGCACAAATTATTCAATATTTCATAAATTTGATTCAAAATTTTGATAAATATTACTCAAATACGTGATTTTTTTTCTTTTTTTTTTTTTTTTCTTCTTTATGTGCAGGAACAATTACGAAAGCGAGAAGAGGATGACGAGAGACTGAAATATCTCAATGGCTCGGTGCGTAGCTCGAAAAAGTTGTACGCACTCGAGAGTCATACGACGACGCTCTCGGGACAGGAAAATCCAGCGTATGCACAGGACGAGGTGACGAGCACACCGAGATCGTCGCACGGGACTCCGGGACAAACGACGCCACGAGATATCGAGGAGCCACCAAAAGTTTTGAGTAAGTTTACGAAATTGTTTTTCATTGTTTTTTTTTTTTTTTTTTTCATCATCTTTTAATTTTTATTCGCGATGAAAATTTTTTTTTCCGATTGAAAAAAAAAAAAAAAATGAAATATCTTCGATAATTCAAAATTCGCGCCAAATTCAAACGACAAATTTGTGTGTTTCTCATACGACGCGTTGTTTTGGCAATCTCGCAGCGATATATACTCGTCGAATTTCGTTGGCTTACCAAATATTTACAACGAATGGTCCAGGATCAAAAGATCTTGATAGAAAAAAAAAAAGAAAGATCTATCGATTTTTCGGAAAGTTCAAAGTGCTTTTCACAAATTTTAGCCCAACACCATATTTTCCGGAAACCACGAGAATGATTTTCTTTTTTTTTTTTTCGTCCATATTTCAATCGTACATCAATGATACTCATGGGGAGACAAGATTTTTAATTTACACGAATCATTGAATATCCATTAAATTTGTGATATCAATAATTGTATGAAAATTTTTAATTACCATTTTAATTGTAATCGTGTAAAAAAAATATCTTTTTTTTTTTCCTGTTTTTTTTTTTTTTCAATTCTTGATAACGAATTTAACGAATCAATTGTACGTTGAAGCCTACGGGGAGGTCGTGGCGACTCTCGAGAGGCTGCAGCTTCAGTTGCGAAATCTTTCGGGTGCCCTGGGCATCTCGGGGCCCGGAGTCGAGGCTGAGCTCGAGGCGGTTCGAACGCTTCTGGTACAAAGAAAGTTCGCAACCGCCCTCGCGACTCATCGAGTTCTCAAGTCACGTCTTAGAACCGGCAAAGTCCTCAAACATCATGACGACGATGCCTCGAATCTTGCCAGAGACGTGAGTGCGATATAAACAAAATTTAATGGGGAAAAAAAAAAAAAAAAAAAAAAAACCCCAAAAAGAAAAACAACGCTATCGATTCATTGACACTACAATTAGAATGCAATTTATGAAGATCAAAAAAATTCCCACGCATAGTCGAAAACAAACAGCAAAAAAATTAAAAGATTTAAACGAAATTTTGTTTCGTTAATCAATTTTTCGTTGTTGTTGTTGTTGTTGTTGTTGTTGATTTGAAATAAAAATTTGGGCTTTTGTTTTTTTTTTTTTTTTTTTTTCGTGCGTTTCAACGAATCTAGTGTGTCGAGGTACTGGAGGAATGGCAATCGACGAGTATCGGTGGGGGTGATACGCGCGCAATTGTTGACGAATTGACGGGTTTACTGACGAGTTACGAGCTCGAGGGGCTCTTATTGGCCCACGATTCGATAATCTCGTGCGTCGATGGTATACAGAGAAAAAAAAGTTTGTCCTCGTCCCCGTCGCCGAGTCGCTCGCCAAGTCCGTCGTCGAGTCTACGGGGCACGAGAAATACCGATAATATTAAAATCATAAGGATCGAAAAGACGAACGAGCCGCTCGGCGCTACGGTCAGAAATGAGGGCGACGCTGTGATAATTGGACGAGTGGTACGTGGCGGCGCTGCCGATAAATCGGGTCTGTTTCACGAGGGCGACGAGGTACTTGAGGTTAACGGTGTCGAGATGAGGGGCAAAAGCGTCAATGAAGTTTGCGATATATTGGCCGGTATGCAGGGAGGTTTGACCTTTCTCGTATTACCGGCATCGACCAATCAGCGTAACAATATTACCAACACGAGACGAGAGGACAGCGCTCAGGTACGTTGTATTTTTTTTTTTTTTTTTTCATAAAATTACAGCACCGTTAAAATATTTTTATTAATACGTTGAATTTTCAAATTAATAAATTTGCCTTAATTCAATAACTGTGTAATAAAATTTACGTCCTTGATATTACACGTTGTACCAGCTGAACACGTTCCAACTGTAAGCAATCCAACTTGACAGCGTTCCAACTGTACGCATTACAATTTAACACGTTCGAACTATACCCGTTTCAAACGTAAAAGTTACATTATGTTCCATTATGTTCAAACTGAACACGCGACAACTGCGGACATTCGAATTTTACACGTTTCATCTGAAGAAGTTCCTACTATTTGTCCTCCAAGTCAGCTCATTTCTGCCGCATACACGTTCCGACTGTTGAGTGCAACAAGCAGTCACACATATGGTCCAATTGCACACGTTTAAACTCCGCACGTTCCAACTTTACACTTACCAACTGTACATCTTTCGAGTGAACACGTTTCAACTCTACGCTTTCCAAATCTACACTCGCTATTTTCGAATACGTTCCAATTGTGCACATTGCAATTGTGCATCTTTCAACTATACACGTTCCAAATTTAAACTCTCTGTGTTCAAATACGTTCCAATTGTACACTCCAATTGCGCACCTTACAACTCTACACGTTCCAAATCTACACTATGTTCGAATACGTTCCAATTGTACACATTCCAATTGTGCATTTTTCAACTATACACGTTCCAAATTTAAACTCTCCGTGTTCAAATACGTTCCAATTGTACACTCCAATTGCGCACCTTCCAACTCTACACGTTCCAAATCTACACTGTGTTCGAATACGTTCCAATTGTACACATTCCAATTGTGCATCTTTCAACTATACACGTTCCAAATTTACACTCTCTATGTTCAAATAAGTTCCAATTGTACACTCCAATTGTGCACCCTCCAACTCTACACGTTCCAAATCTACACTATGTTCGATTACGTTCCAATTGTACACTCCAACTGTGGACGTTCCAACTCTACGAGTTTTAAATATACACTTTTTATGTTCGAACACGTTCCAATTGTACATCATTCAGCTAGATACGTTCCAGCTCTACGCGTTACAAATCTACACTCCCTATGTGCGAATACGTTCCAATTGTACACTTTATAATTGTGCATCCATCAACTAAACACGTTCCAATTGTACGCTCCAACTGTGCACGTTCCAACTCAACGGTTCCAAATATACACTTTCTATACATGTTCGAATACGTGCCAATTGTGCACATTCTAACTGCGCATCTTTCAACTAAACACGTTCCAAATCTACATCCTCTTTGTTCGAATACGTTCCAATTGTTCACTCTAACTGTGCACGTTCCAACTCTACGAGTTTTAAATATACACTTTTTATGTTCGAATACGTTCCAATTGTACATCATTCCAACTGTGCATCTTTAAATCAAACACGTTTCAACTCTACACGTTCCAAATCTACACTCTCTATGTTCGATTACGTTCCAATTGTACACATTCCGACTGCGCATCTTTCAACTAAACACGTTTCAAATCTACATCCTCCATGTCCGAATACGTTCCAATTTTACATTCCAACTGTGCACGTTCCTTCTCTACGAGTTTCAAATATACACTTTCTATGTTCGAATGCGTTCCAATTGCACACATTCCGACTGTGCATCTTTCAATTAAACACGTTCCAACTCTACACGTTCCAAATATATACTCTCTACGTTCGGAAATGTTCCAATTGTACACATTCCAACCACGCATCTTTCAACCAAACATGTTCAAACTCTACACCCTCCATGTTCGAATAAGTTCCAATTGTACAATCCAACTGTGCACGTTCCAACTCTACACGTTCCAAATCTACACTCTCTATGTTCGATTACGTTCTAAATCTACACTCTCTATGTTCGATTACGTTCCAATTGTACACTACAACTGTGGACGTTCCAACTCTACGAGTTTTAAATATAACTTTTTATGTTCGAAAACGTTCTAATTGTACACATTCCAACTGCGCATCATTCAACTAAACACGTTCCAATTGTACGTTCCAACTGTGCACGTTCCAATTCAATGGTTCCAAATACACACTTTCTATATTCGAATACGTTCCAATTGTGCGCATTCCAACTGCGCATCTTTCAACTAAACACGTTCCAAATCTACATCCTCTGTGTTCGAATACGTTCCAATCGTACACTCCAACTGTGCGCCTTCCAACTCTACGAGTTTCGAATATACACTTTCTATGTTCGAATACGTTCCAATTGTACACATCCCAACTGTGCATCTTTCAATTAAACACGTTCCAGCTCTACGCGTTCCAAATCTCTATGTTCACTCTCTATGATCGAATACGTTCCAATTGTACAATCCAACTGTGCACGTTCCAACTCTACACGTTCCAAATATACACTCTCTACTTTCGAATAAGTTACAATTGTACACATTGAAACAGTACGTCTCTCAACTAAACACGTTCCAACTCTACACCTTTCAAATCTACACTCTCTATGTTCAAATACGTTCCAATTGTGCGCATTCTAACTACGCATAGTCCAACTGTCCACGCTCCAGCACAGCGTTTCATCTTTGCACGTTCCAAATCTACACTTTCTAATCCACAGGTTCAAACTCTACACGTTCCAATTGTACAAATTCTAACTGTATACGTTACAATCTCAATGCGTTCCAACCTTACACTTTCCAACTGTGCATGTTACAACTGTACCCTACCCAACTGAGGACATTTCAAAATCTCTATGGACACACTAAAATAATAGTAATAGTTTGTACAAAAAAAAAAAAAAATGCAGAACCCAATGCAGTTTGAATGTAAAAAGTTGGAACGGAACGGCTAGAGTGTTGAAACGCCCAGAGTAGGAATGTGTGGGATTGGAACGTGTTCAGTTGCAGCCAAGCTACAGTTTTTGTGCGTGTCCTATTTCTGACGCGTAGAATTCTACCGAACAACGATGCTCGGTCATTCAAATATTAATTAATAGTTTTTTTTTTTTTTTTTTCGTTTTACAAAACAGATTCAACACGTTCGAGCTCACTTTGACTACGATCCCGAGGAGGATCCCTACATACCGTGCCGCGAGCTTGGTGTGAGCTTCCAAAAAGGCGATGTTCTACACGTTATATCACAGGACGATTCCAACTGGTGGCAGGCTTATCGAGAGGGCGAGGAAGATCACACGCTGGCTGGCCTCATTCCAAGCAGAGCTTTCCAGCATCAGTGAGTATTTTTTTTGTGTTTTTTTGTTTTTTTTTTGTTTTTACATATATTTATACTAGTGTGTCAAATATCGAACCAATCGATCGAGGCATTGTCGAGTTATCGAGTCTTCGAGAAAAAAAAAATTGGAAAAAATAACAATTGTGATTTTTTTTTTTTCCCCCCACGATTATCTTTGTATTTCAGGCGAGAATCCATGAAGCAGACAATCGCAGGTGGCAAATCAACGATACGAGGCTCCAAAAAATCGAGTACATTGCTTTGCACCCGAAAGAATCCAAAGAAGAAGAAGAAGAGAACGAAGTTTGGCTCGAATTTCAACGACGAGGGCTATCCCCTTTATGCCACGACGACGATAGACGGTAAAATAGATTTTTTCATTAATAATTGATAGAAATATAAAAAAAAAATATCAATAATAACAATAGCAACACGAAAAAATCGATTTTTATCATTATCATTATTACTATTATACTGCGTTATGTTAAAAAAGTAAGTTACCACAACGATATTAAAAAAAAAAAAAAAAAAAAACAATCTTTATGCCAAAGCCTGAAAAAAAGTTTAATCGTAATCTACGCGACAAAGAGATCCAATTATATTTTCAGCTTTTTTTTCTGGAAATAAATTTCATAAAATTTTCCTATTATCGATCGAGCATGAAATATATTGATGTGAGAAAAAAAGAAACAACGTCTGCATAACGTCGACAGATTACGACAGCGAGGAGGTACTGACGTACGAGGAAGTGGCGCTGTATTATCCACGCGCGAATCACAAGAGGCCGATAGTACTGATCGGACCGCCGAATATAGGAAGGCACGAGCTGAGACAACGACTGATGCAGGACAGCGAGCGCTTCGCAGCAGCGATTCCCCGTAAGTTTGTATATTTTTTTTTTTCTCATTCCCACCAATATCACGACCTATTCCATCCCTTATTCATCAACTGTCAACTCGCCAGTCTAAACTCCTGTTCGAACCGATTTGTAAAATTTATTTCCCAAAGACTCTCTATAGGTCGCCTATTCCCTATTAAATTTGACTCTTTGTTAACTACTTTTTTTTTTTTTTTCTTTCTTTACCGTATTTTATTTACGTTATTCACCCTTTCTCGTCTCTCAAGTCCACTCGCAATTTTCCAATTCATTCACAATTTAATCCACGTTCCTATTCTCGTCACTCACTCCATTCACTGTTTCAGGCTATTTAGCGATTGAAATGAAACAGGGAAGAAAGAATAGAGGTGAAATAACTCGTGAACGAAGTGGAAAAAAAAAAAATTGGAAATAGGACGATGAAATATGTGCGAGTAAAGAGAATAGACGATAGCAAGTAGAATAGGTGGGGGAAAAAAAATACAGAATGAGACAGAACATAACGGTGAATAAAATAGGAATGCAATGAGGATGGAAATGATGCATTGAATGGAGAGTAAAATGGGCGCATACGGTAGACGATGTAATAGGGACGGAAGCAAAAAAGTTCAATAGGAAACCCGCAGGGGTTTAAACGAGTAACGAGGTATGAAATACAGAACAAAATCAAATTAGCAAACAAGAGAGTGAATATAATAGAAAGAAAAATCGGTAATAGGGAATAAAAAAATAGGTAATAGGTAGGGGAAATATGTAATAGTAATGAAAACAAGATTAAAATTGTGGATAAAATAGGAAGTATACAACGAAATAAAAATTGAAACAATGATTCGGGAACAAGGCAGTAAATATAATAGGAAGGAAAATGGGCAATAGGCAATTGAATAGGGAATAGAATAGAAGAAAAAAAAATTAAATTAAAATCGTGAATAAAGTAAATCAAAGCAAATCAAATTAGGGAACAAGACAGTGAATATAATAGAGAAGAAAACAGGTAATAGGAGTCACAATTAGGGGGGGGGGGGGGGGCGTGTAAAATGAAGTAGGATGATATGGTGAGCGCGACGGAGAAAAAAAATGAGGATTTCAGTAATTGCATTGAATAGGCAATATGACGATGCATGTCAATATAGTAGGGAAAAATAGGAAAAAAAATAGAATAGGGAGGCGCATAGGAAATATAATAGGAGGCAAAAAAAACCCGCGAATATAGTAGGGAAATACGGAACGAAATAAAATAATGCATCAAGATTGCGAATATAATGGAGAGTACGATAGGTAATAGGATTGGCGATAGGGGGTAAATATATGTATATATATTCAAAATTAAATAGGTTGGGAGCAGCGAGTTTAAGGGTAACAAAATTGGGATTGCAATGTGGATGAAAATAATGCATTGAATAGGGAGCAAGATTGGTGCATACAATAGTCGATGTAATAGGCAAGGAAGCAAAAAAGTTCAATAGGAAACACGCAGGGATCCAAATGAATAACAAAGTATGAAATACAGAACGAAATCAAATTAGGGAACAAAACAGCGAATCTAATAGGGAAGAAAACATGTAATAGGAGTCACAATTAGGGGGGGGGGGGGGGGCTGTAAAATGAAATAGGATGATACGATGAGCGCGACGGAGAAAAAATGAGTATTTCAGTAATTGCATTGAATAGGGAATATGACGATGCATGTCAATATAATAGGGGAAAATAGAAAGAAAAAGAATAGGGAGGCGCATAGGAAATATAATAGGAGGCAAAAGTTTTAAAAAACCGCGAATATAGTGGTAAATACGTAACGAAATAAAATAATGCATCAAGATTGCGAATATAATGGAGAGTACAATAGGTAATAGGATTGGCGATAGGGGGTAAATAAATATATATATTCAAAATTAAATAGGTTGGGAGCAGCAAGTTTAAGGGGAACAAAATCGGGATTGCAATGTGGATGAAAATAATGCATTGAATAGGGAGCAAGATTGGTGCATACAATAGTCGATGTAATAGGCAAGGAAGCACAAAAAAGTTCAAAAGGAAACACGCAGGGATCCAAATGAATAACAAAGTATGAAATACAGAACGAAATCAAATTAGGGAACAAAAAAGCGAATCTAATAGGGAAGAAAACATGTAATAGGAGTCACAATTAGGGGGGGGGGGCTGTAAAATGAAATAGGATGATATGGTGAGCGCGACGGAGAAACAATGAAGATTTCAGTAATTGCATTGAATAGGGAATATGACGATGCATGTCAATATAATAGGGGAAAATAGAAAGAAAAAGAATAGGGAGGCGCATAGGAAATATAATAGGAGGCAAAAGTTTAAAAAAACCGCGAATATAGTGGTAAATACGTAACGAAATAAAATAATGCATCAAGATTGCGAATATAATGGAGAGTACAATAGGTAATAGGATTGGCGATAGGGGGTAAATAAATATATATATTCAAAATTAAATAGGTTGGGAGCAGCAAGTTTAAGGGGAACAAAATCGGGATTGCAATGTGGATGAAAATAATGCATTGAATAGGGAGCAAGATTGGTGCATACAATAGTCGATGTAATAGGCAAGGAAGCACAAAAAAGTTCAAAAGGAAACACGCAGGGATCCAAATGAATAACAAAGTATGAAATACAAAACGAAATCAAATAAGGGAACAAAACAGCGAATCTAATAGGGAAGAAAACAGGTAATAGGAGTCACAATTAGGGGGGGGGGGGGCTGTAAAATGAAATAGGATGATACGATGAGCGCGACGGAGAAAAAATGAGTATTTCAGTAATTGCATTGAATAGGGAATATGACGATGCATGTCAATATAATAGGGGAAAATAGGAAGAAAAAGAATAGGGAGGCGCATAGGAAATATAATAGGAGGCAAAAGTTAAAAAAAACCGCGAATATAGTAGGGAAATACGTAACGAAATAAAATAATGCATCAAGATTGCGAATATAATGGAGAGTACAATAGGTAATAGGATTGGCGATAGGGGGTAAATAAATATATATATTCAAAATTAAATAGGTTGGGAGCAGCAAGTTTAAGGGTAACAAAATCGGGATTGCAATGTGGATGAAAATAATGCATTGAATAGGGAGCAAGATTGGTGCATACAATAGTCGATGTAATAGGCAAGGAAGCACAAAAAAGTTCAAAAGGAAACACGCAGGGATCCAAATGAATAACAAAGTATGAAATACAGAACGAAATCAAATAAGGGAACAAAACAGCGAATCTAATAGGGAAGAAAACAGGTAATAGGAGTCACAATTAGGGGGGGGGGGGCTGTAAAATGAAATAGGATGATACGATGAGCGCGACGGAGAAAAAATGAGTATTTCAGTAATTGCATTGAATAGGGAATATGACGATGCATGTCAATATAATAGGGGAAAATAGAAAGAAAAAGAATAGGGAGGCGCATAGGAAATATAATAGGAGGCAAAAGTTAAAAAAAACCGCGAATATAGTAGGGAAATACGTAACGAAATAAAATAATGCATCAAGATTGCGAATATAATGGAGAGTACAATAGGTAATAGGATTGGCGATAGGGGGTAAATAAATATATATATTCAAAATTAAATAGGTTGGGAGCAGCAAGTTTAAGGGGAACAAAATCGGGATCGCAATGTGGATGAAAATAATGCATTGAATAGGGAGCAAGATTGGTGCATACAATAGTCGATGTAATAGGCAAGGAAGCAAAAAAGTTCAATAGGAAACACGCAGGGATCCAAATGAATAACAAAGTATGAAATACAGAACGAAATCAAATTAGGGAACAAAACAGCGAATCCAACAGGGAAGAAAATAGGTAATAGGAGTCACAATCGAGAGGGGACGTGTAAAATGTCATTTTATTCTCGACTGTCTCGCTCATATCATCGATCACCTTCTTTCCTGTCACAACAACCGTCCTGTCTCCTATTTAATTCCGCAATCATGTCCCAGCCGTATCTTCTCAATGAATTTTCGTAATTTATTTCCTAGCATACTCGCAGTCTTATTGTCAATTATACTTCGAACTGTATTCCCTATTAATTTTTTTCTTTCTTCACTATTTCGTCATCCGTTGTTCTCACGTTTTTTTTTTTACTCCAGTCTATGTCCAATTTGAATCCCTATCGAACTTTGTTTTACTTTCTATTCCTATTACATTCACAATCTCATTCAAAATTTCATTTCCTCCGATCTCCATTCCATTCACATTTTTCGTTCTATTCCTCATATCATATTCCAATATTCCCTATTTCTACTATTATCCAATGAATCCCAAAGATCCCTCCTCCATTCTTTTTATTTCCCTCTCTTTTCTTCGTTCTCCGCAGTTTCTTCACTATTAAATCTTTCTATAATTATATTACAATGTATTACCTTCACTATTTCTATTCTTTTATATTTCCCGGTTTGTATCTCTCTCTCTCTCTCTCTCTCTATCTCTCCCTCTCTCTTTTTTTCTCTCACACGCGTTTATTTCCTCTCGCAGACACGAGCAGACCGAGAAAAGGCTCGGAGGTCGACGGTCAGGATTATCATTTTATATCGCGCTCGCAATTCGAGTCCGACATACTCGGTCGTAAGTTCGTCGAGCACGGTGAATACGAGAAGGCTTATTACGGCACGTCGGTCGAGGCAATAAGATCCGTCGTGAATTCCGGCAAAATTTGCGTCCTAAATTTACATCCCCAGAGCTTGAAGATCCTTCGTAGCTCCGATCTGAAGCCATACGTTGTTTTCGTTGCGCCGCCGAGCCTCGAGAAGCTACGACAGAAGAGAATAAAGAACAACGAGAGCTTCAAGGAGGACGAGCTCAAGGATATTATCGAGAAGGCCCGCGAGATGGAGGACAAGTATGGACATTTATTTGACATGATAATATTGAACAATGATACCGATCGTGCATACAATCAGCTGTTGGGTGAGATAAATTCGCTCGAGAGGGAGCCACAGTGGGTGCCCGCAACGTGGGTTCAGTGACCGTTGTTTCGG
>OY751322.1:15827126-15908785 GCA_963564615.1 Rhorus exstirpatorius | reverse complement strand
TAACCATCGTCATTTCGTCAATTTATAATCCGTTATCAATTTCTCCATCAATTTGAATGTTCCATCAACCTTGATTCCGTCAACTTTTGCCTCTGTATCCGCGTCTCGAGGGGACACACCTTGGGCCAATTGTGCGTCGATGGAAAACGTCGCGAGCATCGATCTTGGACAATTGATAAGATCGAGGTCCTTGCGCAACGTTATACGTCATACAATCAAATATGAGTGTGTGTGTGTGTGTATGTGTGTGTGTCGAGACCCGCGGCTAAATGCGAAACAGGTGAGGCACCTGCTCCTTGCGCTCGCAACCTGTGCGCGATCAGCAGCGGCAGGGAGGAACAACATCGCGCAGAGGAGACAGAAGAGCCGGCGGGTGGCCACGTTCCTCCGGCTTCTTCGTCTCTCTTGCTCTTTCTCCTCGAGCAGGTGTATTTCGCCATGTAGGCCCGCCACCGCGTATGCTAATTGGGCCAGACTTAGCGATCTCTTTCTCTCTCTCTCTCTCTCTCTCTCTCTCTCTCTCTTTTCTCTCTTCCTCCATCTCCCTCATTCTCATGAGTTCCTTGGTCCAGCCGCGATTTAACGAGCATCCGCACCGAACAGGAAGCCCTCCCGGACCTCTCCGCTCCCACCTAGCTTTCCTCATTCTCCTCGCAACTCTCCCAGCTCCCTCATTCTTCGATTTCTTTCGTTTCTTTTATTTCAGCCCGTAAGAACTTCTTTTCTGATTTACTTCTCTCTCTCTCTCTCTCTCTCTCTCCCCCTCGTCTCCGCTATTCTTCACCTGAGCATGTATATCCTGATACATGAGCTCAAGCAGACTGATGAGAAGGACGGGATCTGAGTGGGAATGAATAATTTGTGGGCTTGTAGAAAAAAAAAAAAAAAATAACGATTCTCCATTAAAAGTAAAATTTTATCGGTTATCTTTATAAAAATACAAGATTTCAATGGACTGTAACAGTGATTTTTGGCCTGTACTGTCACCGCGAGGCTGAATCATCCGCCATTTTGAATACAGAGAATTAGAGCTTATTGATAAATTGTTCTCTCTCGATTAACCGCTTCGACTTCGCATCGAAAATTGACAAATGGAAAAAAAAAAAACGTGCTTGACTTTTCTTCGTAGTTCTCTTGCCTGCCCGAACAAAGCTTGAATCAGTGCTCGCACATGCGGGAATTTTAATTGAGAAATTTTTCACGAAAAGTATCTTTTGATGACACAACATATGATGCTTGCGTCCCACTGGATCCTCGATGTAACCTTGATGTTTCGGTACTCTCGAATTTTCGAGAGCAAGTGCAAATTACACAGGCATCGATGGTGCTTATCATATTTATTCCCAGCGATTATTTCACCTTGAGACTCGCTCATTCAGTCGGAAACAAGAGAAACAAAAGCGACTCCGCTCGCTATACATATTATTGCGTCCATCCTCAATTCTTCGCATATAGTCTCCATTGTATGGTGCATAATAATACGGACGTTGAAAGATTCGAGTCAAGGTCTTGGCAAATAACAGACGCAATAACAATTGTACGATGTGTAATCGAGAAAAAAAAAAAAAAAATTGCTATTTTAGTGATCACATCGGTATCATTGTTTGCGAGGAACAAATCAGTCCGCTGCAAACGCAGTTCGGATCTTCTTCTTGCCGCGCAGCTCCATTCAATAGCGCTTTCACTTTTTGTCCAGTGTACATTTTACAGATATACGCATATTTATCGTACATAAATATATTTATATCCGTATCTTCAAGTTGATATACATAAATTTATATCTGTGAGTCTGTTATTGGTGTTTACGTTCATGAAAAATATGTCTTTCTGAAAATAAGCATTACTTTGGTATCAAAATTTTCAAGAGCGATGCGTCTGTTTGTCAGGTTTCGTGGAATACAAGTTAAATGTCATTAATTTGTTTATAAACCTTTATCTCTTAATCCTGCCTGATCGATAAACCGAAATACCGAATTTTCACTTGCTCGTCGCAACAGGTTTTTGTTTTTTGTTTTGAAGATGATCTAGCTTCATGACAAATTATTCCTGCTACAGGCTTATAATTTATTCCTATGAGGCAGAATTTGACGTCTCGATTTCACTATAATTGAACCTAAAAGTACGCATTCGATGAAAAGTTATTAGAGCACTGAATGTACTTTCCAAAGAAGCAACGATATACGTCATATTCTCAACCGTATAGTCTCAAGAAAATTAAGACTGCGAGGCTTAAAGAAAAGTAAAAAAAAAAAACAACAATGGAATTTCGGAAAAAGTACAATGAATTGAAAAATAGGATGCAAGCGCCGAAAGATTAAGTATAATGATAAAAAATTAGAACCGCAAACCCAAACGAATCCGAACAATCTCAAGACAATTAAGACAGCAAGAAAAGTGAGAAAAAAATACAGTGAAATTTCGGAAAAATTACAATGAGTTGAAAAAAAGGATGCAAGCGCCGAAAGAATGAGTATAATGATTGAAAATGAGATCCCGCAAACCCAAACGAACCCGAACAATCTCAAGAAAATTAAGACTGCGATCCTTAATGAAAAGTAAGAAAAAACTACAGAAAAATTTCGAAGAAACTACAAGGAGTTGAAAAATAGGTTGCAAGCGCCGAAAGATTAAGTATAATGATCAAAAATTAGAACCGCAAACCCAAACGAACCCGAACAATCTCAAGACAATTAAGACAGCAAGAAAAGTGAGAAAAAAATACAGTAAAATTTCGGAAAAATTACAATGAGTTGAAAAAAAGGATGCAAGCGCCGAAAGAATGAGTATAATGATTGAAAATGAGATCCCGCAAACCCAAACGAACCCGAACAATCTCAAGAAAATTAAGACTGCGATCCTTAATGAAAAGTAAGAAAAAACTACAGAGAAATTTCGAAGAAACTACAAGGAGTTGAAAAATAGGTTGCAAGCGCCGAAAGATTGAGTATAATGATCAACAATTCGAACCACAAACCCAAACGAACCTAAAACGTTTGTTAAAGTTTCGAGAAACGTCGTTTTACAACTATTATAAATATGTAGAGACAACGAAGGGACAGGTGTGCGTTCGCAAAAGGCCTCTAGACTTGTATTTTTGTATCGTTTATAGATCCTGGTGTGTGCAGAATGTTACCTCTAAAATATATTTTCTCTCTCTCTCTCTCTCTCGCTTTCTATCGTCTTTTATTTATCGTTTTCCTCCACCTCTCTCACCGAGAGATAACTTGCCAAATCTGGCGACACTCCCTGTTACTCGCGCGCGGTGACACGCGATCACTCGTAGCGTTGGAGAGGGAATAAGGATTCGACAAATGACCTTATAGGGCATTAGCCTGGCATCGGGTCGCGACAATATTGTGTATACATGTATTGGGCCCCCGCGGAGGACCATCCAGTGAACCAGGAAGGTGGAGACGTGAATAAAAATAAAAAATAAATAAAATAAGAACTGAGTATGTGTATACATACGTATGAAACACGCTGGTATGCACGTTGAGGAACGATTCCATCGATAAGAATCGAGAACTTTGGAAAGTCGAGGTCGTTCGTCCGCAGGGGCTGGTCTCTCTCTCTCTCTCTCTCTCTCTCTCTCTCTCTCTCTCTCTCTCTATCTTTCTCTTTTACATTTTTTTTCTTCTTATTTCACCAACGGGGTTTTATATGTCCGAAGTGCGGGCGTGCTGTATCGAAGCCGATCGTATCTTCGATCGAGACTTCTTGATCGGGGCACGAGGATAATGCACAGCGAAGCAGGGGATAAAGAGAAAAATACAAAAAAGAGATGAGAAAAGAGAGAGAGAGAGAGAGAGAGGAGTGAGGAAAAGAATCAAAGGAGAGATTCTGTTACGAGAGGCACACCGCGGCGGCCGAGTGCAAGTAGCGGGGAAACAAGAAAGAGAATAATAAGGAGTCAAAGAAAAAAATGCAAAGCAGAGGAAGATGAGAGAATTGAGAGGGAGGAAGAGGTTGAAACGGTGGCGAGGACGCAAGGTGGTGACCATCCACCAACTTCTACTGGTGGCTATTAATTAGTAGTTAATTATCGACTCGCCACTAGGCATGAGTGTCGATGTATAAACTTTTCTCCTTCGCCACTTCTTACCTCCTCTTCTGCCTCCTCTTCTCATTCTTCCGTAGCTTGTTCGTTCGCGTAATAAGGACGCCCAGAGACCTCCTCGCAAGAATTTAATACCTCAATCCTGTTTATCGGTAGCCGAGTGATCCGGAATCAGGGATCAGGGATATGTGATCCGGAGGCTAATAATTGTGTTGATACGAGAGACTCAACAACCAAGTCCTCAACTTTTATCGTCGTTACGTCATTTATAATTATAATCCGTGATTTTAAATCCCTGTTTCTGTATCTTTGACTCTTCATAACCACGTTATCGTCAGAGCTGTAAATATTAATGGCTTGCCTATAAGTAATGCACATTGAAAGCCAATACCGACTTTTTTGTTAATGGGTAATAAAATTTTTATCCATTTTCCATTAAGCAATGGAAAGCAATTTTCCATTAAGTAATGGAATTTTATCGATTACCCATTATTTTGGTGATGGATAATGGAATGTAATCTATGTTTCATTATTTTGGTAATGATTAATGGAATCCAATCCATGATCCATTATTTTGCCAATGGGTAATGGAACCAAATCCATAAGCCATTATTTTGGTGATGGGTAATGGGATTCAATCCATGTTCCATTATTTTGGTAATGGTTAATGGAATTTAATGCATAATCCATTATTTTGATAATGGGCAATGGAATTAAATCATGTTCCATTATTTTGATAATGGTTAATGGAATTCAATCCATGATCCATTATTTTGCCAATGGCTAATGGAATCAAATCCATTATCGATTATTCTGGTAATGGGTGATGGAATTTAATCCATGTTCCATTATTTTGGTAATGGTTAATGGAATTTAATCCATGATCCATTATTTTGATAATGGGCAATGGAATTTAATCCATGTTTCATTATTTTGATCATGGTTAATGGAATTCAATCCATGATCCATTATTTTGCCAATGGGTAATGGAATTTAATCCATGTTCCATTATTTTGGTAATGGTTAATGAAATTTAATTCATGATCCATTCTTTTGATAATGGGCACTGGAATTTAATCCATGTTCCCTTATTTTTGTAATGGTTAATGGAATTTAATCCATGATCTATTATTTCGATAATGGGCAGTGGAATTTAATCTATGTTCCATTATTTTGATAATGGTTAAGGAAATCAATCCATGATCCATTATTTTGCCAATGGGTAATGGAATTAAATCCATTATCGATTATTCTGGTAATGGGTGATGGAATTTAATCCATGTTCCATTATTTTGGTAATGGTTAATGAAATTTAATCCATGATCCATTATTTTGATAATGGGCAATGGAATTTAATCCATGTTTTATTATTTTGATAATGGTTAATGGAATTCAATCCATGATCCATTATTTTGCCAATGGGTAATGGAATTTAATCCATGTTCCATTATTTTGGTAATGGTTAATGAAATTTAATTCATGATCCATTATTTTGATAATGAGCACTGGAATTTAATCCATGTTCCCTTATTTTGGTAATGGTTAATGGAATTTAATCCATGATCTATTATTTCGATAATGGGCAGTGGAATTTAATCTATGTTCCATTATTTTGATAATGGTTAAGGAAATCAATCCATGATCCATTATTTTGCCAATGGGTAATGGAATTAAATCCATTATCGATTATTCTCGTAATGGGTGATGGAATTTAATCCATGTTCCATTATTTTGATAATGGTTGATGGAATTCAATCCATGATCCATTATTTTGCCTATGGGTAATGGAATTACCATTAATCCATTATGCATTATGAATCCATTATCGATTATGTTGGTAACGGATAATGAAACCTCGATCAATTATAATTTTTCAAACGATTACTATATTAATTTTTACATTGTAATTTTTACAACCCTGATAAAGGTTTATATAGGGTTTATATAAAGGTTTATATAGGGTTTATATAATAAAGGCACACTTTTTATAAATGTCTTTTTTCGTTCTTGTACTTGAGCACATGGATATTTAAAAAATTGAAAAGATAAAAAAAAAAACGAAATAACATCATTTCACCGTCAGAAAGGTTCCTTGGTGAGAAAGCAGAGTGAACGAACGGTATGAAAAGTTACGTGAGATATTTGTAGAAAGATAGAGAGAGGTAGAAGGTCTATTACATCTGAGACATTGGAGTGATCGAGGATCAGAAGAAAAAAAAAAGAGAAAGAATAACATATATACCTGTGTATATATTGGCAACGTGCGTGGGAGGAGGTGCAGCCGGTTAACGGCAATCATCGTCGATTGTCTTGGCGTTGGGTCGTATATCGTAATAAAGATATATACATGGACCGCGAGATCTATCAAGCAGCATCCAGAATCGAGACTCGAGATAAATTCATGACCGTGCTCTATCTGGTACATTTGCTCGATACTCCGGGTATGCAGATTTTATTAAGTAGCTGTGAACGCTACGATCGCCACATATATACATAATTATGCACGCTAAATTCCCAATGGCGGTGCGTTATAGATCGTCGATTTCGATGACTGCCTTCGACCCAACTGCAATTCTCGATTTATTTATAATCGTATGTTTCCTATCCGCTTTGAAAATTCATTCAACTATACATGTTTCCGCTATACATGTATTCCGCTTTGAAAAATCATCGTCAGAATTCGATCAATCGTTTTTAACTGCTGTACTTGGTTGGGGTACGCTGTACCTGCATAAGAATTCGCAGGGGTGTGCCTCTTAACAGTCATACGGGTCTTCTCGTCTGTTTTGCTTTTTCATTGAGGAAACTTTGTGTCGGTGGAAAGTAACTCATTACTAAAGATCGCTGCACAGATCCAACTGTACACGCGTGACTCAACGCGAAAAAAATCATTATGCACCGCCAACTTGTATAACAGAAGATCACACATCAGCATACATGAAAATTTAACCGTGATCTCAACACGTTCCAACCGAATACGTTCCAAATTTATAAGTTTCGTCCAAACATGTTCCAACTTGACACACGTACGAAATATTTCTATTTTACTCATCGCCACTAGTTTTGTCTATGCATAAATATATATGGTTAGTACAATTATTCTGACTTATCTTGGTCTGAATATTTAGCGTTTATTAAGTTGGAACATGTCAAAACGTGTATTAACGAAGCGTGTTAAGTTGTAACGCGTAGAGATAGAAATTAACATGCTATAGTTAGAACTTGTGCAGGGAGTTTGAATTTCTACGGTGAAACGTGTTTAGTCAGAACGTGTAGAACCGCAACGTGTACTGTCCAAACGTGCTAAGTTAAAACGTGTATACAGTTTAAAGATGTAAGTATGTAATTCATGTATGTACAGTTGACAACCGCATATAGTCGGTACAGTTGAAACGTGTAGAGTTGGAACTTGCAGAGTTGGGATGCACGTGAAGTTGGAACGTGTAGAGCCGAAAAGTGCACAGCTCAGACATGCGGAGAAGAAACGTGTACAGCTAAGACGTGCATAATTGGACTTTGTACAGCCATAGCGTATAGAATTGGAACGTGATCAGTTGGAAAGTGTAGAGTTGGAACCGGTATAATTAAAACGTGCAGAGCTGTAAGGAGCGCAATCGGAACGTATACAGTTGCAAACGCTAGGATTGTAACGAAGAGAGTTTAAACGTGCAAGGTTGAAATGTGTATAATTGAAACGTGTGTAGTTGAAACGTGAAGAGTTAAAACATGCAGAGTTGAATCGCGTACAGTTAAAACGTTTACCGTTGAAACTTACATAGTTGAAATGCGTGTAGGTAAAACGTTTTTAATTGAAACGTGTATAATTGATACGTGTATGTATAGTTTAAGCGTGTATAATTTAAACGTGCATTGTTGAACGTATACAGCTAAAACTTTCAGAGTTAAAACGTGTAGAGTTAAAACATTCGGGGTAAAAACATTCAGAGTTGAAACATGTATAGTTGAAACGTGTATAACTGAAACATGTATAATTTAAACGCGTATAGTTGGAAGCGTGATATTACAACTTGTTGAGTTAAAGCGTGTTAGTTAAAACGTGCTGAGTTCAAACGTGTTGCATTAACAAATGTTTATAATTGAAAAACGTTTATAGTTGAAAAGTGTATAGTTAGAGCATGTGCAATTGAAACGTGTATTATTGAACGTGCAGGGCCATAACCTTCAGAGTTAAAACGTGTAGAGTTACAACATTCAGGGTTACAACAGTTGAAGTTGAAACATGTATACTTGAAACGTATATAACTGAAACATGTATAGTTAAAATGTTTATAGTTGAAATGTATAGAATTAAAACGTGTAGAGTTACAACATGTAGGGTCAAAGCGTAGAGAGTTAAAACATGTAGAGTTAAAAAGTGTAGAGTTAAAGCGTGTAGAGTTGAAACGTGTAGAGTTAAAGCGTGTAGAGTCCAAACGTGTAGAATGAAAACGTGTAGAGTTAAAATGTGTTGAGTTAAAATGTGTACAGTTGAAACGTGTGAAATTTTAACTTGTTTAGTTAAAACGCATTGAGCTCAAAAGTGTTGAGTTAATGTATGACGAGTTGAAACCTGTGACGTTGAAACGTGTAGAGTTAATGCGTGTATATTTAAAATGTGTCCGATTGAAAAGTGTACAATCATTCTTTGGAATAATTAATTCAATGCGCGAGTCAAATTTCCGCAAATAATCAAAATTCTCTAAGTCATTGCAATTAACTCTTGCCTTGACTTTGAAGAGTATCTGTGTACGACAGAAAAAAAAACTTTAAGGCTATAGATAGAGTCCCCTTCGAGGTGTCATGAAAACCGTGTATGAAAAGCGACTTTTCTCTCGAAAGAAGTTTTTTGTATACAAAAGCTATAACGATACCCTTGCTCACCTTGCGCGAGGTATGTGCCACTTCCTCTTACCCGACATGCACCAGAGGTGCATAATGTGGGAATCCAATTATGTGACCAATTATGTGGGAATCGGAGGGTCCACATATAATAATCGAGAGATATAGACTTCATACAAAATATATTTAGTTATATCTTTACATTTATCTCCAATGAAACAAAGTTCTTATCGCACGAAATAATACTAATATGCACGTAAATGAAACTTTTTTTTTTCACGTTTTATAAAATTCATTGAATTTCATTGTATCGTAATCATTTTTGTTTTTTCTAGTAACATTTTTTTGCGTTAAACGAATGGGCAGCAAGAAAAAGTCTTTCGTGTTCCATATAACAACTGCTCAAATCATTTCGAGCAATCGAATTACGAATTAGGGTTGGAGCACTTGACTAATCCTGAGAAATTACGAACAGAAAACTTGAAATCTGACAGAGCCGCTTAAACCTATGAATTATTAACAACAGTTGTAAAATCTTATTGAAAAATTATTATTTACAAGTGGCTGCTTATAATTGTAATTTTTCAAATATTTTATCCCCCTCTTCGATCGGTATAGGCGATTAGCAATCGAGATTTTATTGATCGTGTTAATTCGTCGCAGTGACAATCAAACTTTTTTTTTCGATACACAGACACATGGATGTCTCATCTCCCCCCCCCCCCCCCCCCCCCCCCCCCAGTCAAGAGACAATGAAAAGAAAAACTTCCGAAGAGAGCAGGGTTTTCCATTTCCGTGGGAAGTGACTGCAGGTTGCACTTACATGACACGAGGAGAATTCACTTGAAATACAGAGGGGGGGAGAGAGGTCTTTCGTCTCGCTTTTTCTCCCGTCTCTATTTCCCAGCTTAGATTTTCCTTTCCGGGTCCATCTGTTAGTCAGCATCCCCCTCCCCCGCCCCTGTCCCCTTAACCCTCTTTAGGAGAATGATCTTCGTTCATGATTCTTTTCCCCCTACTGCTCGATTTCACCTTTCGTCGTTCCCCGGCAGCGTGCACATCATCCGCCATATTTATTCTCCATTCTCTGTGCCATCATAAGTATAATTTAATCCGCACATTACATGCACACGGGGCATTCGACGAATCTACCAAAAAATTAAAAAAAATAAATAAATAAAAAATTCCGTCGCTTGAACGAAATATTCATGAATTAATTTGCGAATTTTTTGAACTCGTGATTTGGGTCGTGAAAAAAAAATTTAGAAAATTTCCCCTGATTCGTGGTACAAATGCAAAAGTAAATTATAATTTTCAGTATTTTTTTTTCCGTCGATAAATCGTTTTTTAAAAATCGAAATTAATTTGCATGCATTCGCGATACTTTGAACGATACTTGAAAAAAAAAAAAAAAAAAAAAAAAAAAAAAACAAAAATCAAAAACAATTCGAGACGTTGCATCGGCGTGGATTGACCCATATATGTATATCTTTTACATGGGATTGCAATAGACTTGCAGGTGGCTGGGCTTTATAGGTATTTTCTGTCTTATATATACAGATTGTATGCACTCACCATAAGCAGAAAACGAGGATAGTCGACTCTCTGAATCGCTGAGATCGCATATTATATATATACATATATATATATAGATAAATGCATATGTTTTATATGGAGTTCACCCACTGCGGTCGTGCGAAAGCGACTTCCTTCGATCACGTCGTCAACCATAGTCAAAGCACGAGATAAACTATAAGCCAATTCGATTTTATCCAAACGCGAAAGAGAGATGAAGACAATTACGTAATATGCATTATCATTTTATGTTCATAAGTTATATATACATACATATATAATATGTTTATATATAATAAGCTTGAATCGATCGATAAGAATAATATTCCAGAATAAAATAATGTAATGAAGAAACGTTTCGAGAGATATTTTTCGACGATTATCAAATCGTAGAAAATCTTATTATTATTATTATTATGTTGTGTAGTTTATGCAGAATTAAGGTGCATCGTTTGCATCGAGAGAAAATAAATTTTTTTTTTTCTTTTTTTTTATTTAAATAAATTTTATTCAACGAACAATGAAAATGATCCTCGCGTGTTCTAAGAACATATGTGCGAGTCTCATCCGGTAAAGCGAATGATTAGAGGCCTTGAGGCCGAAACGACTTCAGCCTATTCTCAAACTTTAAATGAGTGAGATCTCTGGCTTGCTTGAACGGTAAAGCCCCCCCGAGATTTCGGATCAGAGTGCCAAGTTGATTGGGTTGGGTTGGATTGAAAATTGTAATTGAAAGAAATTTTGTTCCTCAAAAATTGCACAATTTGCAATTCGATTGAATGGAATTTTCTTAAAGTCATTATTTTACATGAATCGCATGATTTTTTCAAGAGGCAAAGGTAGACAAAAAAAAACATTGTAAATCTCATTTATTCTAACAATTTTAATATTTTTTTTTATTTTTTGGAGTGGCTGTTGAAACGAACAATATAGAGAATTCTTGTGTACTGATGTAAATACTGGATTATTGTTTTTATTATTTTACCATTGCAACACACAAACATTCCAGTTGAAGTAACATGTGCTAGAGAAAATGTTTCTGAGTTCGACACAGATTTGAGTATAACTGTTCCCAAATTATTTTGTACAGGCGAAATCCGATGCAATGATTGAGTACCTTTGACAGTCTCTGAACGCAAAAATCTTTGTCCAGTTTCAGTCTTTGAATTCAGATACTCAATATTTTCCAAAAACTTAAAAGTTATATTTGGTAAATTGGTAAGTTACTGAATGTAACTTTTGAGTTTTTGGAAAATATTGAGTATCTGAATTCAATGACTGAAATTGAACAAATATCTTTGCGTTCAGAGACTGTCAAAGGTACTCAGTTATTGCATTCGATTTCGCCTGTACAAAATCAATTGGGAACATTTATACTCAATTCTGTGTCGAACTCAGAAACGTTTTCTCTAGCACATGTACTTCAACTGGAATGACTGTTTGTTGTCGTAGTGACGAAATAATAAAAACAATAACCCAGTATTTATACCAGTACACAACAATTTTCTATTGTTCGTTTCAACAGCCACTCCAAAAAATAAAAAAATATTTAAAATGTTAGAATAAATGAGATTTATCTTTTTTTTTTAACATTTTTATTAATCTCAGGAGTGTTTTTAGTGATCCCAACTTAAAAATAACACATTTTGTGTAAAATTTCTCAGCTTTCTGAAAAAAATATGGAACATTTTTTTTTAACTTGGGGCAATGGCGAAAAAACGACTTTTCCGATTATAATCTTGATTTTGAGAGTCTTCTACGCGTATATAAATTAGGCTATATTTTTATTTCGGAAATTTGAAATTTTTTTACAAAAAAAATATACAATTAGTTTTTTTTTCTTCTTTTCAAATTCAAGCCGCCAAAATTAAATGAAAAAAAAAATATGGCACGTGTTTTTCAACACAGACACGAAGCTGTGTAACTTACAAAAAGATTCCCGATAGTAAAGCCCAAACTTGGCCGATAATCGATGTTTTTACTCATACATTTAACATAATATATTAGCAGGAGTATTGAACTAAAATTAAATTTCACGTAAAAACATTTTTCATGAAAAAATATATTTTCATATAAATGTTCCTTTTTTTTTCGTTTAGTGAAACATTGCATGGATATATTAACGATAAAAATCGTTTCTGAGGTGTGAGGCTCTCTCGATGGTTAGTACATTTTTCGTTATGTCAAAATCGAGTCACGAAACTCTCTCAAACTTTACCTCGTGCCTTGGCGAGCTGAAGTTAAATGCCCGCGAGAGTGTCGAGGGGTGAATCGAACGACCACGGGGATTCACTCTCACTCAGCTCCGATAAAATTTTTTTTTTTTTTTTTTTTTTAAATAAAAAAATCTCCGCTGCATTATCTTGTTACGTTTTTGCCCGCCGTATAATCACGTCCTGCCATAATACGCCCAGCGTATATTATTATATTAAGACTCTCCGGATTCAGGTCTCTTTTCATCGTCTCTTTCTTTCTCGGGTCGTCGGACAGGATCAGGTGAACGATGAGAAGATTACCTCTGTGCCTTCCATATTGCATGAGTTAGTATATATGTATATATATATATATATATAAATAAATTTTGTACGTGCAGGATACTTTGCGATGGCAAATAATAAAATTTAATTTTCAATTAGTAAAGTCGACCATAAGCATTAATTTTCTTATTGATTTTTATTTTCCAGAATTACATACTTTACTTTCGTAAGACTTCGAGGTTAATTTTTTTTTTAATTTAAGGTTTGGACATTTTGACACGCGAAAAATAGGACGATTTTTTTATTACTTTTTTTTCCGAGTCCAAAAAAATATTTAAAAAAAAAAACCAAAATTGATACACATTTTTCATACGCAGACTATTTTTTTTTTTTTCATCGAAAAAAATATTCCAAAATTGCGAAGGTACAGGCACCGAAAGATGGCGATGTCTCGAAGACAGACCAAGTTTTTCGTTGACACCGCAGCTCGATTTCTATTCGACGAATTGACCTGAAATTTTTCCCAGCTGGTTCCTAAACTTTCTTGCCTTTCGTTTATTTTTTCAATCTTTCCAGATTCGTTCGTTTAGTTTCATACTCGTTCATTGTTTGCAAAACGAGAGAGTGCGTTTTTCTTTATTTTCTCACTCTTCCAAGTTCAAAATGCTGCGAATTATTTTATTAAAAAAAAAAAGAATCCTTTCCCCTGCGTTCGAGATTTGACGAAAAAATTATCGCATGCTCTTTCAAAAATTGTCTATTTTATTGAAATTATATGTTAAATTTATTTATCAAAATTATTTACTAAAATTATTTATAGAAATGAAAAAATATAAAACCGTCAATAAATTATAATCAAACTCAATCTGCACTGTACAAATTATTAATTAATCAAAAGTTATTTATGCCTTGATATTTTTATACAAATTAATGTTTTAATGTGATTAAACGTTAAAAAAAAATTACCTTGATGCATAAAACAAAAAAAGTTTTTCTCCTGTCGAATAATGAAGGTTCGATTAAAAAAAAATTAATTTTAACAATTCACAATTTAATTTGTCTCGAGATTGACACATTTTTCAAGTCTTGGCAAAAATTTCACGGTTCTCACTCATGATGACTCGATTATGTACTGTGCGAGTGTGGGAAAAAAAAAATATATATATATATATATATTCGTTGTTGATTTCCATGGGTGGAAGAAAAAAAAAATCTCGAATCTTTTTTTTTTTCCTCAATTCTTTAAATTCAACCGAAAATGCTCACTCGCGTTCGTTTCTCGTCGTGTCGGACGGAAGGAAATGTCGTCGAGGATTCCTCCTTACGACAATTTCGCACACGAATGTCAAGGCGTAGAATTTTTTTTTTTTTTTCCCATAGTTATATACATATATTATATAGTACAAATCTACAAATCTCACAATGAAGAGTGCATTTTGGTGGGATTGCATTTCCCATGGCATCGAGAGTGACCGCAAGGTGGTCCATAGTCAGATTTTCTCAGTCCCCCCCCCCCCCCCTCTAGTATATGCACTCTCGGTTCTCTCGAGCTACGATTCCCAAGGAACCCATGGGGCCTCATGGGTCCAGGATATATATTTATATACAGCATGCCCAGCCTCGGAACACCTGTCCTCTATAACCCCGAGGCAACGTGAACCTCGCTTGCCCGGAAATTTTGAATCCTTTTTTTTTTTTTTTTTTACTCCAAAGAGTCTCTCAAATCGATATTATTGGTATACAATTGATCCACAAAAAAAAAAAAAAGTGGAAACACTTGTACCTCAAAGTTCAAACTTCTGACGAAAGTTGGAATGAAAATTGAATTGAATTGAATGAGAATTGAAAATTGAAAAAAAAAAAAAATTCAATAAATAAATTTAATGGATTCATTTTAATCTGATTTAGTTCGATTTTTATTTGATTAATTAATGTTTTTTATCCAATGAATTGTGTAATTGAAGATTTCTTAAGCAATTTTATTCGCAACTTCGAAAGAAATATTTAAAAAATATCGTGAGAATGAGAAATTGATTTTGGAATGAAGATAAAAACCAGGAATGTGCGAATATCGAATGAATTGAATTGAATCGAATAACTGGATTCAATTCATATTTTAAATTTAATATTCACGTTACGAATAGTACGAATAATCCTTAATAGTTCATGTATTCATCAAATGAATTATTCATAATTCATAAATAATTCAAAATTCATGAATTATTTGAAATTCATGCTAGATTCAGTTAAATAATAATAATTAGAAGTTATACAATGTGTCTTACCTGAATGTGGCACCGAATTACATTGAAATTGGGGGAAATTATTTACATTTAAAAAAATTGAAATAAATATATATTTTATGGTTGCGCGAAGATCAAGAAAAATTGAAAGGCAATTTTATTTATTTAATTTTTTTAAATAAACTTTTTCAATGTGCAATTCTGATGGTGTGTGTCGCATGCGTGTGCGTGTGCATTCGCTTCGATATCTAATTCGCTATAAAAAAAAAACATTTATTGAAAATTTTGAATAAAATTTAATTCAAGATTGAAAGAGAATTTTTTTTTTTTCAAACAATTTCTCTCAATAAAATTTATAGTAAGTTATATCGTGAATGAAGCAAATTTTTTAGATCCACATCTGTTTCAAAAGCTGAATTCACTGGTGAAGAATTCATGAATTTTTGCATCGGTATTTGTTTCATGAAATGAATCATCACCGATGAATTCCAGATGAATTTACTATGAAGTCGAACATATGACATGTATGATTTATGAAAATTTAAATTTTATTCTTATAATTTCTTTATTAATGGAATTATATATGTATGCTAAATTTTTTTCCTTTGTTTCATAAAGAAATATAGAAAAAAATTCAAATTTTTATGAATTATTCAAATTTTGTGAATTATTCACACTATTCAAACTATTCAATCAAATTAATTATTCATATGAATTATGAATTGAATTATTCAATTCAATTTACGATGAATTATTCATAATTTTGAATATTCGCACAATCCTAATAAAAAAAAACAAAGAAAGAATCAAGATTTGAGTAAAATAAATGAGAAATAAAAAATTTTGACACAATTTTTGTCATCGTTCTTGCATTTTATAAATATCGTAAAAATTCAAAATTTACGAATAATTAATTCCCAATTCTATGAAATATTTCGTTTTGATTTTTTTTTTAAATCTGCATCAATTGGACGCGTCAGACGATTTTCAAATAATTCTAAATATTTTTAAAACCAAATCTTATCGATGAAAAATAAATTTTTTTGAAATAATTTCTACAATAGTAAAAAATTTCTATCAAATAGCAATAAAAAAATGTAAATTGCATTATTTTTATTTTTAATTACTTGTATGAAAATTAATTACAAAATATTTGAGAATATTTTTACGAAAGCCCGGTATAATTATGTCAATTAAAAAAAAAAAAAAAAAAATTTTTTTTCAACTTCAGCTCTCAAACGATTAATTAAAAAATCAAACGAGTCCTTTCACCTGTTGCCCCGAGCGTTAACGTATCGGAGACCGCATATCGAGATCTTTTTCACTTTCCCACGTGAGAAACTGCGACGAAGACTGGAGGAGGATTTATTCTACATATCATATAGATATAATATTGTATAATATAAATTTTAAGTGAACTCCGGTGACTGGCTAATCACTAGACGATATAGGCAGGAGAGCCCTGTAGAGAGGAAAAAGGTGCGATGCAAAAATATGCACCGAGACTCTTTAAGAAGGAACGAGAGAGATATAGATTTAGATTAGACGCGAAAGTATCAGATATTATATTATATAATTTTTATTTCTTTCCCCTCACAAGACAATTTTACCTCCATGCCAAGTCTCGCCGATGGCTTAACCGCGATCGTTGCCATCGATATTTGCACTCCTTACACCATGCAATATTCTTGCAATCGGTCGTTAAGATTGCAAGCCTGGACGAATGAGAATGTCCTATAATTTACAACGATATACTTTTTCGTGCATTATGCGGGTGTGGAGCATTCAGAGAGATTCATCTCAGGCTACGTCGAATTCTCCCAAAAGAGAGAGAGAAAAAAAAAACAATAATTATGCACAGTCAAATTGTCCATATTCTCTCCAAGCTCAGCCACCAATGACCACGAGGAAAAAATCAACTTAAGAGCATAAATTTTTTTTCCAACTTCTCCACAAAGTCATTGTGCAACTATTTGCAAAAATTTACGAACCTCGACAGTGTAGTTTTTTTCATACTAAAATTGAAAAGTTGACCACATCGGAGATGATAAAGCACGTTTATTCGTGGAAAGTGTGGATTTGGTTCATTGATCGTCAATTTTGAGGCTCGTTTAATAAACTGAGGTTTTTGAAAAACTGAGAATCAACGAATCAGGCCCGATGGGCCATGTGAAAGATATAAAAATTGTACTTTACCAGGTGAATTCCGAAGGAAAAAAAATACATCAAGTCGACGTTGGCCTGAATTTTGTAGATCCAGTCTCAATTTTATAGTTCCCAATCAGATCTACGTCAGATCTGAGTAAATCAGCGGAGATCACAAGTAGATAAACAGAGATCCAATGCGCCAAAGTGTTGGAACGTAATTTTTGGTTGACTCGATTGTACAAAAATCTACGGTTATGTACGAATATCTAGGTAGATCTACGATTTTTTTGAAAATTTCTATCAACGTCGTTTCAAATTTCATCTGAAAAAACAACTGCATAGATTCAAGCCAGATCTACGTAGATCCAAACGATTTTTTCCCCCCGTCGAACACGTTACGTTGCATCAAAGTCATTTTTCCCGTGCATAAATTTGAACTGAAAAGCCAAGCTCATACTGTCTAGCGCCTGGTAGTGATTTACTGGCCAGCGCAACCTGCACAGGCCCTGCCATGGCACTGGCAAGTTCGGCCCAATGCCGCGTTCTCTAGCCAACACTGCCCAGAAACTGGTCAGTGGTCACTAGGGATGGGCGATGTTCAAAATAAAAATCGATTAAAAAATGATCGGTGTGCTTAAAAAGCCTCGACTAGATCGATACACCGCCGTTGCGATTCGTGTATCGAAACGTTTGTAGTCCTTCTAGCCATATTTTATGCAATCTTCTACAGAACTGATTTTGCTTTTGTAAAAGGTTTAGGGGTGTCACCTGAGGGACCTGAGGGTAAATTCAAATCGACGGAACACGAGGGAGTCGAGCTTCAGCCGCCATTTTTTAAAAAACGTTTTATCAAATATCTCGTGAATCGTGTATCGTATGGCAAAAATTGTGGAGACCTTTTTTGCAGTCAATGAAATTCTCTACAACTTTTGTTTGGAACTTTTTTCCTGCATAGTGCATGGTTTTCAATTTAATGCCCGGCAAACTTTTTCAAACACGGTTATTGCTAAAATTATAGTTAACGGTTTTGAAAAGTTTGACGCGCTATGAATTAAAAACCATGCGCTATACAGGAAAAAGTTTGAAACAAAAGTTGTAGAAAATTTTATGATCTGCAAAAATAGTTTCAACTATTTTTGTCGTACGATGCACGGTTCACGAGATATTTGACAAAACGTGTTTTCCAAGATGGCAGCTGAAGCTCGACCCCCTTCGTGTCTCGCCAACTCAAATTAAAACACTCATGGGATACACCTGAACTTTTTCCAAAAGCAAAAATCAATTCTGTGGTAGATTGAATTACGAACCTGCCGCTTGATAGCTTACAACTTCACGCGGTGTTATGCGCAACTCACTTCGGACCTTCCGAGCCAGAGATGCAAATATTGCGGGAATTTATTTTTTATTTTATTTTTTTCTTCTCCTTTCTTTCCTCGTTTAAGTATCACGTCGATGAAAGTCGTCTCGTTTGTCGTCGGCATGTCGTGTCGTCGTTGCACCGGCACCCTATGAGTGCATTCATTTGAGGCATATATGCATAGCGGAAGGGAGGGGAACCTTATAACGCTAGCTGGTACACACGGTACCGCGCGGATATCGCCACATGCCCAAGCACCTCCGCGAGGTTCTCACGAGGTTACGAGAAAGCGATATTCTCCGCCGAGCAAACGAGATCTATCGGGCTCGCGCAGTGGAGTTCCCAATGGGGAGGTAGAACGATGAGCTGCATATAATGATCATGGGCTTTCAGACTCTGTGCACATTGACACACACACACACACACACACACACACACACACACACACACACACACACACACACACACACACACACACACACACACACACACACACACACACACACACACACACACTAATATTCATCTGCTGTCGGAACATAAGGATATCGATAAACTAATACGACACCGCACTTGGGAAAATGGACAGATATTTATTTATGGATCATTCCACGTCAACCGCCTGGCTAATCGATTTCTCGTAAGTTCCAGTACTCATATTTGATTTCTTACGAACTCTTTGAGCTCATTTGATTTTGATTCGCGTACTTTTTGTACCAAAACATATTTTAAAATTGTGCAATTCACTCAGGTTAGGCAGATTGGAAGAGAAATATTTAAACGATGAATTATATATAATTTAAAAAATATCATCGACGATTATAATTAAGATTTATTTAGCTTCGGATTTTAAAAAGAAAAAAAAAACGAATGTAATACACGGATTGTCAAAAACGAAGCCATGCATTGACAATAATGACACCGTAACTATCGTAGCTTGGAGCCTTTGAACGGTCATTCCTTACAATCTTAACCAAAGATGGCGCAGAATGTTCCTCAATTATATATTCGAAGGCGTTATATACATGCAACCATTAGCAAGACGTATTCAAAAGTACTTCGTACTCGGTACTTGAAAAAGTACTTGAAGTACAGGAAAGTACTCGAAAATTGAAGTACAAGTATACTTAAAGTACAGGCCGAGTACTTGGAAATTTAAGTACAATACTTTAAATACTTCTTAAGTACTTTGCACTTCAAGTACTGTACTTCCAGTACATCGCAAGTACCGGGGTACTTGAAGTACTGCCCAGCTCTAGTAATTTTCGAAGAATTTCGACGAAGATTGCAGTAAATGAATAGGACTATATGCTGCTTTATGTGTCTACGAAAAGGCTACGGTATAGCTCAAACTGTTCTCAAGTCATAGAGGTAAGAATCAACAAATTTGCCTTTAGGAGGAAGCAAAAAACCGCTTTATTTCACGATTTGATAGATTTATGGCTCAGAGTCGAAAAAATTCATTTATTCGAAAATTTACTCCAAAATATTTACCCCGTATCATTTTTGCATGATATTTTTTCTCGATATACGGAACTCAATGTCCCACAAATATGTTCTATTTCAATTTTGCATTTAATCTTTACGTTTCATATACACAAGCGTTAATCTTTTTTTTTTATTTGTATTAATTGGTAAAAAAAAAGCTTTGACGCTCCGAGCGAGTTCCAAAAGAATTTATAAAAAATTGAACGGTTGAATTTAGCGTTGAATGCCCCATATCGATGTGCACGGATAAATAATTCTATGCAATACAAAACACGAGATTCTCCTGGCTTTTACGGCGAGGCAAGAGTATCCGCGGTTTATTTCCAATATATAGTTTATAGGGCATTATGCCCAATATGTACGTGACAAGGAGTCGGCGAGGGTGAAAGCCCGCCGGGGAAAATAGTGAATTGTCTCATTGACGATACAACGGATGCGCGTATCGGAGAGCTGATTGAACAATCGAATGATTAATAAAATAGTATTCATGATATACAGCTTGAAAGCAATTAATGCAAAAGAAAAGGGCAGAGGAAAAAAAAAAAAGAGAATTCGCGAAGTGCTTTATCATTAATTTTATGATTAAAATATTTACGATTCACGGAAATCCTTCGATAAGTGCCCCGGAGTGTAAGGACGACCTTAATAAAAAAAATACATATATAAAAAGAACCAAAAAGCTCTCCACCCCCTTGCCTATGAATTGAAGGATTCGTTTCCAGAGATTGATTTGATAATATTAGTTCAGGAGCAGGATATTGAAAAAAATAACAAACATACGAAAAAAAAAAAAGAAACAACCCCTCTACCCCGGCTATAGGCTCGTGTGGTCCTGTGGGAAAGGATCAGTCCGGTCTGTATTACGGGTCCATCCAGTTCCAGGATGTTCTCGTATACATATATATATACGTGTATTCGTATACAGGAGGGCAGGATATAGTCGGCGCGAGCGAAGGCATGAAAAGGGAAAAAAGATGGATACGCGATGGTATAACAGCATATACATATATAACGTATAAACGATGCGCGAGAGAGTTCGAGCACAGGTGAAACACGAGAACCTTATAGCCGCTCATCTCACAGATTTGCCTTTTTTTTCCTCTTTTTTTTTTCATTGCCCCTTCAGCGTTTCAGCGTTGGAGATGCCCCTATTTTCGTATAGCCTATACCTCTCGTCCGTCTCGCTTGTTCCGGTGGGAAAAAAGTATCCCTCCGAGGCCCTCGCACCCTCTTTCTCAAGTCTCCTTTATCCTCGACGGATTTTTGCATACATTAATCTATTTTCGTGCCAGTCGGTATATCCTTCCTCTCGCGGTCTTTTTTTTTTTTTTTCGCTTCTCACTGTGTGCTCCTCCTCATAATGGAATACCTGTACTACCTGCTATACAGTTATATATACATGTATATATAATACTATATTCGACCCTCATTTTTCTTTCAACTCCGGTGCTACAACTTGCCATTGACGTGACACAAAATTGAGCCAAAGATTTTTCGCTCTACCTGTTGCCCTTAACATGTATCGAGTCTCAATGGAAATTGGATACCTACCTGTTGATCCTACTATGGGAAGATTTTTCATTCTCGTCAACGACCATATATACGTTACTATACATACTTTCCTTTCCGGTCATTTTCACTCTTTCATTCGGGTCTTTCTGGCCCGAGGGGATTCAACGATCCGCTGACGTTTTGGAAAATTAGAGCGAAGAATAAAAATATGGTCCATTGGTTCGTAGAAAAACAAAGAGAAAAGTGCGTAAAGAAATTTTCCTCGGGACCCAGGCATTTGAAAATAAAATCTTTCATAGACAAAAGTGGGAAAAATGAAAATTAAATAACCAGCTGGCTTTTACTTAGAGATTGGACGGACGAATAAAAAAAAAAGTTTTTGCAAAAGTTGCAGCGGCCTTTGATGGCCAAAACAGGCAAATTTAAAGGGAAAAAATTAATGAATGTAGGTTAGATTGAATAATCGAACAAAAAAAAACAACATTTAAGTCATATAATGATAGCACGCCTCATTATAAAGTTTTAGCGACCAATACTGCGGTTAACGATTTGAAAAAAACCACTTAAAGTTACAAAATTAGGAAGAAAAACAAATAGAAAAAGTAAACACTGTTAGATAAACAATGAACCGGGAAAAAAAGTCTTTGGAGATTTTACTCAGAGACCAATACATCGCTTGCCCAGGCCCGAATTTTCAGATCCAGCAATCTTAGAAGACTCGTCATGGTTAGAAAATTATAGGGATGGATGCATTTTCAATTGGCTGGATAATAATCATCAAAGTCCTCGGATCCCACTTCTGTTTCACTTTCCTATACCAATGAAATGTCTCCACTGATTTGCATTCATTTTGACTGACGTAGTAAACGATGAAAAATGCTGGCTGCCTCGGTGCCGCTTAACGTGTTAATTTAGCATACCAACACCTGTCGTGAACCGCACACGCCTCGCTCGTTTGCCCGTATTATACGCGGCAAGATCCTCTGTTTCATCTCCCCCCCCCCCCCCTCTCGCCCTTTATCCATCTTTCCGTCTCTCCACCTCGTGGGTTACCCAGTCACGGCATGCTCGGACCGATAATATCTTTGGCATGAGCCGCTTGAGTCTCGGAGAAATTCGTAGAAATCTTTCTTTTGGAGGGCAAAAAGTTGCGAAGAAGAGTCACCCTTCGACGCGTCGAGGTCATTTTTCCCTTAAAAATATCTGTCACAATTCAGTCACTTTTGACAATCCTTCGAGTCATTGAAGTATCACAGTGACTTGCAGTGATTGAAATTTCCAACGCTAATTGTTCGTACAATGCCGAATGATCAACATTCGTAATACGAAAGATGCCTGCCGAGGATGCAACGCTTAATGTATAGCGAAAGATATTTATATCAGCCAATTTGTGGCCTGTAATTATCGTCATCTTTTGTTTCCCATGGATTCGCATTTTCATCCAAAACTTTAGTATACGTATATAATCGAGACTCCCAGAGGAAAAAGGAGAAAAACAAGCCAGGGCATCGCATTTCTTCACTATATGGGCACACCGTAAGCCTTGTTAACTATCACCGGCCATTTTGCAAATTACCGCGGTGAGACTCGAGAATCGCAGTACCGGGTACACTGTAAAACCAACAACGATAGTGCCATGGACGTGCCCTGACTCTCTCTCTCTCTTTTTCTCTTGGCAGCCGTGCATGAACCATGGTGGCCTCATGAGGGCGCGGTGGTAGCGCGCCAGTTCGCGCCAAAGCGGTTAAATTTAACAACACGGCAATGAGCCACGAGAATAAACACACACACACACACACACACACACACACACGAGAGAGGGATCGTCCGCTTTCCCACAAGGTGACCCCTCCGCCGGTATATTAGCAGGAACTGCCGCCGCAACACAAGACGAACACAAAGTGTGTTCTATATGCCCTCTGGCGGTATGATAACAGCACAGAAGCTTAGTGGCGTCGATGGAAGCAACATGCGAGCTAAGAAACAAAAGAAAAGTGAATCCAGCAGGTCCGCGAATACGTGCTGTTGTCGTCTTTCATGGTTGCAAAACAGCGATGGTTGCTCGAGTCTCTTGCTGTACTTTAATCGTTCTTCCACATCTCTCATCTCTTTCTCTTTCTTTCTCTCTCTCTCTCACCTCTCATATATATATCGTAGACTGGGACAACACACTATGAGCCTTTGGGGTCGACTATATGCTCATTGCGGGCCAACGACTGGTTGAGGCTGGTGTGGCAAGTTCAGGAAAAAAGACAAAGACGGTAACGGACCGTAAGAACCTCAGGGAGCCATAGTTGTTTTATCTTATGGTTTTTCGAGACATTGTTACCCTCGGCAATTTTATTGCGTAAAAAGAGCCTGCTGGTTCACGTGGGTAGCGCAGTGCTGCGCGTTGGTGCCCTGTGTGTCGTTGGTTGCTCTCTCTCTCTCTCTCTCTGTTTATCGGTATCCTCAGCCTTTGGTGGGGACTCATTGTCTTTGCGTGTGGTATTTGCCAGCGCCAACGAGTCCTTTTATTTTAGCACTGCACATATATACGACACACGCACTGTCTTCGGTGCATCGAAGACACTGGAACTTTGCTGGTCGACTTCATCGAAACATCCCGGGAAAGTCTTCTATATACTTTATTCTCGCATTATAAAGCCTGAGCCTGACCGCGACTACCGAACGGAAATTTCGTTAGTAAATTTATTGGCCAACGTTCAAAGCTCTCGAGTAACCGCGACTATGAAACTTTAGTCTATATCGTGAAGCGGGAATTAGGCTCTCCCCTACTTGTCTTCGTTGCGCTAGGTGAATCTTCTTCGGGGCTTTCTAGGATGGTTCCTTTGTGTCTTGACCACCATAAGCTCGAGATTTTTATGGCTCTGCGCCCATATATTGGCAGGTTGCACCCGGGAATACAGAGTCATGTTTATGTCTGAAGTTTAACTCACTGAGCGGGTGCATGGTGCGGACGTTACTGGGTGATAGGTTTTCCGCAGACAGTAATCGGGATTGGAGGCTAGCCAGGGTTAATCAGTTTCAATAATCGTAAAGATGCGGATCCTCAGGTTCATTGAGAATTCTTTTCCTATCAACGTTCCAGGATGAGTCTTCGTATGATTCCAAGCTTGGCTCGTTGATGGAAATTTTGAACTAATTCACGAGTCTCGATATGACTGTGAGCCGAAATCCTCAGGGTCATTGGAAATTCTTTTTGGATCAACTTTCTCGGGTGGACTTGTTCATTTCAATTGGGGCTATGTACGAGTTAACTTTGGCTCGTCGATTGAAATTTTGTAGTGATTCACGAGTCTGGATGTGCATGTAAAAGTGGATCCCCAGAGTAATTTGGAATTATTTTTGGGTCAACTATCCAGGATGGGCTCGTTCATTTCAATCGGGTCTACGTATATGATTAAAGTTTGGCTCGTTGATTGAAATTCTGAACTAAATCACGAGTCTGGATGTACACCTGTGAAGATGAATCCTCAGAACCATTGGAAATTCTTTTCGTATCAAAACTTTCTAGGGTGTACTCGTCTACTTCAGGACTTTGCCGCTACAGTACGTCAACTATTGCATGATAAATCTTGAATATCATTGAAACGCGAATTGCAGGAATGAAAATAGCATCCCCCCGCCGGGTGTATTTAATATTCCACAGAGGAAGCTCGGCTGTAACCCGTCATTTTGTCGCTACTTCCACGCGAATAACTCTCCTCGTTGTTTTTATTTTTCCTATAACCGCAGAAGAGGACGCGTGCCTCGACCCTGCCTGCGATTCTCCGTTTTCCATGCGTACAAGACGAGTTCTCTTGAAATATATGCGTAACTGCCAGGATCTAACGGCGTTGTTGAGTCGTTCGGCATTCGTGGTTCAGGGGTGGGGGCTTCTTTCAGGCAAAACTTCTACAGCATCTTTCTTCCCTCTGCCTTGCTTTCTCTCACACGAAAGCGAAGGTACGAAGATAAAAATCTAGTGCTACTTTATGAGCTGCGGGTGATTCTTTATGGCAATGGGGTCTATAGGAGTTTCACGCGCTTGCTTCTTGCAGCCCTTTTTCATGTGTTCCCTCTTTCCCTGCTCAACGGCATTGCCAACATCTCTCTCTCTCTCTCTCTCTCTCTCTTCCTCTTTTCTCTCTCTTTATTCTTTTCGTCGGATGTTTTCTTATTTCTCCCGACATCTTTTTATTCTTTTATTTCCTCACCCGCCTCACCGCTACCACTTGCAAAAAGGACGCGCGAAAGAGGAAAATATGTAAAGCCAGAATATGTGAAAAAGGGTTAAAAAAAAACGAAATTCGAGAAACTATGGGGTGTACAGACTTCTTTTTTTGTTCTCTCTTCTTCTTACGGTATAAACGTACGATATATATTTCTGATTCTCTCTCCGCTGCGGCCTACCGTTATTGCCAACAGGCGTTGACAGGCTCACCAACACACCCTGGTAGATTTTTTTTTCCCCCCAACTTTTTATCCCGCTCGGTTCTGTGCTCGTTCGTGGCCCCCGAGCGATGACCATCGGACCCTGAATATATACAGCCAGATTTGGCCCCGGTGTGTCTCTGCCACCTCGCGCGAATTCCCCGCGACGGAAATCGATACGACGCCAACCGGCGAGTGGGGGACGGTTTTTTTGTTGTTCGTTTTCGTTTTCTAAGGACTTTTTTTTTTGGTGCCTCGTAAGAATGCGAGGAAGTCCCAGCGTGATTATGTATGGTGCAGAGTGTATGTGCGGGGAAAAGGTAGTTCATGGCGGGGGAGAGAGCATGGATCGTCGAGCCAAGCCACCGTCGTCACGTCTGCCCGTAAGAGCAGTTTATTTCAATCAGAGAGCCACAAATCTCCGACTAGCTGGTCCACCACAGTCACCTTTTGCATTGCTCTCTCTCTATCTCTCTCTCTCTCTCTCTCTCTCTCTCTCTCTCTCTCTCTTTTACACTGGACATCGAAATGCAACTCGTATTGTGCTTATAACGGTTTGTAGTACGTTGCGAAAGGCTAAATGTGATCATATACACATGTCATCCCCAAAGAGATGCAAAGGAGACTCGAAATTTCTTATAGCGAGGCAGCGAATAAATTTATGCATTGTAAAACCTCCACCGTTGATAAAAAAAAAGATCAATTCGAGCATTAATGAAAAATATATCCGTTGGGTTGATCAAAGAACTGCTATACTTATTCATGGCTTGCTCAATGATGTTGTACTTGTTCTAGCGAAACTACGGCAGCATGAAAAGTACACTATGCGGACCATTATTAGTTTTAAAAGAGTACCTGAGAGGTCCTTACGTCTTTAGAGCTGGAGTTATGTTAGGAAAATGTATGTAACGTTCAAGGCTAAAAATTGGATGTCCAATGTTTGAATCGCTTATCGTTGTATAGTATGTATATCAGGCCGGTTTTTTTTTAACTTTTATTTTTTTTTTCTTCTTACGTATCCTTCGAAAAGTTAGCTTTCAGCCTCAAACGAAGCCTCGTGAAACCGAAACTCGGTAGTAAAATTCTAAAAGGTGACTCATCCGGTTCGAATATTTCAAACACTCTAACCGAAATATCTCGAAAACTATATAAGTTAGGGAGCTGTTTTTTATTTCATTTTGTAAATAATCAAGTTTTCTTGAAAAAAAAAAGATCGCGACTACTATACATCCAAATTTACACAATTTGTATCGGCTCAGAACACGGGTTAAATCAAAATTTACAAGGTAATAAGCATCTTCATTCATTTGTTCAATGAACTTAACTTTAAACGTTCGTATCGAGTACAAGATGTACATTTGGGTGTATAGTAGTCACGACCTTTTTTAAAGAAAATTTGATTATCTACAAAATGAAACCAAAAACAACTTCTTAGCTTGTATAGTTTTCGAGAACCTTTCGCTCATTAATCTTGTCAGTGCATGGCTAAACCGTCGCCCATCCGAGTAATGGACTCGCTCAGTCAATGCCACTAAACTTGTCCGTTATTATCATCTAATTTTATTCTCGAATTCTTGTTATTCAAAATATATTAGCTATAGCAATAGCTGCTATAGCTGACTCGGTGTAGCGAGATTCACGAGAACATTGTGAGGCGAGTCGCAGATACTCGAATCTCAAAGTTTCGTCGTACGATCGAGCCAGTTATAAATACGTCGAAGCGTCGCATCGACGTTGAGAACGACTTTGCCCGTTCGCCATCTAGCGGCGCTTTCGTGAACTATATTCGTCCACTAATGCACGAATTTTCCCAATTCATCATATTAACTTTAGTATGCAAATAAATGCATTTACCATTTGATCGCATATAAATTTTAAATAACTGATACGTGATTTTTTTAATTTAACATGAATTTCGTCAGTGCATCGTTAATTCGATAAAAATTATTTTAAATCATTTTCAAACAGAGCTATGTGCTTTTTCAATCACGTTTTACCCAAAATTGCCAAAGAAAAGTCTTGAATCAATTAAATTAAATTATTCTCACGTACGATTTGATTAATTTCTGACATCGAAGATGTTAATTTTACACGGTTATTGAATTTGCATAAAATTATTAATTTTCGAGTGCCAATGCATATAAATTTATATCACATAAATCCAATTTGTAATTCTCACATATGCTTTCATATGTTTCATGAAATTATTTACAAAATGGAATCTCGTGATCAGCAAGGAGACATTAAACTCTATACATGTATAACCTAAACGTTTCACTGTCACGAGAGATCCAGGACACTCGATTAATTATTCGAGAGGACTTTTTATATCCTACATCGTATCCTATATATATATAATTCTTTATGTACAGTATGCTTTACTCACGATGAAGATTTTTCAAGCCTCAGGTGCCTGTCTCGTGTCCCACCAGCAAATCGTACACAAGATATTGAATTTTCCGTTGTTCGGTTACCGCGCTCTCACAGCATCCCAATGTGACTAAGTGGATTGAAAAAATTAAAAAAAAAAAAAAAAGTCTCAGGAATAAGCCCCGATTGAGAGGTTATCGGAATCACTTATAAGCAAACAGGCTCACGACTTTGGCGCCTCGCCTATATTTTCTTTTTCTCATCTCTCTTTCTCTCCTCCTTTCTCTCTCTCTCTCTCTCTCTCTCTCTCTCTCTCTCTCTCTCTCTTTGTGGTTTATTTTGCCTCCGATAATTGCTCGTTTCTGGATCGAAAGCTCGCACCTTGTGCCTCGTATCATAAGCTCCAATCGGGTCCACGAGACCCTCGACTTTCAATCTGTTGTAATATTCTATGATCCATATATATATATATATATATATATATATATAAAATATGTGTGTGTATGTGTGTGTGTGCAAGTGTGTGTGTGTAGAATAACCTGGTACTCTCGCGTTAAACGTAAAATCCTATCACGATGAGGCGTCTAGCTCTCAAGACTAATGAAAAAAAGGGGCAAATTGAAAATTGCACATTGCTTTGTCACAATTTTTTTCAATGGAAAATACTCTCCTATCAACAAAATGATGTATCAATTTTTACTTGCTCACAATGGAGGTGATATTATTCAAAAATAATGAAAGGGCTCAAATTTCTAATTGCAGTTCGTACATTTTTTTCTTTTCCTCAACTTGATTGGTCAATATTGGATTATTGGCTCGTGAAGAAAGTTCATTCTAGGCTTTCGACAAATGTCACCAACGAAAAATAAATCCCCTAGAATCCAGCAATATTAAGCAGAGCCTGGCAATGCACTCGTTTATTTCAATTACCGAGTACAGTAAATACTTGAAGTGTAAAATACTTGAAGCACCAAGTACTTTAAGTACCCAGTGCTCAGCACTTGAAGTACCAAGTACTTGAAGTGCCAAGTACTTGGAGCGCCGAGCACTTGAAATACCAAGCACTTGGCTTACCGAGTACCTGAAGTATCAAGTACCCGAAGCACCAAGTACTCTAAGTACCGAATACTCGGGGTACCAAGTACTCGAAGTACCGAGCGCTTGAATTACCAAGCACTTGAAGTACCGAGAACTTTAAGCATCGCGTACTCGAAGTACCGAGTACTTGGGGTATTAAGTACTCAGGATATTAAGTACTTGAAATATGTAAAGTATCAATAATCAAATACTTTTCACGTTTTTAGGTAAATACATCTCGTAAGTTCTAGTATTTATATTTGATTTCTCACGTACTTTTTGAACTCATATGATTTTAATTGGAGTACTTTTTCTATCAAAACATTTTTTTTACATTGTGCAGTTCACTCAGGTTAGGCAGATTGGGATAGAAATATTTGAAAAAAGAATTATTAATAATTTTAAAAATAGCATTGACGATTGTAATTAACAATTATTTAGCTTCAGATTTGAAAAAAAAAAAAAAATAGTAAAGAATATAATACACGGATTGTTAAAAGCCATGCATTGACAATGACGCCATAACTACCGTAGCTTGAGCCTTTTGAACGGTCATTCCTTGCAATCCAAACCAAAGATGCCGTAGAACGTTCCTCAATTATATATTCAAAGGTGCTAGACATGCAACCATTAGCAACGCGTATTCAAAAGTACTTCATACTTGGTATACTTGAAAAAGTACTTGAAGTACAGGAAAGTAATTGGAAATTTAAGTACAAATACTTGAAGTACAGGTCGAGTACTTGAAAATTTAAGCACATTATTTGAAATACTTTTTTATTATATTTGAAATACTTATTTGACATTTGGCCTATCTTCGATATATGAATGGCCCGAACAAAATAAAAATACATACGTCTATACGAATATATAGTTAAGACGATTTTCAGTGGTATTTCTGTGTGTTGCAACCGACACTCATCGAGGATTGTATGCGAGGAATCCTCTTCTTTTTTTTTTCTTTGCTGTCCACATAAAATAAAAGGATCCCGAAGGAATGTGCTCGCGCTCGCGACACGAGAGGACGTTCTTGCGCGAATAGATTAGCGCTAAAACTGCCTCGAGGATGCTGTGCATCCTAACCCTTCGTGGTACAGCTCTCGCGAGCTATCCTGGCGAAGAAAATAAATGCGTTGCTCGCATCAAATACCGAGTAAGAAAATAAGGAATGATATATATATATATATATATATATATATATATATATATATGTGTGTGTATAAGGTGTGCTGCGAGTCTGCGGAAGGTAGTGTTTCGCTATCTCGTTTCGTGTACTTTCGACGACACAATCCTCTTAAATGTCCAAGGGTGTGAGAGATTTCTCCCGAGCTTGGTGAATAAATATCTGAGATAACCGGGATGACGGGAATTTGCTATACAAAGAATTAGAACGAGTAAGCTTGTATCAAAGTTTGTCTTATATTGCAGGTACAATTCAAAAGCTTTTTGCACAGTCAATTTTCCTGGTAAAATTTATTTTTATGTAGAATTTCAATCATATAATTTATCTAGGGCTTTTTTTTCACGACAAATGTCATTAATTAATTCGTCGATCCGTATCCGGAATCATTCGATTCTGACGCCTGGTCTGGGTAGTCAATTCTGGGAGATCCATAAATAGTCTTGGGACATCGTACACAGGACCTTCTTAAGACGTCATCTGGACTGTCCCATCATTGAAATAAAAGTAGCGGACATTTGAGTGCCCATATAGGCACAGTATGAGACGATCCCAATACCACCCCGGGATAACTGTTGAGGTGTCCCAAAAATGGACTTTCAACGTATTGTTGGTGTCTGGATTAAGAACATGGTGTTTGCAATGGGCAGACAATTTGGTTGCAAATAATTACGCGGCACTTAAACCTCCCGGTATTTGGACCATGACTTGATCATACAGCCTTCCCCAAAGTGGCTTATCAAACTCAATGGTCTGTCTGCACCGAAAAAAAAAAATTTTTTCAAGCTCCCCTTACGGAAAAATCCTCTTCAAATTTGAGGGTTAACCCTGAAGTTTGAGGGGACCCCCATTTAACGTCTGCTCCTCAACTTGAAGGTAACCCTCATTTGAGGATTGACCCTCAAGTTGCGGGTACGAAATCACCCTGAAAGATGAGGGTTCAGTTGGGGGTGATATTTGATTGGTTTTTTTTTTCCCGTAAGGGTCTCAACGATATACAAGGAATTTTATTATTGCTGGTCTCGTCATCATGCCCAACATCGCTCGTACCGTTTCGCGGTGATCCATACTTGTTATTTGAAACGTGGTCTCTGACCGGAGTGCATGACGTATACGCCTTGTGGATCATTCGGTGCTTGGGTCTTGGAGTACGGTTGAGAAATGTTGATAGTTCTCTGGGAAAGATCGAGAGTGAAGAAGTGAAGTGGATACCGTGTCCTCTATACTTATCAAGCAGTCGCTATATCGACAGCTAATCGTCAAAAAGACATAACTCAAATGATCCTGGGTTATTTTAAAACGTATGATTATGCCCTTCCATTGCCTCGCTGTCGATACGGACACAGGGACCACACCAAAGTACATGCAGAATGATCGGGAGAGTTGGAGGTGGCTTGGATACATAAAAGAAAAGTATGCGCAGCACCGGGATGCCGCAGCGAATTCCTTCGATTCCTTTCGCTACCGTTTAGTCGGGCATGCGACCCAGTAACGAGGTCTCGGGGGGGGGGGGAATGTTTCTTTCCCCGGTTTGTGTGTGCTCTCTGCAGCAACTTATACGCCGACATATATCTCCATATCTCATGAATACTCGAGGTGAGCTATACGTTCTTCCTTCGACTCATTGGGCCTTCGCACTCTCGATTCGCGAGATGGAATCAATCTCGTTCCACGCCAGACCCACTGACTCATCCAAGTTCCCCATTAACCTCGGAACGCGTGAGTTTCGAAAGAATTTCGCGGGATGCCGAGTTACAGAGGGACAGGTGCGAATATGAATTTGGCTTGGATTTCGGTATATTTTGACTTGAAAAATGAATCGCATGGAGACCAATCGGTGATTCATTTCAATCAGAGTTGAGCTGCCGGAGCTTAAGTTTTCTAGACGCGTATATTTTACGTGCTGCACCCATTTTTTTGGTGAGGAATCTGCACTTGATTCTTATGGAAAGATTAAATGATGGATAAAATTTATAGCACCTGGAAAAATCAACTGAACAGAGAGCTGCACGGTCGGAGACCGTGGTTCGAATTCCTTGAATTCGATTTCGGCGGAAAATCAATCGATTTCTTTACTGATTCAGTTTTTCGACTTCCGATTGATTATGAATTCAAGGGAGTAGAATGGAGGGAAAAGATTCAAGAAAGAAGATTCGAGCGAAGAGATTCGAGGGAGAAGATCCGAAAAAAAAATTTAAGGGATAAAATTCGAAGGATGAGACTCAAGGGAGAAGATTTGAGAGACGAGATTTAAGGGAGAAGATTTGAGAGACGAGATTTAAGGGAGAAGATTTGAGCAAGAGATTTGAGGGAGGAGATTCAAGGGATGAGATATAAGGAAGCAAGGAGATAACCTAATTAAAACAGAGATAAATAGGATCCATCGGAGCAGAAATAGACAATAAAAGAGTCCCCAGCCATGATCGATTAATCCACCAGTAATGCTTGATTGGCAACCGCGTTTCTAGCGACCAAAATTTACATCGCTATATATAGCCCGGATATCAATGTATCATTAATTTATTTCCCTACGTATTAATCATTTTTAGTTACAAAAAAATCCTGGTTTGCAAAAAAAAAGTTAAAAATTTGTAATTCTCCAAAGTGAAATTCCTTCTACAATTTTTCAATATTCTTCGTTTAAATTTGGATTGGATGCTTGGTAAGATATTTTTAAGAATAAACGACCAAATTTACATTCTGTTTTACGATACAATTAATTATAAAAAATCGTTAGCTCGAAAATGATTTTCATCGCTGTGGTAGAGACCTCTAAATATTTTGCAACTTCGTTGATGTTTCACCAGGAGCTTTTATCTGCTTCATTCCGCACTGTTTTTCCGAAAATTACTTAAAAAAAAAAACACCCGTTTTTGTTTTTAAAACGAAGATTTTATGCGAGCTTGCACCTAAAATCGATGAAAATTATTGTAAAATGTGTAATAATTCAATTCTTTAAAAAAAAAAAGTTTAATTATCCCTTTTTCAATATTATAATTCCCCTCCTCTCATTCTGTCAATTATTAATTGAATTTTCCGGTACATCGCTCTCTCTTTCTTAATTAAATATCTAGTATTACATAGTATTGCGTAAATATAATTGAAAAATGAATGAAAATGATTTATCGCTAAATAATTTTAAGCAGCACAAAAATATCGATGACTAATTTTCCTCGTTTCGATAAGAAAAGAAAAAAAAAAAACACGAGCATGAGAGACAGAAGGTAAATGAAGATTAACGAAAGGATGATTGATTGTTCCATATCCCTCGTTCGATATTACATGGTCATCGACCGTATGCGCCGATAGAGGGATACATCTCACGTGTGCTAGTCGTAAAGACCACAGGCTGTGAGAGAGCGAGCCTCTGTTACTCTTTTTTACACCCTCCGCGGCTTCCGGTTCCCGTGAGGTGAAAGAAGACGATGAGAAGAATATGTAGCAGGAACACACGGGGCACCGGAAGCGTTTAGGCCTCGTCACGCTTGTTTTAATTACGTACATGACCGTCTAAAGGAAGGGACCGAAAGAGAAAGAGAGAAAGAGAGAAATAGAGAGAGAGAGAGAGAGAGAGAGAGAGAGAGAGAGAAAGAGAGAGAGAGAGAGAGAGAGAGAAACTCCTTCCAATCATAAAAAAATATATGCATACACAAAAAATCATATAAAACACACACACACACACACACACGATCTTAAAAGTGCACATTCATAGATATATGTAATCTATTATTATTATTATAATTGTTATTGCTACATGTGCTGGGAGATCGACACCTGGCAGCCCGGGAATTGAATTAATTTTTCGGATTAGCCTCATCGTCCGCGACGACCTGTGTTCCTTCGCTAACCAACCAATAAACATAGGGCACAGCACCGAGAAAATAACGAGGCCAAAGTCTGAGAAAATAATAAAATGAGCATCATCTTTCCGGTGTAAGAAGCTTTGGCTTAATGAGTTCCGGGATACGATAAACACGCTGTGAGACGATGACCGACAAGGGGACATAAATAAAAAGTACGTATAATGTCGTGGTGGATTATATATATATATACATATATATATAGCACGCCTCGAACATATATAGATAGAGACGTCGAGATAGGAAAAACGAATTTACAGGTAGCCTCGTGGATTATTATAATAAGATTGTGTACTTACGTTTTCTATAAAGAATATTTTACTATATATATATATATATATATATATATATATATATATATATATATATATATATATATATATATATATATATATATTTATACAGTTGTATGTAGTCGTACAGTTATATTTGTTTTGGAGAGGCGAGAATGGCGAACACCTGATAACACCTGGCGCGGACACACCCACTAGAAAGCTATATCTTAAACACATATACGTGTACCTCTTGTAGCTGATACATAACCCGCTCGTTCGTACGACGGTAAAACTCTCTCGTCCGATATTTATTTATATATTTTTTTCTTTCGGGGCTCTTATCACCGTAAACGAATTGTTCCCGTTTGGCATTTCACCTAAGCTGCAACGAGGTTGATAAAATTCATCGGAATTCACAGTGATGAGTTCATTTGGTTCATCAGTGCACCTGGGATATTGAGTGCATCAGGGGATATTGATGTGTTTTTTGCTGGAATGCACTTGATGCACTTACAAAATCGGGACATCGATATGCTCTTGGTGCAATTAGAGAATTGGCGCATCGATGAATTTCGTGGATTTGTTGTAAACGTTAATTTGGCTCATTTTGCTGTTCGAGTGCAATCGATGCATCCGGTGGATAAGAGCACTTCGGCCCATTGGTATTTCTGTGTACTAATTGCTTTGAGTGCTGTACTTCTCCGTGCTCGTGAGTGCCCCCAGTCTGCCATTAGAGCATTGGTGCATCAATGAACTTGATGCGATTAGCGTCTAAAAGTAATAAGTGCACTTATTAATTTCAGTGCATAAGTGCACTTGGTGCTTTAAGTGCGCAAATGTAAATTGTGCCTTTTAGTCCATTTACAGACCAAATGGACTTTTGCGCTAAGTGTAATTAGGGATTTTAGTCCATAAGTGCACTCGGTGCATTTAGAGCAAAAGCTCAATCGCTGTTTTCAGTGCTCAAGTACACTTGGTACTTTCAGTGCATAAGTGAGCCTGGTGCTTTTAGCGAATAGTTCACTTGGTGTTTTTGGTGTATATATACGTGCACTTGGTACTTTTAGTGCACAATAAGTGAACTTGACGCTTTTAACGCATAGTGCACTTTTGGTACTTTTGGTGCATAAGTGCATTTGGGAATTGGTGCTTTTGGTGCATAAGTGCATTTGGGAATTGGTGCTTTTAGTGCAGGAGTCCACGCGGTGCATTTAGTGCATGAGTGCACCCGGTGCAATTAGTACTCAAGTGCATCTGGTAATTTTGGTGCTCAAGTGCACTCGGCACTTTTAGTGCACAAATGCACTTGGTGCTTGTAGCTTATAAGTGCTCCCGTGTACTTTTAGCGCATAAATGTACTTGAGGCTTTTAGTGCACGAGTGCACTTGGCGCATTTGGGGCCTTTGGTGCATTGGTCTATTCCCTGCAGTCAGTGCACTACTGCATATCGAGAATGCGCGTCATGTCCACGTTTTTTTTGTTCAAACTCCTTCGTGCCTAGTTCGATAAACAATAATTTGAAAAATCATGCATGAATGTTTCTCTCATCTCGCTTGTACGGGGAAAAACTTTGAGGGCGGATAAACAGAGCGATCTCTTGTGCGAGAGACGTTGCTCCGTTTCACCGCGCTTCGCGGATCCTTCGGAACAGGTTAATCTTCTGTATACCTCTGGCAGCAGCGCACACTGGCCTAGCGAGAAAGCACCCGCGTTCGCGTTGTATAGAAAATCACGACGGAATACCAGCCAAGAGGAATATATCCGAGAGAACCATGAAAAAAAATGAGAGAGAGAGAGAGAGAGAAAGAGATCTCGACACGACGCGCTAACACACACCGCGAACGTGAAGTCGAGTTCGCCCTGCTCTTATATCGAAAGATTTACCGGTAATGCGGCTCGTAACGTGCGGCGAACGGCTTCTCGCGAGTGCCTCGGTATACATAAACGACCGTTAATCCAGAAATACTATCTTCGCGAGATGCTGGTTCGCGTTCTATCTCTCTCTCTCTCTCTCTCTCTCTCTCGCTCTCTCTCTCTCTCTCTTTCTCTCTCTTGAACTTTTTTTTTCATTCATGAAGAAGTGACGCTGCTCTCGGAGCTCAGCATTATCATATTTACGATTTATCTAAATAATCGAAATTCGCGCAAATCGATCGATTGGAAAAATCCACTTACATCGATCATACGAGGATTCCGGGATTCAAATTTCTTGCACTTCGAGTTTCACTCAACATGAAGATATTATTCGATAATACATTTTTTAGTGATTACGAATTCAAGATAAAATTTCATCGAGATGTCAAAGAATCATAAGAGGAAAGGAAAACGTGAAAAAAAAGTATTAATAACAGAGCTGGGCAGTACTTCAAATACCCGGTACTTGCGACGGACTGCAAGTACAGCACTTAAAGTGCAAAGTACTTGAAAAGTATTTCAAATATTGTGCTTAAATTTCCAAGTACCTCGACCTGTAATTCAGGTATTTATACTGAAATTTCCAAGTACTTTCCTGCACTTCAAGTACTTTTTCAAGTACCAAGTATGAAGTACTTTTGAATACGTCTTGATAATAATGGTTGCATGTATAACGCCTTTGAATATACAATTGAGGAACGTTCTGTGCCATCTTTGGTCAAGATTGCAAGGAATGACCGTTCAAAGGCTCAAGCTACAGTAATTACGTTATTATTATGAATGCATGGCTCCGTTTTTAACAATCCGTGTATTATATTCTTTTTTTTTTTCTTTTTCAAACCTGAAACTAAATAGATCTTAATTACAATCGTCAATGATATTTTTTTTTAATTATCTCTAATTCTTCGTTTAAATAGTTCTGTTCCAATCTGCCTAACCTGAGTGAATTTCACAGTGTAAAAATATGTTTTGATAACAAAATTACTCGAATCAAAATTAAATGAGCTTAAAGAGTGCATGAGAAATAAAATATAAGTACTAGAACTTGTGAGATGTATACCTGAAAACTTGAAAAGTATTTGATACTTGATACTTGACGTATTTCAAGTACTTGACAGCTCAAGTACTTGGTACCTCAAGTACTTAAAATATTCAGTACTTCAAGTACTTTAAGTACTTGGTAATTCAAGTATTTGCTTGATACATGATGACGCTATGATACTTGAGATACGCTAGTACTTCAAGTACTTACAGTACTTTGTACTTTGCACTTGAAATACACGAGTACTTCAAGTACTTACAGTACTTTGTACTTTTCACTTGAAATACACGAGTACTTCAAGTACTTACAGTGCTTTGTACTTTGAACTTGAAGTATTTTTTGGTACTTTGCCCAGCTCTGATTAATAAGGACATTTTTCGAGGTTTCTCATGAAATATATTGACTTGTTGAATTGGATGAGTCCTGAAACCTACGAGACATAAGATTTTTGCGTAAATAAGGTGCTTTAGGGAAATGAATAATTTTTCATTCGGATTGAGTTGCTACGACACTTTACGGTCATCTTGTTCGTAAGCGTTCGTGCTAGCGTTGTTCGTAAGCATTCGATTTATGCTTGATTCATTAGTCCGGAGATAATAATTTGGATCTACGACTTACATCAAGTCCACATCTACGTAGATAAAATTTAGATCTGCGTAGATCAAACTTAGATCTACGCAGATCAAATTTAGATTTACTTGGTTCAAATTTAGTTCTGCGTAGATCAAATTTAGGTACACGTAAATAAAATTTAGATCTACGGAGATATAAATTTTGGAAAATTGTCGATTTATCTAGATCTCAATTACATCTCCTAGGATCTAAGTCAATCTACAAATAAGATTCAGGTATACATTGACGGAGATCGAAAGAGCAAACGTAATGTTAGGTCGACTTGGATGTACGTAAATCTACTATTATAAACCGAGATCTAGATAGATCTACCATTTTCCAGTATTTAGATTTACGTAGATCAAATTTACGTCTACGTAAATCAAATTTAGATCTATAAAGATCAAATTTAGGTTTACATAGATCAAATTCAGGCTTACGTAGATTAAATTCAGATCTACGTAGGTAAAATTCAAATCTACGTAGACATAAATTTTGTAAAATTGTAGATTTACCTCGATCTCAATGAGATCCAATTAGATCAGCTTTGGATCTATTCGGATCTATAAGTACTCGGATCTACTGAGACTTGAGTAGACGAATGAAGATTGAATGATGAGCTAACGTAATATTAGATCTACTTAGATCAAAGTAAGTATACCAAGATCCGAACAGTTCCAATAAGCAAAAGTGTTCGAACATAACGTTAGGTCGACTCGAATTTACATTAAAATTTACCGCTATACACGGATATCTATGAAGATCTACGATTTTCCAAAATTTCAATCTACATGGATCAAATTTGAACTAAAAAAAACAAGTACGTCGATTCAAACCATTTTTTTCTCGGTTAGCTCTCTCTCTCTCTCTCTCTCTCGGGAAGAAAATCTCTGACCCCGTCCTTGTTTTTCTTTGCCCGGCTGCTGCTGGGAGCAAAATCTTTTGCCTAATTTAACCGATGGTAGGGCACTATAAGGCGAAGCGGTGGGAGTTGAGGAACTTCAAAGAGACCCGGCTCGAAGATGTGTACGTTGCCACAACGGAGACAATGAACACCTGAAACGGATAGCCTTAAGGAAGAACCTCTCTCTCTCTTTCTCTCTTTTTCTCTCTCTTTCTTTTTTATAAAACCGCGTAGTCGCGGTTTGCTTTGCTCTGAACACGAGACGATGCTCGCTGCACTTTCGGTTGCATCACACGCAACCCAAGTGCAGTCGGAGGTGCATCCTTAGCATCAAAATGCTCGTATCCCGCCGAGATCACCCGAGGCCTATATATACATTATACGTCTCGAGAATGAAAGAAATTAAAAAAAAAAAAAGAACGTCGAAATTTTCGCCCGAGTTCATTCAAAGCTAGAAAAATCCTTCTTTTCACGAAAGAATGAAAAAAAAAACGAAAAAAAGCGTCTCGTCGTTGAAAAGATTTAACGAGAGAAAGAAGTAAGAAGAAAAAAAAAAACATTGGAATAAAAGACACGTTAGTTTTAGGACGAACCGCAGTTCAATGATTCTTGCGTGGCTCCGCTGAGAAGATTGGCGATGAAAAAAGAATTTTTTTTTTCGAACCAGGAGACCTCCGAAAGAAACGAGAAATATGCTCCAGAGTATACGAGAGAACGATTTAAAAAAAATATTTCAATGACCATTCAACTCGCATATTATGGATGTTTATGTGATTTTCATTACGATTTAAAATCTCTCTCTCTCTCTCTCTCTCTCTCTCGCGTTATTTGCACATTCGTGTTGGTATTTCATTCGGTGCTTTATCACCGATATAAATACTCGTATATTATGGGCTTCGAAAAAAAATTTTAATTGTCACATTTATCCCACCCACGAGTACGAAGCGATTTTTGAAAATGGCGCGGAACATCGGAAATTCTGAAAAAAAAATTACCTATCGAACTAAATTTGATCTACGTAAGTCTATGTTTTGGAAAATCGTAGTTCTACCGGGATCTCCGTATGTAACGTTGGATTCACGTACATTCGAGTCAACCCAATATTATGATGTTGGTACACTTTTTTTTAGATCTCCGTTTGTCGAGTTAAATCACAGTACATTCACTCAGATCAAAGTAGATCTAACGGAGATTTCGATGGATCTAATTGAGATCTAAGTAGATCTAATTGAGATCAACGTAAATCTACGTAGATCCAGGTAGATCTTATGAAGATTTAGCTAAATCTACGTAGATCTAACTTAGGCCCACATGAATCTGAACGATCTTTTCGCGGGCAGAGGTTCAATCTAGGAGATACAGTTTGCTTTGAAGTAGGGTTACGGAAGCCTCGGGGAAGATGGCACGTCCAAATGCCACCGGAAAATGTTATCGAAGTAAAAAATTTGTTAAAAAATAGCACGAGTCGAAAATAACATGGTTGAAAATGATACGAGCTGAAAATAACGCGGGAAGAAAATAACATGGTCAAAGATAATAGTTGAAAATAACACACCGTTTTACAGAGCTTGGCAAAGTACCTTAACTTACTTCAAGTGCAAAGTACAAAGTACTGTAAGCTGTAGTACTTGAAGTACTCGTGTATTTCAAGTAACAAGTGCTTCAAGTCCCCGAGTACTTGAAGTACTAAATATTTGAAGTACTTAAAGTATCAAGTACTCCAAGTACTAAATATTTGAAGTACTTGAAGTATAAAGTTTTTTTTGTTTACCAAAAGCTTGTCAAAAATTTGAAAAAAATTCATGAATACTCCCCAGTGCTTCTGCGCTGCATGCCCCAATTATTTTTAGAATTGAATGTACGATGATTTTGTAATGAGTTTCGAGAATATTCGAGCGGGAATATTTGACTGGGACTCTCGAATGACCCAGCCTGCATGACGGAGGGTTAAATGTCGTCAGTTATACTTCCTGTCGTTTCCCGTCGGAGCGATGGTTCGAATCATTCATAAACTTATTCGCACTCCCTTCTGTGCTCCTCTTGCCACATATCACTTTTTACAAACGTTACCCAAAAGATCCTGCAGCTTTTTTTTCTTTTTTTTTTTCTTTTTGGAAAAGACATCGCGAGGATTGTAATCGCCGTGAAAGAGGAACAAGGGCAAAGATTTAAAAAAAAAAAAAAAAAAAAGTGAAAATATAAAATGATCCCACGCTCCCTTTGAGATCTCATCTTGCTGCAGAGAGCATCCTTTATTACGAGACATTTGATTCAGTATCACGCCCGCTCTGTCATTCATCTACATATCTATACACGCACACACACACATAAATATATGTATATATATGCATACTTATATACATATTTTTATATATTCATGTACGAGGTATTCCAGGCCAAATCGACGTATCCCTTGACCCTTAAGTTTCCCTTATACGGGATCAGGAAACGTGAAAAAAAAGAACACTGTACGAACGAGCTGTCAAATTTTTTTTTGAAAATTGTCTCTAAACAACACAGGCAATGAAAATCTGAATTTTTTTGTTTGCATCTCACGAAAATGCTCGCTCAACAATAAAGTAAAATCTTGAATGATAAAGAGTCGGAAATCTTTCGATGTGGTCCGAAATGCCCCATATATATACGAATGCTTACGTATTTTTCGTATACTCATACACATATATGTAGCATATATATATATAGGGAACAAACGTTCAATGCAATGTTCTCTGAATCGGCATAGGGAACGGGAAACGACCCCGTTCGTCCGGGTCTAAATTTTAACATATGAAAAACGTATGCGAGACAAGAGCAAAAGACTACGAGGACAACGACGACGACGACGACGACGACGACGACGACGTGGATGAATGGACACCGCGCGTCTGCCTTTGTCAAAATTACCACTTTTTCTTCATCTTCATCTTACCCATTTTCATCTCTCTCTCTCTCTCTCTCTCTCTCTCTCTCTCTCTCTCTCTCTCTCTCTCTCTCTCTCTCTCTCTCTCTCTCTATCTCTCTCGCTCTCTCTCTCTCTCTCTTTTATTCTTCACACGCCCTTTAACGACAGGTTCACTGACTATCACACAAGTACGTGTGGGTGCTAGTCCGAGGATCACGCCCGGGATCTCCTTCGGGCCTCGGCAGTATAAATTAATCTTTTATTGAGTATCCTTGTGTCACCTTTCTGTCCTGTCGGGAGATTTTTTTTTTTTTTCTTCTTTTTTTGCTATCCAAAGTCCTCCAGGTGTGTTTACGTGTTGGTCAGGATGAGGAATGAGAAAAAGAAGTAAAAAAAATGTATCGCCACAAGAGAATTAAATTCTGAGAAAAAATTCTGAGAAAAAATTCTGAGAAAAAATGTTCCGACTCATGTTTGATTACGGTTTAAATTGACATACTTGCAATTGCCTTCTCGATTCTGGCCACATTCATGATCAATTATCCTTGGCCTTTTGGTGCAAAACGATCTTCATTGGTTGGTTGAAAATTTCGAAAAGTTTGGGCACAAGTCATTTTTTCAACATTTCTTTTTGCAAATGGCATTTATCGATTTTTTTAAAAAAGATTACAGAAATATTGACGTATATTGCAATTAGATCGAGTTTAACGAGTGCTAAATTTTTCGATTTATTTCGACGGTGTCAGGCATTATAATTGAGAATGATAAGAATAATTGATGGCACCGGAATGTTTGTCGGTAAAATTGAAAAACATTTGCAGCTCAGTAAAAAAAAAAAAAAGTCCACCGATCGTGAAGTTTTAATTTCTTTAAAAAATTTGTCACTCGTACATGACTCAACCGAATGGTAAAAATAATTGAAAAAAAAAAAAATTGTATTTTTACGATAAATATAAATTTCTCCGTGAGCAAGTAAACTGGTAAGGGCAACACGTCTCCATCAAATTTGTCTTATCTAATGTCAATTTGTCAATTTCTCTCAATTTTTCAATTCAACTTTTGTTAATATATCTTTTTATATATTTACAACGGTATCTCATTTGTGCGTCTCGGTTCTGCGGTAGGGGGGTTTTGAAATGTTTTTTTTTTTCTATTCGTCCCGTCAAGGAACTTGCAACCGACGTTTTTCAGCCCCTAATGCGGGTTCATTATTTCTCATACGTTATACGCACATAAAGTGTTCGAGAAAACGAGAGATCGCGAGTTTGAATCGAGAACTCTGAGACCCATTCGACTGGTCACCCTGTGGGGGTTCTTTTTTTTCCAACTTTCCTCTCTCTCTCTCTCTTTCTCTCTCTCTCTCTCTCACCCTTGCTCTTTCTTCTGTGCAAAGTGTACATGCTCACACACGTAAAGCCTGTAGAGTTGCTCCGAAAATCGCGATTCTCTTCGAGGGTTGAAATCGCGAAACGTGATCGCGACGATCAAAAAGGGGACGAGAAACGTCTCTGCACGTACACGAGAGAATATTGACGATACGGAGAGTACGAGAGGCAGTAGAAAAAGTCATGATCGAGTGGCCTCACCATATGGCTGCTGCCTCATATATGGGAATAGTCCAAAGATGGAAATAAAAGTGGGAGAGAGAGAGAGAGGAATAAGTGAAACGTCAACGGTCCTCTAATTGGCACTCGACAGGGAAAAATCTCGAGATGGGCAAACGAACATTTCTTCCCGGCCACCTGGCACCGGGAATACACGATTTTATCGGCGAAATTACAAACGAACGCGAAAACGTATGCAATGAAGAAATTTAAGTTTTTGGATTGCTTGAAAAAAAAAAAAAAAAAAAACTATTTATTCAGAAATAATTCATAAAATTGTTAATGCAATTAAGAAAACTACAAATTTGATATATAAATTTTTTTTTTCAAAAATTCCTTTCTCTCTCTCTCTCTCTCAGTTAACAAGTGGATTTTTCAATTTGGCCAATTTTTTTTTTCATGAAGTTCGAGAAGATCAAACATTTAAAGGAAAATAAAAAAAAAAAATGTCCAGAATATTTCAAAAAAAATTTTGATTAAAAAAAAAACAAAAATTTACTAAAATCATCCTTTAATTTTATTCTTGCCGGGGTGAAAATTGAAGCTCTCCGTTTTAAAATTTGTGGAAATAGGAGCAATCACAATAATTTTTTTTTTTTTTATTCGAAAAAAAAAATAAAAGTTGTACGAGATTGATTTTATAACTTTTAACGATTTTTTCGAATTGCAATACGTGATCTTCTTAGCCCATAACGTATTTTTTTTTGAGAAATTCGAAATTAAAGGAAAAAAGAAAATGTGACATTCAGTAATTTGACAAAAATTACAACAAAAAATGATGATTCGCTGCTCGATTTGTGGGTAAAATTTTGGCACGATTGACAGAGGCACTTTTAAGGTACATGACTGCTGAAAATTTGTAATTTCGGACATTGTTTTACGGAATGTCGGTTTTCGATTTTTGGAATTTAAAAAAACAATGAAAACGTAGTTTCAACAAATTAAAAAATGTAATTACTTGCAGTGAGAGCTGTGAGCATTGTATGTGATATACCCCGAACCAAAAAAAGTATAATTATTAAAAAAAAAACGTGTGAGTTGGCGTTGGAACTCACGAAATTTGATGTGTAAACATTTGAGCTCGCGTCAGTTTGGTGTGGGAAAATTGAGGTCGTGCATTGGTTAAGGAGGTACGACTAGTTCTTTGGAGTCAAAAAAAAGTCTAAATTCATTTTACCCACAGCTGTTCTGATTTATGTTTATTTGCATTGATTATTCATATTATCGATTATAATGTGAAAAATTTTGTGGTAAATGATTAATTTATTGCGCATGAACTAATAAAAACTGAAAAATTAGATTGTCAACGACTCGATAGTAGTCTCCATCATAATAATAATGACATGTCTACCACAAAAACGGACTAAAAAACATTTTAAAAAATCAGCCGAAAACCTATTAAAATAGACTTGAATTACCTCAGTGGAATTAATACGATCGGCAGAATGATAATTATACATATAATTGATACGTGATAAATAATAAAACTCCATGAATAACATGATGGAATTTGAAGTGAACACTTGGCAACGTCGCATTGGCGATGCTATAAGTTGGTATACGTGACCAACGAAGATGACTCTATCCTCGTTGCTAACATCAAAACAAAGCTAGGTTATGTTTGCCGAAACCCATCAGCTGTTACTCGCGACGTTGCTAAGTCTGTGGGTGCTATTTGATCGTTCTGACCATTTACAACCGGAAATTGAAACTTTTTTATGATGTAGTGCCAGAACTACACGGTGAAGAGTAATTTTTCAATTTTTTACAATATCTATTATATCTAATCTATCAAGTTTCAGTTTTTCAACGGGTGTAGTTGGATACGTGAGCAGCAAAACCGTGATCACAGCACTTCCGGTTAACCGTCTCCATAAGACGACGTGCTTTAGTAACTCAAACTGCTCGACTTTGCAATTTTATTACGAATAAACTAAACGGTCAATATAGCTCAAATTTTGGCAATAGGCGCATAAAGTATTCGGCAAAAACATATAAAAATTTCAAGTCCGTCAGTTGGATTCTTCATACTAGTCGTACCTCCTTAATCTTAGCCCGTACCATCAGCTATCAGCTGTCGAAACACACACATTCACGGGCTCTCACACGGACCACGGTGCGCGCTGTACGCTGCTCACGCCTGCGCGGCGCCGATGTCCTATACATAGAAGTGTTGGTTAGCCCCCACCGTGTGGCGCTCTCACACACACATTCACGCGCTCACATAGACACGGATCTTACGATGACGCTCGAAGTTTTACATCTGACGCTCGAAGTCCCAGCTAGCCCCTACCGTAGACCGAGCGCTAAGATGTTTACACATCAAAAAAATGTAATGATAATCCACAGTTTCCCCACAGATCGATTGAAAATCGATGCTGAAACGTGAAAATTTTGAAGAGTAAAAATTTCGAAGATTCGAGCTTGCAATTACAAAATTTTCAATAGTTCATAACAATTCTTAGACGGTAATAAATAATTCTTTTAATTTTTATGGCACGAACAATTATCGGATTCGAAAATTTGTGCTCATCGAACATAAAGGACTAAACAATTCTTCAATGATTATTGCAGAAATACATTTCATAGCCTGATCGTTTTGTCTTTTTTCGAATAATTCAACAACGAAAAACCTCGTTTTTTCAACATTTTCCAAAATTACACTTTTTCGATGGCAAGTTTTTCAAAAACTGTATTTTTTTATCATGATTATATAATTTATAAATTAAATCATAAATTTTCACATTGGTAGGCAAATTTGTATTTAAGAATAAACGTAAAAACTCTTCTTCTTAAATCGAGGCTCCAAAAAAAAAAACAGTTCAGTACCACCGTGATTAGAGCTCTGGAATTTTCAGCGAAAGGAAAAAATTAATTTCAACGAAATTTCATGAAAAAAGCTGAATTTTTTTTAATACTTCTATTTTTTTATTTTAGTTTTTATGCAAAGCGTTCCTTTTTTTCATGAGATAGAATTGTGAGAATGATAAATTTGTTTATTCAAATATCGATTTTGTGAATTAATAAAGGAAAATATCTGGGTAGCCCGGGGACCCCCCTTGACCATACTTGAAAAATCAACCCTCTTTTTTGTAGTACGAAGAAAAAAAAAAAAAAAAAAAAAATCGTCATCGTCAAGACACGATAACCATCTTCTCAACGGTCACGATGCTTTACAGAGGTGCCATTGAGGAGAATGAATGAATTCTTTTCTCGTTTCTTCTCGAGGACAATGTGAGTTTGAGTGCCGAGAGTGGTGAAAGAGTCGCGAGAATGTATACCGTTCGACGGGGGGTAGTTGGTCGCTTACGTAATATGTATAGTGTGTAGTATATACACGCACATAATATATATTGCATATGAATATTACGAATCGAACGTAATTGAAGCAGGTTCCCACAGTTAGAAAAGGAAAAAAAAACATTAAGCGAAATTGAGATTGTCTCAAATTTAATGGTTAAAGAAAATACGATAAAATAATGAAAAAAATATTTTTAGTTAATGAAAAAAAAATATATATATATTTTCAGAAAATCAAAATATAATAGTGGAAAAAATTGATAAATGTTCATAGCACGAAATATCAATGAATATGTACTATCAAAAAAGAGTTAACGGTTTTTGAAAAAAAAAAATCTCAAAATTCATTTAGGATAAACTCGAGTTACGTATTCCGGAGGTAAATTTGACAAATTCACTTCGCATAGTTTTCAAATCGCGACAAATTTTTTTTGCAAGCTTTCATTTATGCACCTTCATGAAGTTTTCATTTGGGAAATTAAAAGTATGAAGTTCTCTCACGAGAACGGGAGTGTCACATCTCACCCTGACGATTGGTATAAGAGAGGGAACCACCCTGTCTTTCTGTCATTGTAATTTTCATGAATTCCTAATATTTGAAAATGTACGATATATTTTCATTTTTGTTCAACTCGTTAGTTACTTAGTTACAGGTAATTAGTTAATAACGAGCCAGTCAATTAGTTGGTTAGTTACCAACCGCCCATCAGATTGCAGTTAGCAATAAAAAAATTGGTATTAACTCATGAACTTCCTAGCGAGTCAATTATTCGATGATTAGTGGTAACTAACTATCTGGTTAGTTGAATCGTTAGTTAGTCACGTATTTAGTTAGATAGTGACTAACGAGTTACTGGTAAACACTGACTGTTACCATCTAACTAATCACTAACTAACCAAGTAGTCAGCAGTAACTAATGAAGGAACGTGCTAGTCACTAATTAGGTAGTTAGTAGGATCTAAGTCATGAGTGACTAGCAAGATTGTCGAGTAACTATCTATTTAACTGAGTAACTAACTATTTAACTAACTAGACAAATAGTTTTTGACTGTTTAGTTAGTCAATTGCTTGATACTAGCTAGCTAACTAGTGAATAAATAGTTGGTTCATTACTAAATACTAATTGTTTATGAATTATCAGTAACTAAGTTACTCACTACAGCTAGACTCAAACTAGCTAATCAGATAGTTACTAACTCATGAACTTCCTAACGAGTCACTACATCGATGATTGATAAGTTCGATCGTTAGTTAGCCAGTTATTTAGTGAGTTAGTGACTAAAAAGTTAGTGGTCAACACTAACTAAATAACCATCTAACTAGTCACTGACTAACCAGTTAGTCAGTTCGTCGAATAGTTATCAGTCAGTAGTAACTAATGAACGAACTAACTATTAATTAGGTAGTTAGTAGTGTCTAAGTCATGAGTAGCTAACTAGATTGCTGAGTGCTCAGTCAAAACTAACTATTGACCAACGAGGCAGTCAGTTCATTGGTTATTAACTAACTACTTATTAGTTTTTAGTTAGTAGTAACTATTGAACTAACTAGATAAATAGTTATTGACTATTTAGTTAGTCAATTTCTCGATACTATCTAACTAATTAGTTAATAAATAGTTGGTTCATTACTGAATACTAATTATTTACGAATTATTAGTAGCTAATTAACTTACTACAACTAGTCACAAAGTAGCCAATTAGTTAGTTACGAACTCATTAATTTCCTAGTGAGTCACTAATTCGATGATTGGTTAGTTCGATCGTTAAGTAGTCAGTTATTTAGTTAGTTAGTGACTAACGAGTTACTAGTCAACACTGACTGAATAACCATCTAACAAGTCACTAACTAACCAGTTATTTAGTTCGTCGAATAGTTATCGGTCAGTAGTAACTAATGAACGAACTAACTATTCACTAATTAGGTAGTTAGTAGTATCTAAGTCATGAGTGCGTAAATAAATTGCTGAGTGCTCAGTTAAAACTAACTATTGACCAGCGAGGCAGTCAGTTCATTGGTTATTAACTAATTACTTATCAGTTTGTAGTTAGTATTAACCATTTAACTAACTAGATAAATAATTATTGACTATTTAGTTAGTCAATTGCTTGATACTAGCTAATTAGTGAATAAATAGTTGATTCATTACTAAATACTAATCATTTACGAATTATTAGTAACTAAGTAACTTACTACAACTTGTCACTAAGTATCGAATTAGTTAATTACCAACTAATATTCAATTACTAATTTAAAATAAACAATTCATCGTAAATATTTAATCAGTGAATTCATAAAGGATCTTTTAACGAACAAAACGAGCTTCAAGATCGGACGAAAATGACTGGTTTGAATTTAAAAAAAATTTCACGAAGATACTTCTCACGGATTATTGACAAAAAATGCATTGTGTTTTCTGAAACTCGTTATCCATATAATTGATAAATCGAGATTCCTATTGCAAGTTGAAGGAACCCTCGAGGGCTTGCCAATCGACGGACTATTCTTTGCCGCGCTGTCGATTCCACCGAGTTATCGAGACAAAAAGTATAATGGAGAAAATCACTCTCAGCCTCTCGTGTATCATTTGGAGAAACACTTTACTCTATAATGACGTTCATCGTCTCACCGCGCCTTTTGATTGCACGCTGAGCGAGTAAATTCAACCGTTTATCGAATCATAGATAACATGCAAATAAAATAATATGGTACATACGTTTGTATATTATATATTTAATAATGACAACTCTAAACGACGTAAGATGTGTTTCCGTGAACCGCGTGAAAATTTACACGAGAGTAAAACGCCCCACGTTGATCTCGATCATATATACATATATATATATATTATATATACATATATTCTCTTAAGCTCTGACGAGGGCGTCTCTCGCGGGGGTCAAATGTCCGCGGTCCTGACCGGGGGCTCACTCTTTTGAAGAGCCGAAGCTCGTCGTTGTGTCGGAGGTAATGGCGATCTATTAGACGAGTTTACCGTGGCGGAGAAGCCTCGCGGGGATCCATCGAGTTCCGTACTTTTTTTTTCACGTAGAGGTACAAAAAGTCGAAAAAAAAAAAAAAAAAATACAGTCATCGGCCAGCCGGATACCGGTTATTGGCCACTCGGTGAAAATGCTTTGTAAAATTCGGGAAAAATCGATCGACCCGGAATTTTGACCGGAATTCATTCGTTGACGCGAAAAATGGTGTTATTTTTTTTTTTTTTAAGTATTTATACAAATGCTTTTTTGAAAATGAACTGGAAACTTTGAGCAAGAGTTCTTTTTACGAAATTTCAGTTTAATATTTTCTTAAATCTCGAGACACACATTTAGGCATTCAGGAAAATTATAAACGAGTGTACCGGATCGACGATTTTTTAATATAAAAAATTGCTAAACTAATTTATTAAGCTAGTCGTTTATTAAACGAATTTTCCTTAAATTCTTCAATACTCGAAGGTTTTCATGAAAAATTTGGTAGGAAAAATATTTTGACGAATTGCATCTTAATAAAATTAATATAAATTTTTCATTATTCTTTAACGTTGCGGTAATAAATAGTCACACTGCGCACATGCCCGCATCATGAATCTTCAAACGTTTCACGACCAACTTTGTGTTTTCACCTGCTTGAGCGGCCAATCACTGTATCTTTTCAATCTTGCTCAGCTGGGAGATCAGAGGGTCTTTTCCTCTTGTTTAACGTTTTTTTTTTTTTATTTCTCCTTCTTGTCTCCGTCTCAAGCGTGCGACTCCCTCAGCTTTCCATGATCTTCCCGACACCTCGCGGCTTTTCTCTCACACTTAACCCGTAGATCGCAGATCTCTCTCGGGGCCAGATCTTGCCGACCATTATATAGAAACGATCCGAGAGCCTGAGAATTTCGTTTCCGGCTAGCCTCGATGATTTTTTTCCCCCATATTAAATATATGCCCTCCCTGTATAAACACCGGATATATGTATATGTGATAAATTTGTCCGAGTTTTTTTCATTCGAGATTCGTATAGCGCCGAAATAAACTGTGGATTTTCTGATGAATTTGTTTTGCCTTCTCACGGATGGAGTTTTGTGATGGTGAAAATTTTTTTTTTTAGTTTTCAATTCCGATATCTTCGATAATATGCCAAAACTTCCGGAAGTGATATTAAAAAAAAAAAAAATGACCGGACATGATGTGTGTGTGCTGATCCTGAAAAATTCAAACCGCTATAACTCGAGAACGACTCGACCGATTTCCCTGAAACTTCGAGCATACTTCGAGCATCTATAACCTTCCTCCTATGCTGCAATTTTCGTTGAAATCGCTCCGGTCGTTGAGATTTCAAAAATTTACGTAAAATTCCTGTGATCGCTGTGATTTTCTTGAATTTTTACGTATCGAGATAAAGTTTTTTCATACGAACGGAGTATCATCGAGGAACGATCGTTGGTAAATTTTGCAAAAACCGATCGCACGGTTCAGATTTTATGAAATTTTTAATTTTCCAAAAACCAACAAAAAAAAAAAACGTTTCCCTCAGTTCTAATTTCCCCAAATTTCGAGATACCGAGCTCACACACGAAGATGCATTTGTCTTATGAAATATCGAATACCTGGAAAATTTTTAGTAACTTGAATGTCAAAACATGAAACTATTTATATGGCGGATAGGAACGGAAAAGCTGTAAGCTGAAAGTTGCAAATTACTTTCTCGAAAAATGACAAAGGTTTTACAGTTCCTCGCAGAGGGAACGTTGAGCATTGCGCGAAACTTCGGAGGACGCAGCTTGCAACTTTTTATCATTAAAGCGATTTTTCTGGTTGGTATCGACGATTTTTCAAAATTTTAGGAGCTCAGCTGGGTCCATGACTTTCAGTGTGCTGTGTTTTGGTACCCGCAACTATATCCACCTGACCGTTGGGTTTGGGTTTGGTTAGGCGAAAAAAAAATATTAAATATTTGTTACACCGGTGTGAGGTAACGACGATGAGGGATCGATTAGTTCGCATCGGCAATGCACTGACATACTTGCACGGGAATTAGCGGTATAGTGCTTCGGGGCTCTCCCGCATAAATGTCCTAATGGAAAATACATTTCCCGGCAGGTACGAGACTTATGACCTCGAGCAGATGAGGTGGCTGAGTCCCGGCCTGTAATTTCATGTAACCGGGGCCACCAAGCCTCTCTCTCTCTCTCTCTCTCTTTATCTATCTACGGCTACTTCCTTTCAGTGCTGGGATTGCCAGGAATTTCTGCATTTAGCCTCTCTGGATATCCTCGGTTAAGGGAGAAAGATCCATTTTATCGCGGGATTTTTTAAATGAATTTTCATGAATTTTTCTTGACGAAACAGCAAGACCTATTGAAACAGACCTTTTGCCTAAATATTCATTGACATTTTTTTATGCTTATAATTAATTTTTATAAGACATTTCGTTGAGTAGTACCTCGCTTGTTGCGCTAAAATGCAAGAGGCAGCCATTTCATCGGTATCCTACGACGATTGCGCCCCGTTTGACTGATTTGAAAACAAAAAATCCAGACATATATTTCGGTTTGTCAGATGACCCTCAATAGCCCGTAACTCGATAGCGTTGAAAACAATCACAAAATGCCGCCACGATAACGATTGCTTTTTTTAAACAGGCAGCTTTTAAAACTCGTTATCGTGGCGCCATTTTGGGACTCCATTTGGAGATCTCGTGGACAAGAATTGTAAATGTTTGCTTTCACAAAACCGGAGCCGAGTGTTCGTTGAGGAACAACGAGGCTTTTCCACAATCTAACGAAAGACTTTCGGGACAACTGCTGACTGTCTCAATTTCAACCTCTTTAGCGGTCAGGCGTAAATGAGATTTTCGCGCTACTTTTGTGTTGAAAAAAAATTTCATAGATTTCGTATCCTATAATTTCATATCCTATAATTTCAGTTTCAGTTTCGGTTTCAGTTTCTGAGGTTGCTGAATCCGAATCTGAATTTTTATTTCCAAAATTCAAACTAGTGACATAACATATTCATATTCGTCGAAATCAAACTATTTATTGAATTTGCGTCCGCCATATTGGATCCGCCATTTTGAATTTTAGAAATTCGATTTTAGATTCGGATTCAGCAACCTCGAAAACCATCAGGTACTTACTATCGTCGAAATCAAAGTATTTTTGGATTTGGCATCCGCCATATTGGATCCGCTATTTCGAATTTTGGAAATCCGATTTCAGTTTCGAATTCAGCGACCTCAAAAACCATCACATACTCACTTTCGTCGAAATCAAACTATTCATCAAATTTGCGTCCGCCATATTGGATCCGCCATTTTGAATTTTAGAAATTCGATTTCAGATTCGGATTCAGCGACCTCAAAAACCATCACATATCTCACTTTCGTCGAAATCAAACCATTTTTCGAATTTGCATCCGCCATTTCGAATTTTGGAAATCCGATTTCAGATTCGGATTCAGCGACCTCAAAAACGATGATTCACCAAATTACAGTCAAATCGACGCAGTTAAAACATCTTTTTTTTTCAAATGCCCACATTCGTGGCACGACTTTTGTCTGCTTATACATAATATGTGTCACTGTGTCACTGTACCCAGAAAAAAGATCTAGTTAAATATACTATATTTATATATTCAATTTCTCTTTCTTTGAAATAACTAGAATTTTATTAAATCGAAGCAAATATTTACTTAATTCAAATATTGTACGATATGTCTCTAATTAATTGATTTATTTGAATTAATATTAATTTAAAAGAGTAAAGTAATTAAAAATTTATTTGCTCCTGATACATTCTTTCATTCGCTTTCATTCCAAAAAAAATTTAGTTAAATGAACTATAATCATACTGTATCCAATTTATTTTTTGTACGTTTTTTCTCAATTCCCTTGGATCATTTACGTGTTTTATTTGCATCTCGTTCGACATTTTTCTAGTAATCGATGCATTGGAAATGTTCAATTATAATCTGACAAGTTATGGAATTTTGAGAATTTTCGATCCACCATATTGAATCCGCTATATTGAATTTTGTAATTTTTACATCAAATTCATGTTCAATTATCCGAAAAATCCCTCAATACTGAGTAAGATCGAAATCTGACAAGTTATGTCATTTTGAGAATTTTCGATCCACCATAATGGATCCGCCATATTGAGTTTTGTAATTTTGACCTCAAATTCGTGTTCACCGACAAAAAAAAACCCTGAATATATAGTTTGAGTGAATCTGATAAGTTATGGCATTTCTAGAATTTTCGATCCACCATATTGGATTTGGCACATTCAATTTTGTAATTTCTTTCAAAACCGACATGGTTATACGAAATAAAAGACAGAAGACGGGACAACCAACATCCTTTGAGTAGCTCCCAACGTACAACTAATCAAGTGTTCTCTGCCGAGTCAAATACATGATATGAAATACCATAGTTCATAAAAAGTTGATAGCGTAGTGGGTAGCGTGTTAGGCAGATAGGTAGGATAGGTAGGTGGGTCCCAGGTTCGAGTCCCAGTCGAGGAGGAAAAATCCTATCGAGAGAAATCGGCGCAGGATTTTTTTTTCCATCGTAACTCTTCTATGTGCGTATGGAACCATTTTGCAAATGATAAATTTCGTTTTTGTTTATATTTTGGAATAAAAAAGTTTGCAACGCTAATATAGTTGACTCGAATAGATATTTATTTGAGTCAAATGCATTTTTGCTAAATGCAAATTTAAAAAATTGTTGATTTAAATAAACATTTCATACGTTCGGAATAAAAATATAGTTGAATTCAATAAACGGTTATTTGCTCCAAATAACTGGACTATTTTCGCCAACTAGGTAAAAATAGTCGAATTAATTTGAAAAAAAAATATTTACAATAAATAGAGCCCTATGAGGCTGTGAGACAAAGAAACAAATGTTGTTATAAAAAATAGACTCTTATTTGAATCCACTGGATCTTGTTTCTGGGTGGACAGTCAAGGGGTTAAAAATTGATGTACCTCTTTCTATGCGAAAACGTTATTGCTGCCTTTACATTCGTTTTGACATCGTATCTTGTCCAATCGAGCCCCACAGCTAATACCGAGACTTCTTCCATCGCAAGGTACCTCGCATAGTCATGAAATTATACTCCGAGCCACGGATACTCCGGCTTGAGAAACAAAACTCGCTGATCCCAAGAGCTGCAACTCTAAATTCCAAGGGAGATTCGTTTTTTTTTTTCTCGTTTCACCCGGACTCGTTCGATTGACCACGAGCGATTAATTCTTGCATCGATGGATTTGCCAATATCGCGCGGAGGTTTTCGTTAAACGTCGAAGAGGCAAGCGATATATGGGCAGTTGGACACGGGACGTCAAGTATATACAAGATTTTATACGTACATAAAGACATTGCACCGGGTATATACATACATACATACATATATATATACAGGGATAAATATATACATGTATTGTGTATCCTGACGTTGGAACAATTACAAGAGGGCCAGCTCTCGGTAGTCGTTAGCCTATGCCCCGGCGTTAGTATGCATTCCGTCACACCTGACTGCTTGGACGATGTTGCCATGAGGATCAGCGAGTCAGCGAGCAAGAGAGAGAGAGAGAGAGAGAGAGAGAGAGAGAGAGAGAGAGAGAGAGAGAGCGAGAGAGAGGACTGGAGTCTCGTTCAGCTAGGACTAACGATCTCCTGGGTGAAATGTAAGTGCATGGACGGTTGTCTTATTATCCTGGCGATCATCGGTCGATTCGTTTCGCAAAGGCTCCATCATCCAGCTCGTCATGTACGGCTGCAGAGAGCGAGAGAGAGAGAGAGAGAGAGAGAGACAGTGCTGGTTTACCGCGGAAGAAAGAAAAAGATTCGTGAATATAAATGATCAGCTCCCACGAAAAATAAATTCCCTCAAAATGGCACTAATGTTGCGTGAAGCCTCAAGCTCAACCCACGATCTCGATCAACCTCGGTTTAGCTTGCGTTTACACAAGTGCCATCAAATTTCACAGGGATTTCCTCAGAATACAGATCACCTTTCAGTCCCGGAGAGTTTCAAACAGTAGTTCGGATATTCAAAGTTATTGCATTTCTCAATTGAAATGTCCCGGAACTCGTGAAACCAGTAGGGATGAAGACCCCTAATGGTTTCCTCTGGAAGTTGAATTCAGAGTCAGCGATGAAGTGCTCTGAATCAAGGCTTTAGTTCGGAACACCCATCAATCTTTCGCAACGACAAAATGGTGTTGGAAGTCCCAAGTTCAGCTCACCAGAGTCGTACACCTGCAACGGTGAGTCCACTGTTGATTCAGTTCAGTATGTATGTATGTATGATTGCATGAAGTATCCGATGGCCTCGAGTGGTCGTAGAGCTCTATTAAATGCAATATTGCATATGGTGTTGGTGCTGGAGCAAGAGAGACATCCTTGATGAGGGACAGCACGAGTAGATAGTACATGAGTGTTCCGGATCATAAAACCCCTCCCTCGACTTTGGATGACGTCGTCGAATGTTCTAGAATGTTCCAGAAGAGGTTCGAAAAGCTTTCAAAAGGTTCGAGAAGCTTTTGCAACGTTCGGAAAGCTTCTGGAACGTACGGAAAGTATTCCAGAAACGTTCGAGAAGTTTTCAATGACGTCATCCAAAGTCGAGGGACAAAGTTTATGATCCAGAACCCATCGATATACTACATAACCATGGGTTACCACACTTATTTTTTGCCTACGACTTTACCACACTGGGCTCCCGTGGACCCCGCGCAAATTTTTCCCCGCAACTCCAGCGAAAATTCACATATTTAACCCCTGACAGGCAGTGAGTGTAAAATTCCCCCCCCCCCTCCCCAAAATTTATTTTTCTCGGCGCACTCACTCACTTTTTTGAGTTTTAACGTTCATTTTTAACTCTATAGTTCAAATCAATCATTTTTATAATATCGCTGATTTATGCAAAATCGTTTGAACTTTAATTAAAAAAAAAAAAAAACTTATATTTTTTCTACACCATCCTGTCCTGTTCACACTTTCAATATTTCACAAATGAATTTTATAATTTCAATGCTCCTAGTTCTTATAAAACCCATTTGTTAATTGACAATTGAATAATTTTTTTTTTCACTGTATATCACCTTTTTACTGAATATCACGCTGTTCTATCGAGCCCGGTGAGACAGTGCTTTTTTCATTAGAACACGTACCCTAATGTTATTTAAATACAACATAGTCATAAGCAATCAATAGCGTAGCGATTAGTGTATCGGTCGTTAGATAGGTCGTTAGGTAGGTCTCAGTTAAAATCTCAGGTAGGATTAAATTTAATTTCGACGGAATAACCTCCGGACTACGAAGCCGGAAACATTCGTAAAAACCAAAAGATTGCAGCGCGTTAATTTTTTTTTTATGATTATTTGAGAATCGAAAGTGCTGAATTCGCTGATTCGAGGATAACGGGTTCGAATCCCGGACAATGACTTTTTTCGTTGCAAAATTTACAGTATTTTCAAAAATAATGGAACAGCGGTTTTAAATTCGTTTATCGATTTAATTGCTAATTTATAGATAATAAACTATATTTATTATGCCAATTTGACCCGGGCCATGCCAGATCTTCTGGCTAGGCACTGCGGAGCAATGTGTTATCCGCCAGGACTGGCTCAGCCGAGCTGAACTGGCCATTGCCAGGCCAGATTCATGGAAAACTAGTCAGGTACTAGACCGCACCAGAATTAAATTTCTGCTCGGGATAAGCTACGATTTTTCTATATTTTTACCTTCGTAGATCCGAACTATTTTTTTTCCCGGGTCCTCACACGAGGAAACTTTGTGAATAGTCGAAAATTATAAAGTAGCAGCCTGCAAGTTTCAATTGAAAATTTTTTTTTCTCAGACACTTATTGCCGCACTTTTCAAGCCACATATAGTTGTCTTTCCGTTTCGTATACAAATAAAACTTTACGGGTGCGATTGTCAGCCTGGCGTTTAAAAGAAATATTAAAATAATCGTTTATCTTGAAAAAAAAAAAACACGTGTAAAAGCTTACGAACGTATTGCAAACTCAAGGTAAAAATTTCCACCTCCAGAGACCACGATTTACGTTCTCGCATTTAGATAGCATCGCTGGCGAGTTCCGGTATATATATATATAGTTACATTGGCTTAAGTGCCATCAATACTTACGCGATCAATACGAGAATTAGTCACTTTATTGTATAGTTTTTCATATTTTGTGTAGAAGTTCAAAACTCGAGTGAGGAATTTGTGAGATCCGTACGAACGCGAGATAATTAGTTTTTCCCTAATTTTATGGGATATGAATATTTTTGAAAACAATCTGTGATTCCTCTACCTTCTGAAAATGTAAAAACACGGTCACTTATTTTCTCCACGAAAAGATTTTGAATTTTGAATTTTCGTGTTTTTATTTCAAAATATATCACAAAGTGAAAAATAAAATTGTTCCACGTATTGAAAAATTTTGCAAGATCGGTATACATCGTCTGCAAAAGCCAATGGGAACAAAAAACTGCAATGACGCGCCATTTGCATGAACTTTTGGAGTTGAGTGTGATTAGTGGTTATGTTGTACTATAAGCCACGTTCGATAAATCGTCGAGTCAAATTCGTTAAGACGATCCACCGAGAAGCAACAATGTTGAGACTCTCGATCATTCTTTGCGCCACTCTCTTCGTCTCGGTGAGTGTACAAACGTCATGATGAAAATCAATGAATAGCGAGTGTCAGGAATAAAAAGTGTAGGAAAGTGAATTCATGATGGGTGTCTGATCATAGATGATTTTTTGAAAAATTTCTGTCGTCGTTCTGACTTTAGTAAATTTAAGGATTTATCGGACGTACCTTCCCAACCAAAAGTGACTTTCGTCGACAATATTGCATACTATATGATAAGATAAAAATCGGAAAAAAAATCAACCACAATAGAGACGATAAGAAGATTACTTTTTGATAATAATAATGCCCAAAAGTTAGCAATAAATTGTTTAAACAAAACATTGTTCAATAAATTTTTAGGGAATGTTTTTTTTGCCATGTGAAATGAATTCGTTGATTTTTATGACTACACATGAATTTTTTCAAAATTTTCTTATCATTTTGCAATTTCGGTTTTTGGAAATTTGTAAAAGTTGTATTTGCGAAACTACCCGAGCAGAAATTTAATCAGGGTGAAATCCGGCCCTGATCAGGTTGCCACAATACTAAATCCGGCCCGGATCAGGCTAAATAACTCCGGCCCTGATCAGGGGTGTAACGCTTTGGTAAATCCGGCCCTGATCAGGCGCCTCATTCGGCCTTGATCAGGCGCTTCATCCGGCCCTGATAAAACGCCTTATCTGGACCTGATAAAACCCGAGTAGAAATTTCGTCCGGCTATAGATATAATTATTTATAAATTAGCAATTAGGAATGACCGATGAATGAATTTAAAGCTGTTATATTCCATTATTATTTAAAACCCTGTAAATAAAAAAATAAAAAAAAAGTCATTGACCGGGATTTGATCCCACTACCCTCCAATCGACGAATTCAGCACTTTCGATTCTTAAATAATCATTTAAAAAAAAAAATTAAAAATTTAGCGATTATTTTTTTTTACGAGTGTTTCCGGCTTCATAGTCCGGACGTTTTTCCGTCGAAATTAATTTTGAGCCTACCTAAGATTTTACCTGAGACCTACCTAACGACCTTCCTAACGACTGACACGTTACCACTACGCTATTAGTTCCTTATTATTTTCTTGTATTTAAATGACATTAGTATACGAGTTCTGATGAAAAGCCGCTGTCTCAACGGGCTGGATAGAACAACGTGACTGCGTAAACACAATAATACACAGTAATTGTTGACATAAATAAGGCACTACGGATCAGGCATGCCTTATCGATACGTGATCAGGCCCTTATCTGACACAAATAAGGCACGCCAGATCAGGCACGCCTTCTTAATACCTGATAAGGTCCATATTTGACATAAATAAGGCACGCCGGATCAGACACGCCTTATTCATACCTGCTCAGGCCCTTATCTGACACAAATAAGGCACGCCAGATCAGGCGTGTCTTCTTAATAGCTGATCAGGTCCATATTTGACATAAATAAGGCACGCCTGATCAGGCACGCCTTATTCATACCTGCTCAGGCCCTTATCTGACACAAATTAGGCACGCCGGATCAGGCACGCCTTATTGGTACCTAATCAGGCCCTTATCTGGCATTAATAAGGCACGCCGGATCAGGCACCCCTTATTGATACCTGATCAGGCCCTGATGAATCATCAGGCAGCCTGAATGAATTTCTGCTCGGGTATTCGTTCAATGCCCTAGTAACTTCTTAATTGTAATATACAACGTTTTTACAAAAACATATCCGAAATTCACGATTTTTCCTTTATTTCTCAACAATAAAAAATTTTCGAAAACCGAAATTTCAAAATGATAAGAAAATTTTTAAAAAACTCATATGTAGTCAGAAAAATCAACGAATTCATTTAACGAGTAAAAAAAAACTTTCCCTAAAAACTTGTTGAACAATGTTTTGTTTAAACAATTTAGTAATAACTTTTTGGCGTTATTATTATTCAAAATTAATCTTCTTATTGTCTTTATTGTGGTTGAATTTTTTCCGATCGTTATTATATCATAAAGTATGCGATATTGTTGATGAAAGTCACTTTTGGTTGGGAAGGTACGTCCGATACATCCTTAAGTAAAAAGGATACTAAAAGGAGACAGACGGGCACATTACGATTAAACCTGACTTAGTTTTTTTTTTTTTTTTTTTTTTGTGACAAATCTTTCGATCAATCTTGTTGCACACTCGTTGACCAAAAAAAATTTGTAAAAATTCCTAGGGGGCTCCGCTTAATGGCATGGACAAGCTGATCTAGGCTAAAGCCGAGTGCATCGAAAGCATCGATAAAGTAGAAACGGGCATGCGCCAAAGAATCTTCGGTACATTTACAGATTCACGGGTTGAGGTAAGACTACCCCACAAACGATCGAGGATGGTTCACGTACATAAGTTCCCAACGAAAAGTTTGATCCAATCGGAATTTCGGTCCTTCGCTTTGTGGGAAAAATAAGAATAAAAAAAGAACTTGACGATCCTGATGAAGATGTTTGGAACATAGATTTTCCGTAATGATGCCAAAAAGTTGTTGACAAATTTATTGAAAAAAAAAAAACTCAGTATTGAGGGGTTTTTCGGGTAATTGAACATGAAATTGACGTCGAAATTACAAAATTCAATATAGCGGATTCAATATGGTGGATCGAAAATTTTCAAAATGCCATAACTTGTCAGATTATGATTGAACATTTCCAATACATCAATTGCTGCAAAAATGTCGAACGAGATGCAAATAAAAGACGCAAATGATCCAAGGGAATTCAGAAAAAATGCACAAAAAATAAATTGGATATATGAAATATCGTTCATTTAACTACATTTTTTTTTAATGAAAGCGAATGAAAAAATGTAGTAGGAGCAAATAATTTTTTTTGTTACTTTACTCTTTTAAATTGATATTGATTCAAATGAATTAATTAGTTAGAGACAAATATCGTACAATATTTGAATCAAGTAAATATTCGCTTGGATTTAGTAAAATTCTAGTTATTTCAAAGAAAGAGAAAATGAATATACAAATATAGTACTAGAACTAGAACTAGATCTTTTTTCTGGGTGCATTATTGCCGTTGAAACTCAATATCCTCGGTGTCTTCGATGTCGCTGATTTTTTCTTATTTAATTTCTAACTCATCGGGATCCATCACAACAATTCATAATGAAATGTACTGTTTCATGGGAATGTAAGTGACAAATATCCTTAAAACGTTAACTCGATCTTACACAGCAATTTAAAAACATAGCCTTCAGAGCGGCCAGATCTTTTCAGCGGATCAAAGAAAAGGTGGATGCAGCATCCACGATGATGGTATCATGGATGGTGATGACGCCATCTGACATTATTATTAAATGCAGCAAGGAAGTGAGTACAATAATTTTTGATACATTTAAATGAGGATATTAAAAAAAAAAGGCAGCTCTGTAATGAGGATTTGTACGAGTAATTTTCTAATTCGATTTCAACGATTGCATATTTTTTTGGAGATAAACATACGTGGAATTTAATTTGTTCATGGAAAAATGATTTCGTTTGTTTGTTTAATTTTGCCTGCCTCGCAGAGAAAACTTTACGAATGTGCAAAAATTATGATGACCAATATCGTGCAGCACCCTAATTTCCATTAATTAAAAAAAATTTCAACCCTTTTTCGATAGCTTCATAGGCGGCCGTTCGTTTGATTTTAAATCCTGTGTTCATTTGTCCATTTTTTTTCTTATCAATTGCACAGCTAACTTCGTGTATTTCATTTCGATATCTCGAAGTTTTCTCTGGTCAAAAGTATTATGACGGAGATTTTTCAAAAAATACGATACCAAAAATGCTCGGTACTTTTAGTCCATTTTCGTACGATGCTGTGTGTTACTTTGTCACTAGATCGCAAACGAAATGGTCACGGTCATCAATAATGCCATCAAGGCATGTAGAGAATGTTCGGCACAACCCTGGTCGGTATTAACTTTTCACGGCTAGTAATGGAATGCTCGATCACCATGTAGGTCCATATCGAGCATAATCGACGGCGACGGGATCGAGAATGAATATCAGCTAATTTCCTTGATAATTAAACACGTCTTGTGATGCGTTATGCCACCATAGGATATTGCCTCATCGAAAATATGAAGAATTTGTGAATAAATAAAAATATTAAATGCATATTGTATATCGTATTATTTATTAAAATCCTCAAGGACGTTTCGCGTATACACCTTCCTAGCCAAAAGTGAGATTCAATGAGAATTCTTAGCATTTTTGCAATGTAATAAAGATCGGAAAGATCATTTCAGATCTGCGCAGATCAAAGCGAGATCTATGTACTTTTTTTTTTTTACATCTATGTCGATCGGAACTTAGGAAAATCGTCGATTTGCCTAGATCTCAATTGGATCTCCGTTATAGAGATAAACGAAGATCCAATTATAAGTGTCCGAACACAATATTAAGTTGACTCGAATATACGTGAATCTACCTTTATATGCGGAGAGCTAGGTAGAACTACGATTTTTCCAAAATTTACATCTATACTTAGATCAAAATTGTTCTAAAAAATAATTCACTAGATCTGATTGATTTTTGCGCGGGTTATATATGACGTTAAAAGTCGCAGAAGTATAGTTCCGGGTCTTCCCAACGCGCATCAGGGTTGAACTTAGGTTTTATGAAGGAAAAACTCATCGGGCGGGCCTTATGCAAAGTCAATATGGCGGGCGTGTCTCGAGATGATTGAGCGAAGGTAGCAGAAGCGAGCAGAGGCCTCGCGGGCCCGACCTCGTATTTCGTATTCATAGAATTGCCTGGGAACCACGACGTGCATCTCGGGAATCGCGATGGAATATCGTCGGCGAAAGAAAAAGAAAAAAAAAAATGAAAATCTCCGAGACCAGCATACAGCATATACAGCATACCCTTTAGTGATGGGGCCCAGATTTCTCGGGCATGTATAAATTGAATTAAAATATGAACAACAAAAGAGCCAGTTAGCGTCCAGTTAGTTTGTTGATGACTAGTTTGTTATCTCTTGGTTTGTTAGTGACTAATTATTTAGTTAGTTACTAGTTATTCACTAGTTTGTTGATTCGTGACAAGTTAGTCACCAGTTAGTTGTCTGGTGATTAGTTAGTTACTACTAAGTTAGCTCGTGACTAGTCCATTACTAGCCAGTTAATAGTTAGCTAGTTTCTATATAGTTAGTGACTGGTTGATTACCAATAAGTTGGTTGTTGAATAGTTAGTTACCAGTTAGTTGGTACGAGACTTGTTAGTCAGTTATAGTTACCAGTTAGTTTTTCTAATGATTAGTTAGATACCAGTCCGCTAGTTAACGACTAGTCAGTTACTAATTAGCTAGTGACTATAGTAACGTCATTGACTGGTTAGTTACTAGTCATTCAATAGTTAGATAGTTACTGATTAGTTTCTAGTTAGTTACAAGTTAGATGTATGGTAACTAGATAGTTGGTACTAAATTAGCTCATGACTTGTCAATTACTAGCCAGTTACTAGTTAGCTAGTTACTACATAGTTAGTGACTAGTTAATTACCAACTAGTCAGTTGTTGAATAGTTAGTTACCAGTTAGTTGGTTCGTGACTTATCAGCTAGTCAATTACCGACTAGTTTTTCAATGACTAGCTAGATACCAGTCAGCTAGTTAGTGACTAGTTACTTCATTAACCAGTTAGAGTTACTAGTCAGTCAATAGTTAGTTAGTGACTGATCAGTTACAAGATAGTTAGTTGCGAGTCAGTTTCTAGTTAGTGACAAGTTCGTTGCCAGTTAGTTGTCTGGTGACTAGGTAGTTACTAATTAGTTAGCTCATGACTAGTCAATTACTAGTCAATTACTAGCCTGCTAGTTACTACATAGTGACTCGTTAGTTACCAACTAGTTATCGAATAGTCAATTACCAGTCAGTTGGATCGTGACTTATTAGTTAGTTAGTTACCGGTTAGTTTTTTAATGACTGGTTGGATACCAGTCAGCTAGTTAGCAGCGAGTCAGTTACTAATTAGCTATTGACTAGTTAGTTACTAGTCAGTCAATCGTTAGTTAGTGACTTATTAGTTACTAGATTGTGAGTTAGTTGCGAGTTAGTTTCTAATTAGTGACAAGTTAGTTACCAGGTCGTTATTTGTCGAATAGTTAGTTACTATTCATTAGTCAATTAGTTAGTCCTTTAAGCAGTCAGTCAGTTATTTTGGTTAATCAAATACTAACTGACTAATCAGTTAATAATTGGCTATTGGCTAGTTATTTACTAGTCAGTCAGTAGTTAGTTAGTGACTTATTAGTTACTAGATAGTTAGTTAGTTGCGAGTTAGTTTCTAGTTAGTGACAAGTTAGCCGCCAGGTCTCTATTTGTCGAATAGTTAGTCACTAGTCATTCGCCAGTTAGTCAGTCCGTTAAGCGGTTAGTCAGTTATTTTGGTTAATTAAATACTAACTGACTAATCAGTTCGTTAATCACTAGCTACCTAGATAGTTTGTATCACTCTGTATTGTCCAAATATTTCATCACTGCTGCTGCCTGTATACGATAATTAGTGATCTATCTATGGGGTGTGTCCAATGTGAAAAAGGATGATTCATATTTGGGATTTTTAAGGGCTGGACTCTGTTTGGGTTTGATTGGTAATGTTTATATCTCTATATAAGGGGTATCCAAATAGAAAGGGACGACATTATCCATCATCTCTTTTTGGATGACGTTTTTTAAAATTCCTATTCCACATCTAATTCGACAAGGATGACTGTTTGGGTTCGTGTCTCGGTTGGGATTTTGGAATTTCTGCAGGAGAGGTATTCAGTTTGAGACGAATCACTGCTCGAGGTTGTTTAGGTCGGTATGCAATGGCGCGTATAGCGGCCGAGCTGCATAAAACCCTTGATGTGTATACATTACAGTTATGTTGTATTCGGATAATAGCGAGAACGTATTAGTTTCCGTATAGCTCAGAGCTAGCTCTCCAGCGAGGGGAGAGCTCAGAGCGCGACGCTATAAGTGGCCAAGCAGGTCGTGATGCAAAGCCGTGCACCCCGGCAGCCACTGCAATGGGAAAGTGCATTCGGTCACTCGCGCTTCAGCGAATCTTCCCTCGTTCTCGCTCTTTCTCTATTGCATTGGACGAGCCGGAAAGGGAGAGCTCACTCACTGCATTTCTCTCGCTCTCCCTCTCTCTCTCTTTCTCTCGTTTTACTAAATAGCTCGTTGGTCTAACTGGACAATGACGAATTACTGAATTTTCACGAGAATAACACATCGGAAGATCTCAAATTGTTTCCTCGTTTTTTTTTTCTCTCCTTTAAACACGCTTTTCATCGCACCATCATTTTTTTCCATCTGATTTATGACTCATGCACCCGTATACTTGTACTTATGAGGAAAATTGAAGCATAAAATAAAAACAATTGAAACAAACGAACGAAGCGTCGAAGCGATAAAGACGAACGTAAAAAATGCTGATTTTTAGATTTAAAAAAAATCCAAGATTTCCATTAGAAAAATGAAAGAAAGAAAACGAAAAATTAAACTCTCAATAATCATGTTTTAATTAAATTCATAACTTGATTAATTTTCTTCTAATCGATGCACGATATAATATACGATGAGAAGATTGAATCGCTCACCGATTGACGCAACACATACTTACGAACAAACGCGTTTCTTATAACCTATTCGTTTCTCCGATGATTTTTCATTTTTGCTCGAAAGAATCGCGGCCGATTGAATCGATTATTCAATGATCAAGACGATAATAAACACCGGACGCGCGGGGGCTGAATTTTCTCGTATATTTTTTGTGGTTATTATTTTTTTTTTTTTTTTCCGAAGATGCATTTCAATCCGCTTTAGTTTCAAGTTATTGATGCTTCCCGGTCGATTCGCGAACATTGGACGTACGAAAATGTACGTACACGTTGTTCTCTCGCTTTGGGTTTTAAGTTACAACGGTGATTTGTATGAAATTCGATCCGAAAGCGACCCACGCCGACATATATATATATATATACATACACACACACATACACAGAGGATTGTTGCGCCTATCTCTTATTTTCATTCGCTCGTCCCGTATCTCCGTTCCGTTTGCAATTTTCTTGCTCCTCTTGTTTTAATCGACCTGGCTCACTTTTTCTCTCCCTATCTCGCGAGCAATAACGATCTCTCCCGCAACTTCGAGCGCAACGTCGAAGACCAGTTCGACAGCTCTATTTATTTCTGTAATTCACGCTATTCATCCAACGAGCCAGCAAAGAGGATATACCAGTCGAGTGTGTGTTGCGAGTTCTCCGTGTTTTTCCTTTTTTTTTTTTTACTTTTTTTTGTCCATACGTATCGCCATGTGTACGACAGCATTAATGACATTGAGAACCGGTAAATGCGGATACAATTCGATGGCAATTGATTCAACAGAATACGTGTTTACGTGAAATTATTTGTCTGGACCTTTCGATGAGAATAAAACAAAAATATACCGAGACAATTGTCAAGGAAGTTCATACATTTGTTTGCGGGACGAGTCATTCGAGGAGACTAGCTATGCTTACTACAAGGGCAGAGCCCAGTTTTACCAACGTCAAATCCTCACTCGTCGTGCCCCAGCCAATTTGTGCGCTCTCGAAATTTTGTATAGAACTGTGTGAAATTTCGTTTTAGTGATATTCGTTGAATTTAAGAACAAAAAATACAACTCCAAGTTTTTGACATATTAACGTTTGTGTTGCTGAAAAAAAAAAAGTTCGAAATTCAGGTTTTCCTAACGTCAAGTCAGAACGCTGTCCGAACTATGCAAGATAGAGTAAAATTTCATGGAAACAATTTTGTTGGTAATTAAATTTAACAGAAAAAAGTGTTCAACGACATTTGTCCAACGTCAATAGCGGATGAGTATGGGGAGCATCCGAAGTGGCGTGACGAAAAAGTGCGATTTTTTTGTGAAATCGCCCGAACAGTGGCCCCCACCAGTTGTTAAATTACATATGAACGGATTAAGGACGGTTTACAATGTCCGTAATCGTAACCGCTTCAGTAGGAAGTTGAAGAATAGGGAATCTGCTATGGTTTACATCCCCTATTGTAAACGATACAACAGGTTTCCCTATCCTCCAACTTGCTACTGAAGCGGTTACGATTACGGTTACGGACATTGTAAACCGTCCTTTAGCGTTGAATTAAGTATACATTAAAGTTCACAAGTCAACTAGACACAGCGAGAAAGCCATTGCCACTTAAAAAACTTTATTTATCAATAAGCTCAACTAAAGCCAGCAACGTGAAAAATTTATTTTTTAAAATTATTTTTGCAACTTTGGACGCCTACCACGGTCGAGTTATTGACTTTAGACCTATGCCGTCCAGGACTTTTTTATAGAAAATATCGTCCCCTAAAAAATGGCCCATGTGAAGTTTTACTCAATTGCGTATAGTTTGAGCAGCGTTTCGAGTTTAAGCACAAAAAAGTGAGAAATTTTCATTATTTTCATTGCCAAAATGTAGAGGGGCATAATAATGCACAATTGATGAATTATCGCATCACTATGTCGATTAGTGTGAAAAGATGCAAAAAAAAACTTCAGGATTTTATTCGTTGCATTTAATTACTCGAAAAAATGCTCCTGATTAAAGTGAGCTTTAGCACGTCGTTTCCTCATACACATAACTAGGCTATACAATTTTTAAGAGGTGGTGGTGTTTCAGGTTCATGAACTACAGAATCATTAGAATGTGTTTTTTTTTCGTGTGTGCGTGATAAGAACGCATGTTAAATAATATCTTTTAAAAAATGTAATATCGCGAACACGAGGTTTCCAATCCCAGTGAATCTTTGCACACACGTTTGGAGGTTAAAGACTGTTAGACTGAAAATTTAAAGTCGATGGCACTATATCGATATAGCTGATAAACATCCTCAACCCGACGTAAAGGAAACTATGAGATACGAGGAATAACAATGTTAGTTTGCACCGAAGCTATCGGATCAGTGATCGAATCAACGTTTCTGAAAAAACCAATTGTAACTAAAACACGTCACAAGCTCTACGCGCCATGACTCTACGCTTTACCATCTCGACTATATTTACTGCTAATGTGAGCAGTTTGGTAGCGAAAAATTGTAAACACGCAGACTTAGAACAACACAACAACGATAGACATAAATCTTGACAGGTTTAGAAACGAGTCTAGACAACTAGTCCAGTCATTCTAGCCCAAAAAGTAGGTTCATAATGCAATCTTCTACAGAATTGATTTCGCTTTTGGAAGAGGTTCGAATTCCTCTGAGTGTAAATTCAATTTGGTGGGACGCGGAGGATCGAGCTTCAGCCGCCATCTTGGTGAACACGTTTCATCAAATATCTCGTGAACCGTGCATCGTAAAACAAAAATAGTGAAAACTTCTTTTGTAGATCATGAAATTCTCTACAACTTTTGATTAAAACTTTTTCCTGTTTAGTGCATGGTTTTCTAATTTATAGCGTGGCAAACTTTTACAAACATCACAATTTTTACTCTTATAACAACCGTCTACTTTATATTTAGCAATAACCATGCATGTTTGGAAAAAGTTGCCACGCTATAAATCAAAAACCATGCACTGTACAAAAAAAAGTTCCTTTTAAAAGTTGTAGCGAATTTTATCATCTACCAAAAAGGTCTCGTCTATTTTTATCGTACTATGCACGGTTAACGAGATATTTGATAAAACGTGATTGCCAAGATGGCGGCTGAAGCTCGAGCCCCCGAGTCCCACCAACTTGAATTTACACTCAGGGAACACTTCTGAACGTTTTCCAAAAGCAAAATCGATTCTGTAGAAGATTTCAGAAAAATGGCTAGAATTACTGGACTAAATGTCAACACAGGTAGGGGCTTTGCATTACTGACTCAGCACACTCAATATATCGTCGACTCAGTACAGAATAAATTCTTTGCAATGCAAACTCAACACATGGTGATAACTGACGCGTTTCAATTCTACACAACACGAATTCTACACATGGGTAACTTGTGTGTGTGTGTGTGTGTGTGTGTATGTCTCTCTGGCTCTACTGGTCCTGCGAAGTCCGGAAAGCTTGTTCCAACACAATTGGGCTTAGAGAAAGGTGTGTTGGAGAACTCTACAGATTTTAACGTCCAATTGAGGCATTTAGAATTGCTCTGTGAACAGCTAAGGCTTGTAAGAGTCATTGTGCGCATAGTTTTGGCGTTTGAAGCTTCACTCATTGCGTTGCACTGTTCAAATGTCTAGGGTTTCATTGTTTGAAGGTATTCCGCGTCGAATTGGTTGGTAAAGCATCACGTAAATGTATGGTTTCTCGAGGAAAATTTTTGGAATGACAGTACATTTTTGACTTGACACCTTGATTTTCTTTTACTTTTCGAAACCTCGAATTATGAGCAACTAAACTTGTTGCGAGATGTTTCATGCGTGCGCATGCGCGTCTCTCACGTGGTTCGAGCATACCAAAGTCGTAGTCCGTAACGAAGACGGGGCTGTAAATATCCCGCACAGACAATGTTGTGAATTACCGAGGTGTACGCCACAACCCCACCTTCCCTCGCCCTTTCGTGCCCCATAAACGGTTTGGTTTTATGCTGGCAGTGGCGAGAGAAACCGACCGCCACACAGGATGAAGGTCTTTCTCGGGTTTTTTTTTTTTTTTTTTTTCATTTCGCTCGCGCGAGCTAGCGCGTGCTATTCGCTCTCGATGAAGCATACGTATATAGTATATATATCATTCGTATGTACATATCGCGAGTCAGCAAAGAGTTTTGCCGGGGACCACCGTGACCAACGAGTCACGCGATATTCTCGCCTCTCTCTCTCTCTCTCTCTCTCTCTCTCTCTCTCTCTCTCTCTCTCTCTTCCTCTCTGAGTCGTTAGCCTCCTGTTTTACCCTCTGACCTAAAGAAGCGTACAAAACTATCCGGAGGGTAAAGCGTACCTTCAATGAAACCACTTTTCCCTTTGAACTTTTCGGTCCGCGGTTTTTTTTTTTTTAGTAATTAATCGGAGATTACTTACAGGGATTAAATTAAACAGTAAATAGCAGATTAAGTTTGCAATTTAATTGCAATGAAATACGAATTGTTGTTGAAATAACATAGAATCATCAAGGGGGTTCAATTAGCAGCTATCAAAAGTTACAGCTGCCTGCATGAATGGGATAGGGGACAGGATTAATTGGTATTTAGTTTTGTGAGAATCGATCGAAGAGTTCAGATTTCAAGAAATTTTCATATTTTTCGAAAAGAATTGACATCATCGCTTTGACAATCGTAAATTCTTCATTGTCGAGTCAACGTTGCGTCCAAAAAAAGGTTAGTGGACGAGCTTGTTTGGTATTGAGCTCGGTGAGAATCGTTTAAGGTAGTCCTCGTGCAAATGCGTTTTTCATGAGAATTTGCTGAAATTTATAGTGGACGAAGAGAATGCTAGTACCCAACTTCTCGTGAAATTTGAAGCAGATTTACCGTTCCTAACTCGAGATATTCAATGTCAAAGTTAACAACCATTACGTGTAGAGCATATAGCAAGCATTGCTGTACCCTGATACAAGCACGGTTTTTCAAATATTACAACTAAACGCGTCACCAGATTTTAATAAAACAAAAATTGTAGACGGGAGAAGACTATTATTCACATGTTAGAAAAAAGAACAAAATCATTAACCGTTTCGTTTACGAACGACGATCACAAAAATAATGCAGCATGAATGAAAATTTGACGCGTAAGCTGCATATTTTATGGTATTAAGGATGTATGAGCACAAGGTGGCGGGAAATGAGCGGAAACGAGGGCGCGGGTGAGCGCGGTGAGCGAGGGGCACGCATGAAACAAGAGAGAGTCGGACCGCTCATTATGCGACACACGCGAAAAATTTCCTTAAAATCGATCATTGTATGTCAAAAGGTTCGTTAACCCCCATTTTTTATGGAACGTATGTAATCGTGATAGTTTTCTGAACATTTAACAGTTTTAATATTGATCATATCTGATCGTGAAAGATACGAATTTCTGTTTCAAAGTTGCGTCAGCCCAGAATTCGTATATGGCGTGGGATAAATATCTTGATTTCACCAATTAATTACTCGCGTAAAGAATCGTTGACCCACTTTGAAATTTTGCAGGTTTTATCATTATACACTTCTGCTACACCATATAAAAAATTCAGATTTTTATATGATCGTGAAGCTAGTGCTCATACATCCTTAATGTATCTGAATATGCACGGTTCCATGTGTAACAGCCATTTCTGTATGGACTCTATCAAAAGTTCGCTGCATACGACCATTAGCGCCGTGTATATTTTATCATGTGATACATAGGAAAATTTCTCGCACTATTGTAGCACCAGGACTACCGTTATTGGTTTTGAGTTTTGTGAGAATCGATCAAAGGGTTTAGATTTCAAGAAATTTTCATATTTTTCGAAAAAAAAATCACTTAATCGCTTTGAAAATCGTAAATTCTTCATTGTCGAGTCAATGTTGCTTACGAAAATAGGTTAGTGGACGAGCTTGTTTGGTATTGAGCTCGAAGAAAATCGATCAAAAACTTCAGAATGTATAAAATTTTTGAAAATGTTTAACAGTGGGAAGAAAAATACGCTTAAATGTTACCAACCACAATAACACCTGTAGAGGATACTGACGCAAAAAAATATAAAAACACACAATAATTATAATGTGCAATTTTTACGGATTATCGTAAGGCTGTTACGGTAAGCAATTAAGTTACAGCTTTCAGTAGACAACACAACCATCAAATTCTCAATCATAAAAAAAAAACTAAAACCTTATATATATATATATATATGTACCCACACGGCACGAAATATGTCAGAAATCTTTCAGAAATGTTTCAACATTTCAGATTTATAACATGACTCAGAAATATTGCTAAAATGTATCTGAAATATGTCAATTGCAATATAACATTTTTGGAATTTTAGCGACGTTTCAGGATATAATATAACACGTGTATATATTATATTATGGAATTTTTAGAATTTTCCACCATATTGGATTCGCCACATTAAATTTTGTAATTTCGTCCAAAACCGACATGGTTATACCAAATAAAGGGTGGAAGACGGAACCACCACCATCCCTTGAGTAGCTCCCAACATACAACTGATCAATTATTCTCTGCCTAGTCCAATACATGATATGAAATATCATAGTTCATAAAGAGTCGATAGCGTAAGATAAACGCCCGGCTATTGGGACGTTTACCTTAGTGGGTAGCGTGTTAGGTAGATAGGTAGGTAGGTCGCAGGTTCGAGTCCCCGTCGAGGAGAATAAAGTCCTATCGAGAAATCCGTACAGGATTTTTATTCCAGTGTAACCCTTCTATGACAAAATAATGCGATGGAATAAAAAGTCCAAAGATGTAACTAATAAAATATTCATTATAAAATATATGTGACCGGAATATTTCTGACATATTCCTGAAATGTTGCAATGAAATATTACATTTTTCGAATGAAACATTTCTGAAATACATCGTCGAAATATTTCTGACATATTACCGAAATGTTTCTGACATATGTCAGCTAATATGTAACGTTCGTTATCTCCGCGGGCATGCATACATATTTCTGACATATATTCGTGAAATGTTGCAATGAAATATTACATGTTTCGAATTAAACATTTCTGAAACATTTATAAAATATATTGTGCCGTGTTGGGTACACGGCAGATACTAAAATGTAAACACTTAACTGGCAGAGATCGCGCGCGCGGCAGGAGCTTGACGCGTGTGAAGTGAGTTGCGGTACCGCGTGAAGTAGCAGCGGTCGATTTTTTTTTTTGGCGCGTCATTTCGATATTTACAAACGAGCCTTTTGGTAAAAATCCATTATCTCTACGAGTTTAGATCCCGGGACAATTGTATAATGATCACAAGCACAATTCTTGCTGAACAAAATGAACGTGTCAGGTTTACTCGAGTTATTTTTTTCCAGAAAATTGGTGATATCCAAGAATCGCCCCGATCAGCTGTTAACACTTAAGCGCATAACACACGAGTCCTTTTCGGGCAGTCAGAGAGTCAAAAACCAAACAATTGTTTTTCTGTGTACAAAGAAACGTGGAATTGAAAATAAAAAAAAGGTCCCATCGCCTTAATGTGGCACAAAGTCTCTGGAGAACTTTGAACCATGACCTCGGTCTTTATCGTTGTGTGTATATATATATATGTAATTTATTCGTGACGAGCGCCAGATATTCAGTCGTCATCGTGGTAGAGACATCGTCATCGTCGGAAAGCGGACCCCGAGATTGCGGTGGCGGTCACAAGATAAATTTCTATAGAGGGTCGAGACAGAAATAATGGCAGGACTTTCTACTATCAAATAGATTTATGGATATCCGACGACTGAATATATATATCAACCTTACAATTTATATATATATATATATATATATACATATATATAATATTATATATATATATGTAATTGTTGGCTATAGGGAAGTAGTTCGGTTTGCTTTGTCCTCTCAGCTCGAGCACGGTTATCGTTCCGTTGGGTTTTTTTTTTTATCGCTACAGTTGTACAGTAACGGATATTACTATCGTTTCAATATTGCTCCCCATGGAAAAGAAAAGCGTAACGGAAGAAAAACAAATGCATCATGAACTTGCCAAACGAGTGTGCCGTAGAATCGTATATCGATCGTTATTAGTGACGACATACCATCTACGTCTGAGGATGATGAATTTTACCGTTGAATTGTAACGTAAGTCCCCAATAAATCCTTAACCGGAAACGATTCAACCAACTAGTCAAATGGATGACGAAAAATCGAAATTCCTTCAAAAAAAAAAAAAAGAAACGTGATTCAAGTGCCAAAAAATTTTTATTGAAATTAGTCGATCACGTGACCAATCTGTCACGAGGACTAGCTTGAAAAATCCGAAAAATAGGACTAAAACTTTTATTCGCACTACCCCGTCACCGGCTGGTTGAAAAAAATTTGTAAAAATTTACTTATCCACACCGATAGATATCTTTTTTGACTCGATCGAACCTTCGTTGTGAAAGTGAATGAAAAAAAACAACTAATCGACATAAAAAAATACGAATATTTGACCTTGTCAAAGGATAATTAATTATTTCTCATATTAAAAAAAAAATTTCAACTAAATCGAGCGGAGTCAAATATCTCTATCAATTATAATTTGCTATTACTGCAGTACCTATGGAGATACACACCACCTGTCCTGATTGACGCGGCGATAAACGAAGTTGAAAAATCGCGAACACGAGGATTATGCACTTGTTACTTCGTTGCAGCACTCGTAACGAAGTTACACTTTTATCGTCGATTTCTTCGAATGACTTGTTTTCTGGCTCATTTATAATTATACCGCAGCGGTATAACTCAATCGTTATCATTCGTACATCCTGAAGGATACGTACATCCCGTATCTCATAGCTGGTTTCAGTTTATTATTATCATTATTATTATTATTGTTATTTGATTATTATTACTGATTACTTATTACTCGTTATCGTTCATCAACAATTTCCTATGATTTATCCAACGTAAAGTCCCTTTTATTTTGCCGTACTAAATCCCCGGTTAATATATATCATATATATATATATATATCGATAAACGAATAAATGGAGCGTGCAAAGTGCATCGAGGATGCACTTGCTCTCCCACAACGATATATCGCATGAAAAAAAAAAGAGAGCGAAAAGAGCGACGAGCTGGTTTCCAGTTTGCCATATCGTTTTATTAGATTTTATATAATATACCCGAGGGGCCGATCGATCGCTCCATCGATCCGGTAATTTATGCCCTCTACCGTAATATCATGAAAGTGAGAGAGAGAGAGAGAGATGGTATGAATATTGCAAGGTGTGTCTAAGACGATACAGAATAGATGCGATAAGTCACCAGTCGGAAAAAAAAAACTGTACAGAGTCCTTAACTTCTGCTTCCATAAACGTACTTTGAGCGTTAAAATATTTTACATCTGATTACAAATAATAATTAATAACAAGCGTGCAAGCACTTGCTCATTGCTGCCTCATTAAAAAGTTACGTCTATATAGGAGGCGATATGGTCCCGATAGTTTCGTAAATGTATAACGATGCTTCCTCTCCGAGTAGAAATTTCGTCCCGCGAGCCTGATTCAGGATCAGGCTGCGTTCAGGTTTTGGTAAGGCTCGCATGATCAGGATAGCTGGATCACGCCCAGATACGAGCCGGATCATATCTCGGTGAGTGTTGGGTCATAGGACTAGTCTTACATTATAATTATATCACGCATCGATCAGGCGCGTATCGGAAATAAAATTCTTAAGCAATTCTTTTGAAATTCAAAAGGCCATGCACTCGTGTCCTGTAACCTATCTATGTACAAAAAATTTGGTCCAATCATCATTCGTTAACTTGGGAATTGATAGTTTCGAAGTCAGAAATAAATAGGTGTGATCTATGAAAACGAGCATCGAGCTTCTTGCAATATTGCATCGAACAAAAATTCCCTTCAGAAATGCATAGACAAAAGAATGCTTGATACATAACGATGACTATACTTACATTTACGACGGTGAATTTTCAATCTTCCGAGTGCGTTGATTTTTATTAAATCCTACGGTCTCTACGACAATCATAGACCTGATTTAATGTAAACGCATTTTTTTCGTAAAATTACACAATACACTAGGACCTCGATTTAACGGCCAGTGGCGGGACCGGCTCCGCATCGCACCTTGTTAAATCGAGGTAGCGTATGCCCGCCCATGCTGTATCTGCGCATCGACACTCCGTGCTACGGGCCTGATCGGGGAGGCTTTAAGGGGGGGTAGGGTTTTGAGGGTTCAAAAAAAGTGATTTTTTTTTATTGCATATTATGAAAGTATAGTAACTATAGTTCTATACTCTATGGTCCCGGCATTGATGATTCTATGTGAGTAAAATAAAAAATAAATAGCTTACTAAGTTTTATCAGGGTCTTTTCGCTACGAAAAACTTTAAACGCGTTTTTCTCAAATCGATGTTTTTTGAGTCGTCGCACTCTGTATCTCAAAATCTATTCAACCGATCGTTCTCAAATTTTTTACAGTATTTCCTTACATAATTTATGAGGTAACTGTTGAGATTTTTTCGTTTTTGATTTTATTTTTTTTATTATTAACAACAATAGTCATGAATTTAGGCCAAAAATCGGTATTTTCACTTTCAAGTCTTGTAAAAAGTTCAAAAATTAAAAAAAAATGGAAGAACTCGACAGAGATACCTAGAGGGACATAAAAATTAAAGGAAAAACTTTGATTATTTCATTTCAGATGATCCAGTGCTGAGGTATGACGTGCACCGCAAAATGTATTTTTTCTGAGGCGCCTGCGAAGAATTGCTGCCATTCGGTCAATTTTCAATATTTTTCAACCAATATTTCACAGAATATAGTTCAATTACTACTCTTTAATGTACAATAATCAGAAATAAATTTACTTTCACCGTACGCCCAAAAAAAAATCTGTAAAAACCTGTTTTTTTCTGCCTTCAAAACCTTACCCCCCCCCCCCCCTTAAGCATCCCCCACCATCTCCCACCACGCGAAAAACCGATCGATAAATGCAACATATGGTGGGGACCGTCTATTAAATCGAGGGCCATTAAATCGAGGTCCTAGTGTACTATGATTCGAACGATATGTTTGGAATAATAAAAATCCAAAAATTTTAAATTTCAGTGTTTGAGTATGAGTATTTTTAGAAGACATGGAAAAATAGTTACAGCGTGCTCGAACTAGACAAATATTTCATGAATTACGTTTCTCTTTTTTTTTTTTTTTATTTTCTTCAACCTCCTTGAAGCTTGAAGGCCCATAGATTAAACATTTATCTTGTAAGCTGAACAAAAGTATGTGTCATACTTATCGTCGTGAAACGTTATTTTAAATAACGCCAAAATATTTATACTGCTATATTTTTGTCGTAAAATTTTTTAACGAAACGTTTGTGACGAATTTTTTTTTTCTCCTTTTTCAATATTCCACGCGTTTGTCTCAAAAATATTATGATCCCCGAAGGAATCTTAGATATACGATAAATTTAATAATACACTTTTTTTTTTAATGTAAATTATTGTACAAAAAATATATTCCGTAATGACTTCAGTCTCACGTAAATCTTGAACTATTTGACGTTCTCTCGGTGAAACTTTGAAAATGCAAAAAGAAAAACGAAATCACACGTAAGCCGTGTGCTGCACATAATATTTTCTTATTTCCGGAAAATTTTATCTTTATTAACTTTTTAGTTTTGCTCTTTGAGCTCAATAACCTTCCGAGGTTTATATTTATAACGAAAAAGAAAAAAAAATCGAGTTTTCGCTGCCAATGTATTGAGAATGTGTCAAAATATCGTGAAAACACATTCGGAATAAATATCTTGACGCGTGTGTGCTGGCCTTGCAAAATTCGAACACTTACATCTCGCGAACACCTCAAAGAATCGGGCCCAAATTTTTCAAAAAAGTAGAGCGTGGCGAAGTCCCATTGCTTGATTTCATTTTTTTTCTAAATTTCTTGACATTTTCAAACTTTATGGAATTTCGTATTTTCGAAAAAAAAAAAAAAAAAAAATCCGTGGTCGCTCCAACTTTCGTAAATTTTTAACTATCAGGTTGAAACTTTTCATAAAAATAGGCTAACGAAGCAAAATGTGCAAATTAGAAATTTCCACATTTCTTCGTCATTATTTTATTTCGCACGTGAACCTTCCTCTATGAGGACGCCAAAATTGAAAGTCACTTGCTCATAGAGGATGCTCTGCGAGCGAAATAAAATAATGAGGAAACAATGGACAAATTAATATATTTTATTTTTTTATAACCTGTGCCCGGGGTCCTTCCCCTTTTTGGCAGTCCCTAACCTATTTTTCCATGTTCCAGTTTTTATATTCCACGAGTCCCCCCCCCCCCCCCCCCCAGTGTGTTGTCGCAGTCACTCTTTCCTAATCCCCTTCTGTATCGCATTCGCACGAGGGCACAGGGAAACTGCAGAAAACCTGTACCGATATACAGTCGGCTCTTTCGGCAGAGATCGCGTTCCCCACAGGGAACCCAGACTCTTCCGAAAGATGGCCTCCCCCCTCAGCGATTCGATGCGCCAGCAAACGCGCGGCTAAGCGGTCACCGCTTCAAGTATTGGCCTCGACCAATATGCTGCTCAACTCGGTGATCGCCAGAGCCGCGCGTCGATCGCGTGTACCCATCGCTGTCGGTGGACAAATTTCTATTTCGCACCGCTTCTTCTCTTGAAAACAAAGCTTCCTCTACGAGGAACCAAAAGAAAAACGCATTGCGACGAGAATGGCAGTTTCATCAAATTTTTATTTACTTTACAGAAAAGTAGCCCCTTTATACATATTTGGGTTTTCCTCCCGCTAGCGCCGTTCCGTTTTGGCCCTCGCTGCCTCTCCGCGCTACTTCTGTTCACCCTGTCGCATGGAAATAAAATACTTTGCTTATTGTACTTGCATCTGGACGCAAGTAAAATTATCGGAATAACACCAATATCAGTTGACATAACACTAATTCTCTGTTAAAATTACTCCGCACAAAGTAAAATTTTTTTTTCTTTTCAGTAAAATGCAATCTAGTAAATTGCACACACTTTGATGTAGTGGCAACAGCTGACATATATATATATATGTACGTTTTACAATCGCAAGAGTAATCATAAACTGTACATGTTTTATAGTAAATAAAAGTCTAGTTAAAAAGTTACCGCTATACTTTGTTAATCGATAATTGTAACACAAAAAAACTTGTAAAATCCAGGGCCAGTAGTCGGAACACATATTATGCGTTTGCGCATGCGCAGTGAGACTTGCGGTTACTACCGCAGTCGTAGATATTACATATGTGAGAGCGGTCGTATCAACAAAACTCCTTGCGCAGGTCACTTCAATTTTGTAATTTATTCCAAAACCGACAAGGTTATAGTAATTAAAGGGTAAAAGACGGGTTCACCACCATCCCTTGAGTAGTTCCCAACGTACAAACTGATCGAGTGTTCTCTGGCGTATCAAATACATGATATGAATTATGAAAGTCCATAAGCGGTTGATAGCGTTATAGTGGGGTAGCGTGTTGCGTAGACGGGTCATAGAAAGGATAGTCAGTTGGGTGGCAGGTTCGAGTCCCCGTCGAGGAGAATAAAATCCTATCGAGTAATCCGTGCAGGTTTTTTTTTTCCACTGTAACCCTTCCATGAATTATAACAACGACAAAATATGCGTATAAAAACGCATTTTTCAAGTGATATATTTCGTTTTTGTTTAGACTTTAAATTTTGTTTGGTTTTTTCAATGTCATGCGGTGAAAGAGCGACTTTTCATCACGGTAAATTTTACAATGTGTTGCTGGTTTGTCACACAAAAAAATATTTATATTTCACGTCCGTGTTAGATGCACTGAACTATGGACTACCTGGAATGAGAACTACCATGGGTAAAGATAGGGCGAAACCGGGCCGAGAGAGATAGTTAAAAAATTGGGATCCCTATCCTTTTCACCGGTACTATCCTGTAGTAAATTTGGGTATAGTGACTGACCAAAAAGTAAGCTGAAACTGAAAGAAGGAATCGAGGAACTCTTTCCGAGCCGACTATATATGTGTCAAACTCTGGTACTTGCGACTATAGATATGTCCGTAAGACGCGTGTATATAAGAGTGAAACAGCAATCCCTTTTTTTCAACTATCTCTTTTCTACGACTGGGCCAAATGTAATATCTACCACTGTCTCACTAGTATATTTTACTACAATACAATTATCACAATAAGAGAGTAAATTTAACTGCGCAGAAGTGCTGTACATCTAATTATCCGCGTTTGGAGTAAAATTTACCGGTTTTGGTGTACATTTTACTTTTATTTTCCCTCGTTCTTGATCCTGTCTTTCTCCGCCTGTATCTCCGCCTTGACCCTGTCTATTTCGGCCTGGATCCGCGCTTCTAAAAAAAATATAATGTACAATTGATCATATTTTTGAAAAGCCTGACGAATCACATGATTAACAATATAAAGAGTCACATGATACACATATTGTGACACGTTTCGTTATAAAAATTGATCGTATCATTAGGAATTAAATTTTTCATGTAATTTTTTTTTAAAGTGGTTGTGCTCCTTCTTCGTAGCATACTCACTTTCTGCTTCCCTCTCCGCATCAGTCATTATTCTCAATCTGCTTAAAATCCCATCCATCCGATGATATTCGACGTGGATTTCATCGATCGGAACATCCGAATAACATTACGAACAGCGGCAGACGAGGGAATAAAAAATATTGTAACGATTTGCAATTTATTGGATTAATAAAAAAATCGGGATATTGAAAATCTGACTGTTGCCAAAAATTTGTCCGAAATTTTCATATTTCATCGACCACGATTAGATATAATCCACGCATATTTTCAGTTTTGGTTTTCGTCAAGCTTCAGTTCGTCGTGCGAGACTAATGTGTCACCAATGTGTACATTTATATCTAAATATGTGTACGATTCGTCAAACATTCAAATTTGATAACTCGGAATCTATTAATCTTAAGTACGAGTTCCATTAAGGGGCAACACCAATGTAAAAATCTAAAAATGCACAATTTTTTTTTGGGATGGAAGAAAAGGTAACAAGATAATAATATTTGAGGGAGTTATTAGGCATATATTTGAGTATAATACAAAAAATTATTATCAAAACATAATCAAAAATGGCAACACTGGAGCCATTCTCGCGAGACATGCGGCACACGCAGTGTAACTGTCACAAATTTGAATTTGAAAAAAAAAGCACTTAATCTATAGATATATTAATAGCTACAGAAATACGTAGGGAATTTTCGAGAAGTTAAT
>OY751322.1:15064626-15092126 GCA_963564615.1 Rhorus exstirpatorius | reverse complement strand
CGATACTTACATTGAATTTCCGGTTAGAATTGCGGCAGCTGATGAAGCGAAAACAAGTCGTTAATGAGGGTTCAAAAAATATGCCATAGTCATGGTTGAGGGATCTATTCATTGACTCTCTCTTCATTTTACGATGACATAAATTGTTATCGAAACTAATGCACATGGAAACAGGATTCTATCTTACTCTTGTAAGGTGCGAGGTCCCCCAGAAAGAACTAAAGTACGGATTGTAGAGGAATTGGGTATAGGGCCTGGGTAGCTCAGTGGTCAGAGCACTCAACCGGCAATCGAGAGGACCTGGGCAAGTCTAGTCACCCGAAGCCTAAATTTTTCTGCGATCCTACACTCTTTACATATTAATTCGACTATAGTCGAATAAATATGTAAAGAGTATTCGACTATAGTCAAATAAATATGTAAAGAGTATTCGACTATAGTCGAATAAATATGTAAAGAGTGTAGGATCGCAGAAAAATTTAGGCTTCGGGTGACTAGACTTACCCAGGTCCTCTCGATTGCCGGTTGAGTGCTCTGACCGCTGGGCTACCCAGGCCCTATACCCAATGTAAGTAAAGAAATTCAAGTAAGTAAGGAAGAAAGAAGTATACTTCTTTCTTCCTAGCTTATATGTCCGCACACATCGGCAATTACGATACGTCCAATGACGTCTTTCTGTTTCGATCGTCAAATACAAACAACATCCTTTGCTTTTAACTATCAGCATCTTGCCGAAATCCATAGGTATATTCTGCTTTCTTGACCTGGATCCTGACCACAAGTTATGGTAACCATGCGTAGATTCATACATAAAGGTCGACAATTTTCATTTAAAAACATTAATTTCTCGACTTTACCGTATCGCGTCGTTCGGTCAGAATTCCACCCCACAAACTGAGCCTGTTACCTCAACGGTTCACCACAATAAAGCAATAACTTTCGAGAAATGACAGCTGTCAATGATTACTACGGAGCAAAACGCGTTGTTAACTTTCGGTATTTTAAGAGAGAAGGGTCATTACGACACGGATCACGTTTGAACGAATTAATCTGTAGATCCTAGACATTAGGCTGTTTCTGATTTCTCATCCATAAATGGGCGGTCGCGACCGCCGCCAGAGACCACGACGAATTTGTGGTGGCCTCATATATAAGGCTCATCGTCATCATCGTCGACCACCTTCGCGAGACGTTCAGTTGCACCCAGAATGAAAATGACGGTTGCGTTTTCTTCACGCAGCTTCGTCACCGTGACGAGAAAAAAAAAAACTCTTCAATCGATCGTCTCGTATATAAACCGTTGACAGGATAGGTACTGAGTGAACCGAGTGGGCAATGGATTGTCGTTCACATATAAGGATAATAAGAGGAAAAAAAATTTAATCTAAAATAAGGCCACTAAAGGTGAGGAGGTACAGGGGTTCGATGGAACGGCAGGAAAGAAGAGAAGTCAAGAAAACGAAGGGAAGAAGAAAAAAAAAAGGTTGTTTCCCTTAGACAAAGAGGTGTCACGTACAAAACAGTTAATGAGTCTACGGCTGGGTGGTCCAGCCTGGGGCCTCGTCTTAATAACGTCTTGGCGAGAGGAGACCGGGCGAATGAGCGAAGCGCGTGTGTTCGCGCTCCGAGAGATTCATGCACGCTTTAGCTCGATCCCTTTCTCCAACGTTTTTTCGTCCTCCCACTCGCGGTTTCACTTCTTCCATCTCTCGTAGAGATATAAAATCGTATTCATATACCCCCAACCCCACGGAAACATCTCTCACACGATGGCAAAGCACTGCGTCGGGGCCGAAAACGCATCGATGAGAACGGAAGAAAAATGAGGAAAAAACTGACAAGAATAAATCAAGTCATAGTGGTTTTTTTTTTCCCTGCTTTACCGGGTAAATTTAATTGGACGTCTTCGTATAGGGTAGACGCACCAGTTGTGGCCACTGTACCGCGTTTGTGGTCACTTCGCATTTCCCTCGAATTTCTTAAAGTTTCAAGGCTATGTTTTTACTTCATCGAGCATAATGTTTCGATAGTCAAGATGTTTCCGCACCAATATCGATTGCTTTATTGAATATCTGCTAATTTATTTCACCGAAATATGACGAAATGTGTCAACGCTGAGCGGTTTGTGTAGTTTTCTTGTCAGAAGTGTTGAGGGATCCCGAGGTGAGAAGACTACGGTATCTCATTATCTGAAGTCATTCCGCCCCATCAAAAATGTATATTTTATCAGTTAAAGCTCATTTTGCGGGTTGGAATCACAAAAAAACTGACATATCAGGTAAAATACCTGAAAAATACGAGGTGGCCAAAAGTGGTACATTCAAAATGAGATTGTTCTATTTGTGGCCAGCCTATGGACAATCCCAATTCGAAGCTTGGTGGCCACAACTGGTACTTTGGATGACCAAAAGTAGTACAATTATGGCCGGAAATGGTGAAAATGACAGCTACAAGATGATTTCCTATTTTCTTATTTATCATGAGCAGAAAAGGTTTTAAATGATGACAATTCGATTTCTGTGTACCTTTTAGGTTACATCGATCACTTTTTAAATTCTGAATTTTCAATGAAGTGAACACTGTTCGTGAATGAACGTTCGAAAATGCTTAAAGTGGCCACAACTGGTACGTCTACACCCTACGGGGACAATGTGTTGGTCGTTTTGTCGTTTGGAAAATCATTTTCTCGTTGACTTGTTCGGCTAGTTGGAAATTTATTTTTAGGACCTTATCTCGTATATTTGGAGAAACGAATTGAATTTATTTTTTGTTTGTTTGCATATTTGAAACAATGTCTTAAGGATGTATTGGACGTATCTTCCCAACCAAAAGTGACTTTCGTCGACAATATTGCATACTTCATGGTAAGATAAAAATCGGAAAAAATTCAACCACAATAAAGACGATAAGAAGATTAATTTTTCATAATAATAATGCCAAAAAGATATCAATAAATTGTTTAAACGAAACATTGCTTAACAAATTTTTAAGGTGTGTTTTTTTTTGTCATGTTAAACGAATTCGTTGATTTTCCTGACTACACATGAATTTTTTGAAAATTTTCTTACCATTTTTAAATTTCGGTTTTCGAAAATTTATAAAGTAAATTTATAAAGTAAATTTACGAAACTATTCGTTCAATGCCCCGGAAACTTCTTAATTGTAATGTATAACGTTTAAAAAAAAAACGTAAAAAAAATTAAAAAATTTTCGAATACCGAAATTTCAAAATGGTAAGAAAATTTTTAAAAAAATTCACGTTTAGTCAGAAAAATCACCGAATTTATTTCGCGTGTCAAAAAAAAATATTCCCTGAAAATTCTTTAAACAATTTTTTGTTTAAATAATTTATTGATAACTTTTTGGCATTATTATTATTAAAAATTAATCTTCTTATCGTCTTTATTGTGGGTCAATTTTTTCCGATTTTTATCTTATCATAAAGTACTTATGCAATATTGTCGACGAAAGTCACTTTTGGTTGGGAAGGTACGTCCAATACATCCTTAAGACAGATAATTTCTTTCCGCCTTATTTTTGGATTTTTTTTTTCATTCAAATTTTTCACTCACCAATCGTCCAGCTTGATTGTTGTGCAAATTAACGGTCGACTGTATGTCACCGGCTTTTTCTCTCGTGTCTAGGAACTGCCTTGAGAATTCTATCCCGTAATCGAGATTGTGCGAGCAACCGCCCCATTTCCACTGCGTACGCCGGTCTTTTCCCGGACTTTTCCCCTTGTAGCTCGATGGATCGCAACCGCACGATATCAGGCGTCCCATACCGCAGGCACGTGCCACATTGTGGGCTACACCTGCCGCTGATATCGCATAGGCGAAAGCAGTCTCTCGGTAACCTGAGCAAATTGTACGACACAATTTAACATGACCGATTGGCAAACAAAACAAGATAATTATTACGGTGGAAACAATTTTTTTTTCATACGACAATTGTGCACATTGCATTTTCACTCGCGGGAAAAAAAAAAGTACAGTGCATCGGGACTCGGACGCACAGATCACCTTTCGTTTAGCTCAATGTTATCTTCGATTAATCCGTAATCTTTTTGAAAATATTTTGGGTTTTTCATTTGCGTTTATCTCCTGTACCAAATTTTTTTTTAAACGGATCGACAGAGAAGATGAGATGAAAAAAAAAATCAATTAAATCGGAGCTTGCGTGGAAATATTGATTACGAAACTGAATAAATTTTAGTTTTCGGACATAGAGAACAGTCTTATATTTGATGGATTCATGCTTATTATTCAAATTCCCCTGATCTTTACGCATAATTCACGCATTTCATAGATTTTAATCATTGAATTAATGCGATCAATAAATCTTGCTCTCTCCAATCCAACATATCCATGTATTAATTAATGCTGCAGGCATTAATAATGGAGACCTTTCTTTTACGTTTTCAGTCTTTCTTATAAATATGGCCTGCAATAAAAAAAAGTAATAATATAAACCATTTTTATACTTCTTCAATCTCTTTTGAAAAAATAGTCTAAAATAAATTTCAATAAATATGTCTCTAAAACAATTTTTAAAATCCAAAATAAATGTCTCTCCCTCCTTCTTCGATTCTTTTTAAAAATTGAAAAAAAAACAACATTTTTGCCAAATTTATAGTTAAATAAAATGGAGTCGAATACTAATATATAATGTTCTTTGATAATAGCTATTTTTAAGACTTCGTATCGAAAAACGGATCCCTTGTGGTGTGACTCGCGATTGTCCATCCATCCGTCTGTCTATATTCCTGCGATTGGCCTTTGAATCATACACGGTTTGACATGCAAACTTGTAATTTGTAAGCAGCCAGCAGCATTCAGCTGTCTGCAATTATGAGGAGCCAAAATCTGTGATATCAAATTTTTTTTCCATCTCGGCTAGTGGGGTGTCGTTTGAAAGTGCTTTCTTTAAGGATTGAAGAAATATTCTTGAGTGTCTTTTGCAATCATTGTTTCAACAATGTTCATCAAAGTGATTGTTTTTTTTTAACTATATGTACTTTTTCCTTACTTTCGAAACTCTTGCATCCAAAATTCTAAAATAATTTTTATGTGAAGACATATGAAAAGCTTGGAGAAAAACTATACCGCAGTCGAAACTGTCATGGATCATTTATAATAAAGAAGGATAAAGATTTATAATAAATGCAATTTTGGAGCTGTAAAATACATGAAATGGTTTTTGTGTGTGTCACATATTTTCCTATTTCGATCGCGTCCTACCTGGATGTCGCGTCCCCGCCTCACCTAATCGTTAACACCACGATTGATTTTAAATTGAGTAAGATTTTTTTTAGACTAAAATGGAATTAATTTTAAACGAGTGTACATTTCTCTTTCGCGTCACTGCGCTTTTGAACCGTTCGCACGAGCAGTGAGGTTGGAAACTCCGCTGAATAATAGTGCCGAGGGTATATTGAACAATCACTGGCAGAGAAAAAAGAATTATCGTTTTTGGAACTCAGAAGGATATCGGACTTCCGCTTCCGAGAGGTAGCCCAATCGATCATCCGCTCTTTAAACAAGAGTCATTTAAAATTTGTACAGTTGAGCGTTGAGATTCACGGATGAAGAAATTTAATAATGAGAATATTGCCGAGGAACGGAAAATGTTATGACCGATAGTTTTACGAAATCCCAGCTGCGGAAATGAATGTTTATACAGACATAAATATATCCATCTGATCGGAGGTACCAACGATCGTTTTAGAGAAAACCGATAAAGCGCCGAGAGTCGAGGGTGCCCGAGAGCGTTTCGCGGATAACTATTTTTCGCTTCAGAGCGCATTATGACGACGATTAAAACATTGTCGTCGACCATCATAAACGACACTGGTACTAAGCACCGCTACGGATAATCAAAATTTACAGTATAATAACCAGACGTGCATAGGACAATTCGTTTACGGTGAAAAAAAAAATAAAATCCGTGAGATTTATATAAAAGTACGCTGCGACTTGATTTTCGTATTCAGTCTTCGGCTGCTGGCTGCTTCCTAAGTACACAGCGATGGCCGTTACTTGGGTAAGTCGTCTTTGGACATATTCAATCTGAAAGCTTTTTTCACTTCTTGGATTTATTTGGAAAAAGACTATTAAGGATAGTTTTTCCCAAACTAATTTCCGCTTCAAAGCATCCAAATCTCGCCCATTCACACAATAGAGGTTGGCTATATTTTTTGCAAGTTCAAATAAGTATTTCACCGTGTCCTTTTTTAGTTACCGTTGATCAAAGTATTGTCATTGTGAAAAGAGATACAGGGGTTTTGTTGAAAAGTTAACGATTATTACGGCAATTTCCGTTCAAACGGAGTGAATGGCTTACAAGTGTCCAGTTCTTGAGATTAGACGGCTCAGAATAAATTATTGTGCTGAACTGTTCCCTTGCAGTTTGACCACAGATATCCTTAAAGATATGAAGAATGAAGATACAAAGCCCAATCGATTTTACGAAACTGTTGCACTCACATGTACCTCGGGAATGTAGCCTCCTCACAGGCTTGGAACAATTTTGGAGAGTACTGTTAGAAGATTTAAGGGATAGAATGCGAGAGTACAGTAAAATTTTCATCCTCGTCTTGAGAGTATTTTTCACTTAGTTTTTTCTAACTGTACGGCGTTCTTCGCCTTTGACGTACCATATCCAGTTAGCCCTCATAGTTTCCGCATTTCATTCTGTAAAACCACCCTAGAGTAGTCTGCAACTACTCACTTCTAATACACTACTGTATCATATTTGCACGAGGGTACAGGGAAATAGCGAAGAACCTGGCTGACACAAATGACTGTATTTTACTGACGATGAGCTGTGGTTGTATTATCATCAGAAACTTAGAAACACTGCCTTCCGGTCAGTAGTTGGCGCGCAAGCCAGTACACGGCTAAGCGGTTACCGATCTCAGTATTGGCTGCGATCAAAACTGCTTAACATCAAAGACCACCAGAGCCACACACCGACCATACTTCTACTGCTATTAGTGTCGTCACGAGATTATGCAGAAATGATAGGAGTGTAATAACACAAACACGAAAAGTGCAGCTAACATGTCATATTCCCACCAAAAAAAGACCATAAATGGTGTACAAAAACTTGAGACGAGTACATTTACCAGTGTCGTTCTGTCCATCTTTAGAAAAAGTTGTCTAAAATAAAGTCAAATCATCCAACGTACAGATAGCCAAGTGTACCTAGCATTATGATCTTTTATTAACTTTGTGAGAAGGGTGGTATGTTCTGCCATGCTACTCTTTAGCCTCCATTTTTCTCTTATTTCGAGTGGTACATAGGTCGAGAATCACCACTCAAGAGTCACTACTTCAACCCTAGCAACTATTCACGATTAATTCGTAAATTTCGAGGTAAAGAGAAAGGGAGCTAGACAGGCAAGATTGAAACGCTGACGTGGCAGAGGTAACCAAAATCATCGGCCAAAATCGTTTTTGGTTTCCGCTATGGTTTCTCAAGCTACAGCCGCGTTTCTCTTTTTGCATGGTCGAGAGTGAAAAGGGATGCGGAAGTGAAATTACCACCTCTGCTGCTGTGAGCGATAATTAGACCAGCTTGGCTGATCCAGATTTAGCCCGGATTTTGCGAATGTTATCTAATTCTTACGCTCGAATATGTAGCCATGGCGATTGAGCTACCGCGAAATCATATCAGTTGGTTTTCTTCAAACCAGTCCAGTAATAAACTAGCTTCGAGACTCGTGTTTTACAAGTCCTCACACATAGAGCCACGTTTGATGACCGGATTAACTCTCGTCGCTAGCAAAACGTTACTCTCTTATTTCGGTCTCTCTCTTTCCTACTCTCTCTCTCTCAAACGCTGATAAACAATTAGATTGATCGAACCTTTCCTTGGCTCGATCCAATTCTAAAACGTTGATACTAGAACTTTTGCGTTATAATGTCAGCAGGCGTGGTTGACCGTCTTGGCTGTGCTGGCAAGCGAAACTGCTGGACTGCCGGATCCAAGAGGACAAAAACCAAAATATCAAATAAACCCAGATACGGAGGTTGACAACAACATCCAATTGGTCGATGATGAACTCGTCAGATTACCACGGCAACTGCAGTCACCAAAACCGTTTGAAGTTAAACTTGAACCTCAGGTTTTTGAGATTGGGTCTGACGAATCACGGGTAATGCCATTTATCGTTACATTTATCTTTCCAAATAATCCAATCTTTCGGAGTTCCTAAAACTTGAAATAATCACATGACCTTTAGATCGAGAAGAAGAATCCACAGAAACGCCAACTGAATGGATTCGGGAACATCGAATTTGACCGAAATTCCTTCAGAAATCCCATGACAGTTTCGTTGGAACCGTCTGGCTTTCTATCCGCTAAAATAAAGGGTAATGCCATATCGGATATCGAGATACCCGGCAAAGCTTCGAAATTGGGTGAGATTCCGGCAGCGAAAATCGAGCGAATGAGCTTTGCAACTCCTCGCGATAGTCATCATGCGGCCTCGTTTCACCATGGTTATTCTCACGGCCACCACCATGGTCATCACTCGAAACATGATCACGGTCATCATCACAAACATGATCACGGTCATCATCATAAACATGATCACGGTCATCATCATAAACAAGGCCACGATCATCATCATAAGCATGATCATCACGAGGAGCACAAGCATCACGAAGACCATCATCATAAGCACGGGCATGAGCATAAGCATCATGGTGACCATTCGCATCATCACGGCCATCATCATCACTCAAAGCATGAGCACCACGAAGAGCACAAACACCACGGCGAGCATCATCATCATCACAAACACTCTCATCATAATGAGCATCATCATCACCACGACCATCACCACGTCAACGAGCATCATCACCATCACAAGCACAAAGAGACCGAGAAACATCATCATCATCATGGACATGAGCACAAGGAAGAGCACAAGCATGGACATAAGGAGGAACATCATCACGAGCACGGGCACGAACATAAACATGGTCACAAGGAGGATCATCATCACAAGCACGATCAGCATCATCATCACAAGCACGGTCACGATCATCATCATAAGCATGAAGAGGATCATCATCACAAACATGGTCACGAGCACAAACATGGTCATCATCACAAACACGATGAGGATCACCATCACAAACACGATGAGGATCACCATCACAAACACCATCACGGTCATGACGAAGGACACCATCACAAACATGGCCATGGACATCATCACCTTCACGAAGGCTTCGAGGAGCATGGACACGAGCACAGCTTCAAGACTTTTGGCGCTGGTCATGATTTTGGCGAGACCCAGAAGCATGAGGAATATGTATTCTCGGAGGATGTTACAAAGCTTCCCTTGGAGCCATCTGCTGAGGCTGGAGATGATACGGGACTCGAGACGGAAACAAAGATTGTTAAAACGGCAGTTCCACCACGCACGATTAAAGCCCGAAGTAACCGATAGGCTGTCCCACGATGAGTGCGATGAACGATGAAACTACGCTGAACCTATGAAATTATTTTCGTCGCAGATTCGCGCAATCGCTGCTGGAAGCATCATTGACGATTCCTCTGGCGGATAAGCTGCGGCTTAGTCACTCAACGCACAAAACAATTTGGGAGCTTTCACACGACCTACATTACCCATGAACCAAAATTACGCAGTTGATAAAGAATAGATTCTCGAACCGTTTATGCACTAGGACCTCGATTTAACAGACGGTTCCCACCGTGTCGCATTTATCGATCCATTTTTTGCGTGGTGGGAGATGGTGGGAAACGCTTCAAGTCTCCGCGATCAGGCACGTAGCACGGAGTGCTGCCGATGCGCAGATACAGCATGGGCCGGGCGGGCGTACGCAACCTCGATTTAATAAAGTGCGATGCGGAGCCGGTCCCGCCACTGGCCGTTAAATCGAGGTCCTAGTGTACTTTAAAAAAAAATATCAAACGAAGGAACACTGAGAGTTGACGTACTGGCTCGAAGCGTTGGTTCTTTCATTCCGTACGGTTGCTTATTATGATTATATCATGCTAATGTCATTATCAGTGTAATCAATGTTCTGTTTTTGTTTTACCACATCTTAATTCTCTACGTAACATTTAATTATATATTGTCTTTATCCCTTCAACTATCAATAATAATTTTTTCACCAGACTTTCGTGTATGACAATTTTAATGCTCCATCTCTCGTCAATCAATGATAAATCCCGAAATTGGAACGAAACTGAGTCACACAAACCTCCGAAACTCCTGAAGAATACAGGGACCCGGGACACACATACACTTGAATACCGTGGCAGATATCATTTTACACAATCAGTCGATTATGAGCAAGACTGATGCGCACTTGTGAGTGGCTTGGATGAATCGCACTTCTGGATTGAATCGCCACTGAGTGCGAAAATCCTTGGGAGTATGGACTGCTTATCTCCAGGCAATCCCATCTTTATAAACGTGGTCTACGCTACTTGCATTATACATGACCGTACCACTATCCATGTCTCCAACTTCCACGCTAAGACGACTACTGCAAGTAAAATTATGCGACTCTGACGTCTTTTTACATTCAAACTAAAAGGGCGACTGTGCCCGTGACCGTGTCTCATCGTCGATCAGCAACAAAACGAGTAAGCGACTAACGAAGACTTGCCCCTAGTAAATCCTTGACGCTTAGTTTAGCCCGGGTATTACGTCCTGCCGTAACGTCAAGAATTCTTGAACCTCTCGAAAAGCATTCATGAAATGTGAGGTCACAGAATATTTAACTAAAAATCTTGCGTATCAACGAACTCATTTGGAGAAGACATATACTTGCTCGAAAGATCGCGTCTCTAACATCGCTATAGGGGTCTCATGTTTGAATTAGGTTCACCTATGACGAATGTCTTATGGTGCTGGGATACGACATGGATGTAAATAATGGGATCTCCGAAGTTTCACTAGCGTTCACTTCAAAGTCGGTGACATTTTTTATTGTCATTCGTAAATTTAATGATCCAGATTATCAAAACGATCGAATGTTACGCAACCCCATTGGAGCGATCTGCGATTTCGTATTATGCCTACCACAGACCATAAAGATTTAACGTCTCGACAGTAAAAAGTCTGTTTCAAGAAACTATAGTTTTACGAAGATTTCGAAATAACCAACGCGATCCTAAAGGGGACCATCGGGTCTCGTGATTAGCCAAACACTTATTGAATCGAGTGCTGTGATACAAACAGCTTTAGCTATATGAGACCTACCGAAGAAGGATGGGAAATGCGTGAGTCGGGGAGATAACGATTTTCAGGATGCTTCGATTCAACTACAGTACTTTTTGCGAGAAATTGAAAGTCAAAAAGTTCATTGTGCTATTCGGTTTAGTTTCTGACATACATCGATATGACAGCGTTCATCTCATCTTATCTTTATGCATCGACCAAAATACTATTTTGTGTGCGTGCGTATGCTATGGCACATAGATGGGACTCCTCGCTTAAGCCGTGGTCTTTACAGACTCCAAACAGTCCAAACCATCTCTAGGTTAGGTGTGCGTGCGTGTAGAGTCGCAATCTTGCCAGTTATTTGAATAAACGTATTATATAAATATATATTCAGCTTATTACTTTCGTTTATAAGGATCGCTGCATTTTGCGATGAAATTTCGTTCGGCGAGGTAAGGTATCCCAACTCCTGACCTCCAACACGTCTCTACCGGAACTCGTTATGACTGTTGGGGTAATTATGACTTGAGTGACAAATGGCTGCTGAAATGCGGCACTCCAATTTCTACACGAGAATTCCTTACTGGCGTTTGAGTGAAGTAAGTCCAGTTTGGGGGTTCCAATGTCCCCAAGGTAGTCTTCAAGGGCGCCAGTAATGCTTAGCGCTTTTGGAAAAGAGGGGGTAACCCGATTGCGGAGCTTCGATGTATCCATTAGCGTTTTTTTTTTTTCATTAGCGTAGGTTAGGGTTTGATTTTAGTATCTTTGATTACAATAATTACTGCTCGTTATCTGGAATCTAATGCATATTCAATGGTTTATCTTCTCTTTATTCTAATATAAGCTTTGGTTGGAGAGAAAAAAATCGAACGTAAACAGGTCCCTCTTACTCTCCTGTCGAAGAAAGAATGCCAGCAATAAAGCATATCATTACGGGAACGATGACTGTCGATCACACTTAGCTGGGAGATCGAATTTTCGTGAAGATCTCCGAAAATCATCCAGGAAAGGGGAGAGGGCCAGAAAGTTTTCGCGGCTGACGCTCTTATTAGAGCCATTATGATCTTGCTCGTGTAGAGTCCTCAGGCGGACGTTCTTCTCGTATATACATATATCTTTTTCCGTATGCCTATATTTATTATTCTCTCGCCATGTGGCATTAAAATATCATACAAGGATCCCGAAGAACTTGTGGATCCATATATTTCCATCTAACTCATTTACGGGCGACGGAGATTTCATTTGGAGGGATGGACCAGCGCAGAGGACATCTTCTTGATATATTCGATAAGTCTCTCGCCTTTCCGTAATAGGCCAGAAATTATATTCTGTCGTTTATCTTGGCGAAAATTGGGCTTATTGAGCGTGATCGCCGTTTCTCGTTTTCTCTTATATTTTACATTGTGATTTTGAACTGCTGATACAATTGTATATTTCCCTTCTTATAAAATTGCGTGCCTCTCATATTGCCGCTTAATTTCCTCAATCCTATTGATAATCATAATTCATCACGCGTTCATTACATGTGAAAAATTGACAAGGCTCAGCGGAGCGACGAGTTTATTTTTGATTGTGATAAAACTCTCTTAGGTATCGAAGCGCGTAACTTCATATGTCTATACATAGATTTACTTCAATATTATGTATATTGCGAACTGCGTCTACGGGCGATAGCTAGGATTTATATAACTACCCGTGTAGAAATTTGACCAGTTTGATGGGCTTCTGGCCAGAGCCAGTGATGGATTTACTGATTAGGACGAACTTGGCATTATCGGATCTGGTACTGGCCAGAATTCTTTTGGGCTTATTAGTCTGGGAAGACTCGGCAAATCTCGACTTTTGATATTGGCCAGAATTTTCAATCATCATCCGAAAAGTTATGGCATTTTGAGAATTTTCAATCCACCGTATTAGATTCGCCATATTTAATTTTGTAATTTCGACGTCAAGTTTATGTTCAGTAATCCGAAAATCTCCTAAATACTGAGTTAGATCGAAATCTGACAAGTTATGTCATTTTGAGAATTTTCGATCCACCATAATGGATCCGTTATATTGAGTTTTGTAAAATCAGTGCTAATTTTCGATTGGGATCTTCAAGACCGAATGATCAGGTCAGATTTTTTCAGATTTACAATATTCAATAGCTGGTAGTATATATTCAATTTTTAATAACTTTTTATTGACAGCAAAAATGATAAAAGTTGAACTTCTCCAAGTAGTTTTTCTTGAACTGTACTATTTGAAAAAAAAAAACGTGCAAATTGGAAATTTTACATTGGTTCTATGAGGAAATCGGATTTTCGGTTTCGGCTTTCTCATTGAGAAAGCTTTTGTGCTCGAGAATAAAATAATAAGGAAGCAATGTGAAAATCTCTAGTTTGCACGCTTTTTTTTTCGTATTCGATGGCAATAATTCAAAAATTTTATCGTTACTTCAAAGTTATATCATGCTTTCAGCTTCAAAACTGTCGAAAATTCGTCCGTTATCTTTCGATTTAACTATTGCCGTTGAGCAATTAACCTTACTTACATCGTCATCCTAACAATTAACATTACTTACATCGTCAAACGATCGTACGATATTGTGGCATAACTATAACATTACACCGAGCATTAGTGTCCCCTGGCTTAATTTTTGTAGCAAGTGCCGGCTCGATATTAGTAAATTTACTAAAATTAGAGAAATTATTCCCATAAACATTCAAAATATCGAAAAATTAAAAAAAAAAATTTTTAATATAACACTTTTGTGCTATCCTATCCAAACTCAATGCCAAAAGTTGTTGTTCCCCATCCTAATTATTTTTAAATCGCTGGCTCGGTAGTGATAAATTCGCGAAAGTCAGAGTCAACATGCAATTTCCCATTAAAATTTAAGATTAAAAAAAATTCAATATTTCATAAAAATCTGCACCCTTTGATCCATTGTCACCAAATTCAGTACCGAACATCCTTTTTCTTTAGATTATTCATGTAAGAAGTTTCGAATCCATGCCTAAGAATTTACGAAAGTTGGAGTGCGTGAAGACATTTTTTTGAAGAATTCAAAATTCTATGAAATCTGCAATTTTCGAGAACTTTCGACGAAAATTGTAGTAAACCATGGGGTCATTCTGCCCTACTTATGTGCAAAATTTGGGCATGACTGCTCAAGGCGTTCTTGAGATGAACTGTTTGAAGTTTGCAAAAGGCCAGCACATACGGGTGTAAACGCCAATTATATATGTAAACTTTCAGATTTTAATTTTTTTTTTTAAATTCCATCGAAAAGTTGAGAATTTTTCAGTGTAGTTACCAAATTTTCAGAGTGGGATGACCGTGGGTTAGCATCTGAGCTGGATTTATGGAAAACTTGTACACGTTCTTTAATAGTTCAGCGGATGGAGCGATCTAACGACGACGTTTGTACAAGTTTTACATAAATGCAGCTCAGATGCGAAACCATGGTCATCCCACTCTGAAAATTTGGTACCTTCTGCCTACAAGAAAAAAAATAGTACTCAAGTGGCTTCTTAAAAAAATGTATTTATTCTGAGAAATGAATGAGGGAATTTTGTCCAAAAATGAGCTATGCGTTTTTATCAAAATATTTTATTTTATTAATTATTTAAATGATATTTATTCAATTAAATTATTCAAATCAAGAAAAAAAATAGGCCTGGGGTCCTTTGAAGCCCAGAGTGTGGCAAGTAAGGGTTGATTGAATTCGTTTTCGCTTAGGATATTCACATTATTATTAAACTTTCGAAAGAAACGAAATATTTTCGATGGACAAACAAATAGATGTCTCTTTTTTTTTTGCGTGTCCTTTCTGTAAAAATAGTTTAATCGATTTTCAAAAATATGGACGTCGATTCTCGTATCAGTTGATGGAGAATCGCTCATATTTCAAATAGCTTTCAATTTTTTTTTTTTTTTTTTTTTTCAATACCGATACATTTTACTGCTAGAAAATTGCCTTGGTACTGAAGAAAACTATACACATTAAAAGCTGTTTGAGATAAAAATCTGAAGAAAAAAAAAATCTCAACGCTCCTTCCATCCTAAGGGGCCGAATAAAAACATCAGCAGCGAAGTCGAAACCCGCGGAGATGAAAATTTCGTAAATTTGCTGTGGAATATCTCATGTATAGGAGATCGAAGAATAAATAAATGAGTGCGGTCGTTTATACGGATGGGGCATGAGAGTGAGTGTCGGACTTCTCTCTGTCTTTCTTCGTATCTCTGGATATCACATCCTTCGTGTCTCGTCGAGTTTAGCAAATTGCTGAGACTTTGTACATACGCGAGGGAGAGAGAGAGAGAGAGAGAGAGAGAGAGAGAGAGAGAGAGAGAGAGAGAGAGAGAGAGAGAGAGAGAGAGAGAGAGAGAGAGAGAGAGAGAGAGAGAGAGAGAGAGAGAGAGAGAGGAGATTAATCGAAACCTGTCTCCTTCAAAGTCCTCGATCGTAGTGAGTGAAGACTCAACGAAGACGAGAAAGAAGGATTATACGACAAGATATATGTACATATATATGTTTGTCCTCTTGCACTTTTATGCATCTGTATGTGTCTTGGAGTAATACGCTTGTAGCGAGTCCGGTGGACCGATATCGCGGTTCTCCTCAGAGAGCGTTGGAGGATTCGTCCAACGACAAATAAAAGTCCGAGGTAGCTTCGTATCGCGTCTCTGAACACAGTGACACTGTGTGGCTACCTTAGAAAGAGCTCTGCCAACTCCACTATGGAGGACAATTTCGAGATCAAAAGAGAGAGAAAGAAATAGAGTAAAACGGGTGATTGATTGAACGACTGCTTATTTGTACGACCGTTCAACCTTAAGGCAAACGAAACAGAAATTTCAGAGACGACATAATATAAACCATGCATGCTAGTTAGAAACTTGAAAATAGCGTCTTCATTATTGTCCTCCTTTCCCGAACAAGCGGCTATCAAAAGTTGGATCTCCTCATCGAGGGAGCTTCATTGACGAGATAAAACAATCGATAAGCAATGTTCAAGTTTGTAATTTGGAAATTTAAGTTTCGTGCCAAATTCATCAACGGTCTATAAAACATTCCCTAAAAATTTGTTAAACAATGTTTTGTTTCAACAATTTATTCATAACTTTTTGGTATTATTATAAATCGAAATTAATCGTCTTATCGTCTTAATTGTGGGTGAATTTTTTCCGATTTTTGTCTTATCATAAAGTATGCAATATTGTCGACGAAAGTCACTTTTGGTTGGGAAGGTACGTCCAATGCATCCTTAAAATAATTTTTCTATGTAAAAAAAAAAAAAATCAATTGTTAGAATTTTGAAACGGCACGCTTCTACATCACACAACGTTTTTCAAAATTTCTGTTGCATCTCCGAAATGTGAAAAAAAAAAAAATGGTATAAATATATCGATGGGTTCTAGTCCTGAGGAAAATATTTATTTTCCCCCCCTTATAAATCAAGTTTATACTGCTTTAACATCATTTTATATAGTAATAAAACGATATTTTATTTATTATCAATTTAAAATATTATCAATTATTTATTATCGAAATATTTATAATCAGAAGAAAAATGATTAAATGCGTATAGCTCAGTACTTGGTCAAAGTTTTGTGTTTTTATATTCCCGATATGAAGACAATTTTTGAGCTACAGTAATTTTCCGGGTGGCTGGCGTCACGTGATATTACTCATATACAGTTGACTTCATTGCACGTCCCGAAAGACTTTGTGTAAAAAAAATAAGTAGAAGGAAGTTATTCCTCAGAAAAAAAAAGTGTATACAGGCCTCTCGGTGAGAGTCCTTCGTGAATTGACAGTGAGCCATCGATCAATGCTCACTCTCGTCTCTTTGTGGCGTGGCTGTCAACTTACGAACGATACGACACATGCGCCTTGAAAAATTACTGCAACCCTGTATATCGAGAGGGAACACTCTTGTGCCTGTTCCGTTGCAGCAATATAAATATACGGGGCCACGAGAAAGCAGCCCTCAATGAAATCGAAAACGGATTTCCCTCTCTACCTTTATCTCCATGCTCTTTGCTGTTGTTTCGCGATCCACGCTTCTATATATATTTATATGCTCTTGCAGTATTCATGAGTGCATCTAACCAAAGGATTCGTGGCATTCGAGATGCGACACTCGATTCCATTGCTCCTATTTCGTTGACCCGTTTTTACCTCTCACGAAAACGTATTATCATTCTTTTCCGCTGGTATAAATAATTTCACCCTAGTAGCCGCAAAAGTTTTTCGATCTTTCGTAATTCGCATTTTTCTCGTTACAACGAATACGGATTGTGATAAATTTATTTTTCGTTGAATTTTTTTTTTTTACATTGACATGAATGTTCAAAAGTGGGGAAAAAACAATGGCTGTCCTTAACTTTCAAGATAACTGAAAGTGAAACTTGTGTATTCGGTGAGGGTATGAATTCAAAATGATAAAAATCTAATGAATTTTATCATTGTGTTTTCATGATATTTGCAAGATTGGCACGAAAAACGAATTTAAGCAAAATCATAAAAATTTAAGTAGATTATTTACTAAAAAGAGTGTACTGGTGTCTCGTGAATAATTTGGAGTGAAAAAGGGATGTTTATTAGGGTGTGTCGAAAATGGACTTTTTTTTCGCTCCTATTACTTAAAACTTCAAGTTTTGACATTGAGGAGGGAGACCCAGTTGGAACGTCCAAAAAAGGCTTCTTCCGAATTTTTTCTGGCCAAACGACAAAATAATTTATAAAAACAGTTTTTCCATATGAAAGATATATATTTAAAGTACCCATTACAATTTTTTCAAAGAAAAATATTTCGAAATAAGCCGGTATGGGAGGCAATGGACGAGACCATGTTTTCGAAGTCGATGATCACTGTAACTCGAGAACGGCTTTATCGATCGGTTTGAAATTTGTCTCATCTATTCTATGCATAGTTGTTCTCCGGATGAACGATGAATTTTTTTTTTGGACAATTTTTTTTTTTAATAGCCAAAAATGTGAGTGAAATTTTGGTCAAAACAACACTTTTGACTTTCAACGTCCGCCATTTTGTGAAAAATTGAAATTTTTCAAAACCCTTCGTTCATCCGGAGCGTTATATCACTAACCAAAGTTCTCCCCCTCTTTTGTTGGTTTCAAATGATCCATTGCAGCGCAAGAGTGATCACTGCAACATCCTTTTTTTGCAGACGTCTCGCCCATTGCCTCCTATCGGCTTATTTTTAAATATTTTTCTTTGAAAAAATTGCAATTAGCACTTTAAATATATATCTTTCATATGGAAAAACTGTGTTATAAATTATTTTGTCGTTTGGCCAAAAAAAAATCGGGAAAAAAACCTTTTTTCGACGTTCCAACTGGGTCTCCCCCCCTTAAAGAGGTCCTCGTTCAAGGAGGGCGCTGTAGCATGAAGTTTAGTGGTCGCTCAACGAGGATTTAGGTTTTCCATCTAATTAACACGTAAAAAATATTGTTTTTCGTTCAAAATGATGTCAGGCAACCAAAAAATTGGCGATTTCTGTGTTTCTTGGCTTATTTGAAAGCATGATTCATCTCCTAAACTAAGATAGGTCGTTTTTCGACTTATCTTGTTCCAATTTTTTTTTACACCATTTTTCGACCACAATAGTCACTTTTTCAAGTTTACAGAGTCTCCAAGGAATCAATGAGTCCAAAATAAATTGCTACAAGTATTGATTGTCGATTCGAATATAAATAACCAATTCCAAAAATTGGTAAAACATACAAAATTTCTAAAAATAAACATGTTTTTTTTTTAAATAAAATTGAAGATACGGAAATACGGAATTCAATTTTATTCAAAAAACCATGTTTATTTTGAGAAATTTTCTATTTTTTTACCAATTTTCGGAATTGGTTATGAATATTCGAATCAATAATCAATACTTGTAGCAATTCATTTTGGACTTAATTGATACCTTGGAGACTTTGTAAACTTGAAAAAGTGACTGTTGTGGTCGAAAAGTGGCGTAATAAAAAGCTGGAACAAGGTAAGTCGAAAAACGACCTATCATCGTTTAGGGGATGAGTCATGCTTTCAAATAAGCCAAAAAAACCCAGAGATCGCCAATTTTTTGGTTGTCTGACATCATTTTGAACGAAAACAATATTTTTCACGTGTTAATTAGATGGGAAAACCAAATCCTCGTTTAGAGACCTCTAAACTTCAAGCTACAGCGCCCTACTTGAACGAGGCCCTCTTTAATGTCAAAATCTAAAGTTTTGAGTGGTAGGAGCGAAGAAAAAAAAAGTCTATTTTCGACACACCCTGATGTTTATGTGTGACACAAAATTTTCGTTAGTAGTTCAGTTTGGTAAGTTTTGCGAAATATCATGTTTTTTTTTTTTACGACTATAACCCTTCATTCCAGCACTGACAATGGTAATCAGATGGGGGAGCATGAAAAAGTTGGGAAGCAAATCCGATCTTTGGTATGTTTTTTCCGAATTTTTGAAATTTTTTTTCGACACAACCCTTTACTTCGGCACTTTATTTCAGGGTATATGTTGGGTGTGGGTTTTTCGAGCTCCCCCGTCTGATTATCATTGGTGGTGCTAAAATAAACGGTTTTGTTGACAAAAAAAAAAAAAACGAAAATTTGAATAAGTCATCAAACTATAGCCAATTGCCAAATTTCCAACCTTGACAACAAACTATGAAGAAAAGGTCTCCTTAAACCCACTTTAGGTATATATATTCAGGTCATTGTATGTGTAAGTATAAATGCAACCGCGCAGACGTGAGAAGGGATTTCGTTGTTTGAGCTTTCGCTTTATACGGCTATTGGCAAGCAGACGCACAACTGTTTTATAATGCAGAATAGCCGAGAGCTCGGCATTCTCGCGAGACAGGAGCGGGACGTACCGCAGGCAAACGTCTCGTAATAAATCCTCGAGCGGGTAGTTGTACGTCTCTTCACCGGGGACCGCGTGTGCTCCGGGTAACTTCTTCTCCACGAGATCTCTGCTCGCGCGCTTTTGCCTTCGTTCCACTCGCGTGGTTAGAAAGGAATATCATTGTGCGAGAAAGCAAAATATAATTTTAAAAAAAATCGTCGCTTGCCCCGCTTTTATACTGTTCGATTTTTGTTCTTCGTGTCTTTTCGCGATCACAAATTTACAATATCAAAATTATTTTGCAATAAAATAATTAACGCTCCAAATGATACAATTGAATTGTCCCAAATACAATGTGAATTGAAACAAATGTATTTTAATACAGTGGAAAATTCTACGAGTCTACAAAATTTCATTCGCATCAAAAGAGACTCGTTGACATATTGAGTGAAATTGATATCAACAAAGCAATTTTATAGATACATAGGAACTTCTACTTGTATGTATGCAAGTCTCTGTTTTGACTCCGATAAAATGTTGTGGAGTCATCAAAAGTTTATTGAATTGAAATTATTTATTTTTGTTACTACTTCGATGGGTGACCGTTTAGCCGTGCACTGGGTTGGTGCGCCGACTACCGCACCTATAGCGGGAGACAGTTTTACTCGCTGTGAGTAGAGTTCAAATCATATCATCGTCAAAGATATTTTGATTCCGATACCGCAAGTTTGAAAATGCGCGAAAATACCAAGAAAGATATATCGAAAGATAAAAAGCTTGGCAAGCGACGATCATATTGTCTTTTGCTTCCTCACACGAGAATAGCTACGTTGCGAGTCTAGCAAGGAAGGTTTCGGGCTCACCTGCAATTCTTACGTTTTGTCACAAATTTTGAGCAATCATTCTGAAGCACCGAGTAAATGAAGGACTAAGTAAAATGTATGTGAAAAAGATATATATGTATCGTGTGATTTTTCATATTAATAATCATGTGACTCGTCGGGTATTTTTTTTTCTTCTGTTTGTGTGTTCCAACGTATACCCTTGCAGGTTTTTATGTATTACCCTTTCAATTTGAGCCTTAAACGTCTTTAAATTACGAGCGTGAGAATCCTAAAACAAGATTTCGGGCCCTCCTGGATCCTCCAAAATTGGCTTATTGTATTATGCGGAGTTGACGGAGAATGTTGCAAAGTAGAATTTTTCAAATTTCAATCACTCAGTAGATAGGTCCAGCGGTATACATGGAGGGTCCGGAACGATCCGTTGAACCCCCCCCCCCCCCTTCCAAAATGAATGTTTTTACCTATTCATAATGAACGGACGATACTTGGGGGGTCTCAGCTTGGCTCTGCCGTTCTTTATTCTTCCCCATCATTCCTGAGCTTCTTTCACGAGAGGGAGCCAAAATAATCCGATGCTATTTTGCTTATATACGAGACATTTTGAATTGTGGCAAAAACCCGAGGAGGCAAGCAGCCAATATTATTTTCCATCATTGTAAAGACTATTTCAATTGCTCTGTTTGATTCACGTCTTGTCCCCTGTTCGAGATTCGCAGTCGGATTTTTTTTTTTTTTTTTCTTCGCTTGAGCGAGAGGACATCATGCAGTGACCATATCAGGGTGCTGACATTTCGATTCACCTCGATCGTTACCGACGATTAAGTCGGCTCGTAAGAAAAACGTCAAAGTAGCGCCTTACACTATGCCCGTGTACGTGTGAACAGCGCGAATCAGGGGCAGTCCGTCAATTTGGGAGACAATTGCGAGAATATATGAGTCTCCGACAATTCTTGACAGAAATATATTTATATGCACCAGAGGGTTTCGTGCACGGCTCGTTTCCCTATTTAAGCTCAACCCAAATCCAAGCTCAGCCCAAATGGAGTGATCCATTTTCAAACTACACGGACACATATTATTCGGGGTGCCAAAAAGCCCAGCAAAATTCAACCCAAACTGAGTCAGCTATTTCAAATTCGACATCTCTTATATGCTTTGGGTTTGAAATTCTATTCCGCGGCAGTGGCAAGTGACGGGGACGAATTATAGTTACAAATGTAGAGAGCTATAAGGATTCCGTACGACGCAGGAGCTGCGCGAACAACCCAACCCAACTCAAATTCAAACTCAAGCCCAAACGACGGATCGTGGATGTCACACGATCCGCAATACTTGTACATGGCTGCGGCAGCGAGATATTTGTATTATATATAACCGGGGAAAAGCATTTAAAATCGGTGAAGGTACAGAGAACGGTGTGTATGCAGCTTCCGAGAAGTTAGCGGTGCGTGAGAGATCGAGGAGAAAGAGTCGGTTACTTCGACTCCGGCGATCTCCTGGACCTGATCAGTTCAAATGAGAGACACAGAAGATAGAGAAAGAGAGATCGCTTCGTGTGGCCGGGCCTCGGGATACACACAGCTTATCCTGCGTGACGAATTCGTTCTACTGAACTCTGATTTCTCGTTCCCTTCGGGCTTTTAACTTTTAACTTCGTTAATAATCGGCTGAGATTTAAAAAAAAAAAAAGTATATGTATCGGTAATCCCACGTCGAGTCGACCAACCTTACCTCTTGCCAGTTTGTTGTTGATATTTTATTGTGCTTTCCTCAGCATTGAGTATTGATAAATTTATAAAAAAAAAAATTATGTCGGATAATGTACAGGACTGCTACTTGTTAAGGATGTATCGGACGTACCTTCCCAACCAAAAGTGACTCTCGTCGACAATATTGCATACTTTATGACAAGATAAAAATCGGAAAAAATTCAACCACAGTAAAGACGATAAGAAGATTAATTTCGTATAATAATAATGCCAAAAAAATATCAATAAATTGTTTAAACAAAACATTGTTTAAGAAATTTTTAGGGAAAGTTTTTTTTTGACACGTCAAATGATATCGATGATTTTTCTGACTACACGTGAATTTTTTAAAAATTTTCTTATCATTTTGAAATTTTGGTTTTCGAAAATTTTTTAATTTTTAAAAATGAAGGAAAAATGGTGAATTTTGGATATGTTTTCGTAAAAACGTTGTATATTAAAATTAAGAAGTTTCCAGGGCATTGAACGAATAGTTTCGTAAATACAACCTTTACAAATTTCCGAAAACCGAAATTTCAAAATGATAAGAAAATTTTTAAAAAATTCATGTGTAGTCAGAAAAATCAACGAATTCATTTCACATGACAAAAAAAACATTCTCTAAAACTTATTAAACAATGTTTCGTTCATACAATTTATTGATAACTTTTGGGCATTATTATTGTTAAAAAGTAATCTTCTTATCGTCTTTATTGTGGTTGAATTTTTTCCGATTTTTATCTTATCATGAAGTATGCAATATTGTCGACGAAAGTCACTTTTGGTTGGGAAGGTACGTCCGATGCATCCTTAATATGTTTGTTAGAGCTTCCTATTTACAAAAAGACAACGTTGGGAGTTTCTCGTCTTGAAATGCATGGTTCAAAGAATTTATGAAAAAAAGAAAATTCCCACCACCACGATGCGTGACACGATTCTGCATCGATACTGTGAATTAAGGTGATGTTAAACAAATATATGCTTGTGAGAGATGGCTGCAATTTTTGAAACGAGCGTTCTCAGATACGCCTGTCATTCGGGTCAGAAAGAACATTCAGACCTAGCTCGTAGGCAGCTGTGACGTAAATTTTCTATTTCATGCAGCATCAAACGGTCTCCAAACAGCTCTGTTTGTGGTTCTCTTTAAAGATGGCGACATTATACCGCATCTTCAATTTTCTGATCGTAATTCCTTGACATATTATTCGTACAAAAACTTCCAATAATTCTTTCCTTACGGAAAATACTCTGCTGTGCTTCAGTAGGCACTACAGGCGACCGGAAGTCTCAGTACTGGTTTCAATAGTTCCCATACACTGGCAACAATAATTCCATTACAGCCTCTACTACTGGCTCCGATAGTTCTCATGGATTTAATAGTGCTGAATACGGTACACAACTGACGCCATTATTGCCCATTAGTGAACTACACACACCCAAATTACTGTTACACTAAACCGCTTAAAAGTTAGGCTTGAATTTTAGATTTTGTTGGTCGTTGGGATTTCAGTGCTTCGTTACGAAAAAAAAAAATCTCGCAAAAGCTCTGGCCTGACAAAAATATTTTACTACTGCCTGTAAGAGGTTGGAATTTCCAAAAATGCCAACTGATGACTATCTCAAGCGCTTGCTCCACGCGCACTCTAGCTGGTTTCTCCAGTAAAGACAGCATGTATATTTGATTCACACGGTCTTTTCTGAGGATGCTGCATCATCATTTGGACCACTGACACGTTTTCATTTAGTTCATTGAAGTTTTATATTAATTTACAATTATTTTTCGCGAGTATGAAATTTAATGTTTTCGCAATTGATACAAGGACTTTAATAACTTGAGGAATGGAAAATCCAGAGGCCAGGAAGAAGAACGATATTTCAGTGATGTTCTCGATGGAACATAACAAAATTTTATCATTGAATTGTTTAGATTAGACATCCTTAAGAGCAGAGATGAGCATCTCTCGCTATATTGAAAAAAAAAAAACTATTTTTGTCTACTTTGCTTATAACTTGTTTATCATTAATTATTTTATAAAAATGATCTACGGTATTTACAATCATATAGGCGCTTACTCTTGATTTCATAATGTAAATGATTATCGTCTCAGTGTGTTGCATGAAAAAAAATTATAAAAACTAAATCGCTAGCCTCACGCTACTTGCTGCGCTCTGCATTTAGTTTTTATGATTTTTTTCACGCAAAGCGGTGGAAAAGTAATCATTAAGGTAAACGTCACAGTAGCCGGATGTGTACCAGTAGCTGGACACCCCGTGTATAAATTTTTTTCCTGGCGCTAATAGGGGCCAAGTTAACTTTCCTCGATATACTTTAGGCCCAAGTTTGGTTGTCCGCATTGGGCCAATATTCAAATGTAACGCTTTTTTTGTTTGGCCCTATACGGGCTCATAAACTTGGACCAATATTGGTAGCAAAACGAGGGCCAACTTTAGGTAAAGTTTATAGGATTGTCCCGCTTTTAAAATCTATTATCTATAAATTAGCAATTAAATGATCCTTGAACGAATTTAAAACAGTTATTCCATTATTTTTGAAAACCCTGTAAATTTTGAAAAAAAAGTAATTGACCGGGATTCAAGATTTTTCCGGACCACTATCGTGTGCTTTATTGAATATCTACTAATTTATTTCAACGAAATATGACGAAATGTGTCAACGCTGAGCAATTTGTGTAGTTTTCTTGTACGGTTTCTCATATCTAAAGTCATTTCGCCCCATCAAAAATTTATACTTTATCAGTTGAAGCTTAATTTTCGGGTCATAATTACAAAAAAACTGATATCTCAGCTAAAATTCCTGAAAAATACGTGGTGGCCAAAATTGGTACATTCAAAATGCGATTGTTCTATTTGTGGCCAGCTTATGGCTAATATACCAATTCAAAGCTTGGTGGGCACAACTGGTACTTCGGATGGCAAAAAGTAGTACAATTGTGGCCACAAATGATGAAAATGATAGCTACAAGATAATTTCCTATTTTCTTATTTATCATGATCAGAAAAGGTTTTAATTAATAACAATTCGATTCTTTGTTATACCTTTTAGGTTACATCGATCACTTTTTCAATTCTGAATTTGCAATAAATGTGAGCACTGTTCATAAATGAATGTTCGAAAAATGCTCAAAGTGGCCACAACTGGTACGTCTGCCCTACATTCGAAAAAAAAAATCTTCACTTCATGATCATAAGAATTATTTTTAGAATGATTATTTTTTGGCTCACAAAATATTATCAATTAATAAAAAAAAAAAACTATAACTTTTAGTTCTGCAATTTCTCAGATTTCTCATTCATCGTAATTTCGTTTAGTTGAATATCATAATATTTCTTTCGTAAATGGTAATTAACGAAAAAAAAAAACAAATTCTTCCGTGTATTAAGAAACTAATCAAGAACACGTCTTGGGTGGAATTCGATAAAATTTTTTTAGATATCCACATTTGACCTTTGGGATCGTACAAAGTATATTTTATGTGTATTCGGATATACAAGACTTGGAGGGACAACTCTAACGGTGGTCGTTCTTTGTGGCGCGCACACACACGGTAGGCCACACATTCGGTGAAATCGTGAATTAATCAAAACGCCCGATCCCGAATACCTCACGGACTTTTCAAAGATATTTTTTTCCATTAAAAACGTGTGTTGTCACGCTAATTAGAAACGAGCGAGAATGAGTTATGCTGCCCGATGGCGAGATCAACTACTTTTTTTTCCTCATTCTTCTTGCAGTTCTCTCCTCGACTGTCTGGCGCGTGCTGTTCTTAAAATTAATTAACATCGCAAAATCATAACGTTTTTTTTGCGTTGAAAATTAATTGGTTCGAACGTCGAGGCGTTCGAAATGTCTGGGGCCTTTTGATGAATTTTCGACCCTGCCCATAAGAGTCTAAAATTAAGTACATCATAATGATGTCGTAATGGTGTCGAAAAGTTGTCTCATGAGTCGTTTTTCGCAAAACTTTTTTTAACTACCGAGTCTTTGATATTTCATTCAGAGGTCGAAATCTGAAACTTGTCATAAAAACAACGTATCGGATATTTTTGTTCAAGTCATTCAGATGTTATCATTAAGATCCATTCATAGCATACTATACGAAACTATAGTTAAGAATGTATAATTATATGTAACAATTTAGCGACAAATAACTTCAATATAGGAATAAAATAATTTCAGAGGCATTTATATTAAAGAATAAGAAAAAAAACTCGTGTCAGAAATCTGAAAATTTTTGATAATTCTCGATGCTCAAATTAGATAGGTTATTATAAACTTATAAATTTTTTCGTTTGTTTCTAAATCGATCACCCCGTGAACCTTTGCGAATGCTAATTTTCTTATTCGCCAATTTTTTCTGTCAGCCATATAAGGTTCGCCATTTTGTATCGGTTCATAAATTTTGAAATTCTATTCAAACAAGTCCTCTCGATTGAAAGCTTTCGAAACGCGTGAAAAAGTCCCAATTGCGAATTTCATCATCTATTCATTATATATTTTTAATTGGCTTAAACCATCTTAAAATTAATAAAATCCCTTATCGCATTCGAAATCAACGACTTATTAAAAAAAGAAAGATAAATACTCGTGCAAATTTTTATGTTAGTCAGAGTTATATTGAACCCGCCGTTTTGAATTTTTAATATTTACGAAAGATTCGAAGTCCGGAATCTCAAAAACCCATAAGGTAAACGTCACAGTTTACTCTGTGGCCTAATCCCTTACACGCACCTAACCTCACACGCACAGACCACCTCGAAAACGCAAATTCTATTTTCTCCAAGATAGTCGAAGCGATCGGGGTGAAATAAGCTCAGCCACTGCGGTA